>VXBC01004464.1:0-87272 GCA_013399945.1 Ploceus nigricollis | reverse complement strand
CAAATCAAATTTAATCCCTTACCCTCCTGAAGCACTGTTGCAGCTCTTCGAATTAGAGCTCCTGAGTTCTGTGAAAATTGGATTTTTGTGTTAATTTTAAATACACAGAAAAAATCAGTCTAAAACTTTTGAATGTTTCTCCCTATCACCCCATGTATAAGAATCAAACCTTTTGGTGCAATTACACTTCTGGCAGTCTTTCTAAATCCAGTAATGCCACCCCTGCAGCTGCTATCAGGAATGTTCTTAGTTTATAAAGATCTAGCCTGAGCCTTTAGTGGCTAAGGTTTTTAGCTAAGAGTTTCTTTTCAAGATGGGTATGTATGCGATGATTTTTAATAATAATTGTATCAATCATGATACCTGTCTTGTTTCAATGTGTGCAGAGATTAGTTAATAAGGCCATTAAAGGAGTGGTTTTGATTGAAAAGAGAAGAGGGAGATATTGGGACACAACAGATGATGGACTTTGGACCTGGTTAGCATAAGAGATTTGATAATTAGGATGCCTTGGCAAGAACAAACAGCTTTGAAGATTGCAAGAAGATTAAATCAGACTCACTTATTGGAAAAGAAAATTACATCAAGACTTCTGCAAGCAAGAGATATTGTAAAATGCATATGTTTGTTGAATTTTGCAATTGTAGTAGTAAAACAGTTATTGTAGTAAAATTTTACTAGCCTTCCTAAAATAGTAGGAATAGTAGTATATAAGCATAGGTAGTCCAGAATAAATTTGGGTTCTTTTGACCATCTTTGACCATCTTCTTTTGACAGTCTCTCTGTCTCTCTCATCATCACTGATAATAAAACAGTGCTTTTAAACTGTTGCATCTTAGTCCCAGAATGGCAGCGTGGGTGGGGGAGGCAGGTTATCTCCAGGTAGTTTAGAGAAAACAAACAGAACCATTAGCTAGCAGCTAATGGTTCAATTTCTAACTAGTGATTGCTTGGCCTCAAGTTTCTCATAACTCACAGCACGATGTCATATACATATTGTACAATTCCTTATGGCATATCCTCTGTTATAGAACTGCCATATAATGGATATATTGGGTTTCCATGTGTGGCATCCACATCTTCTCTCTCTCAGGAAATTTTCATAGAGGAGCAGAGAGAGAAGAAAGAGAAAACAATTTCTNAGGAGGTGCTCCAGGCACAGGAGCTGAGATTTCCCTGCCGCCAGTGGTGAAGACCATGGTGAAGCAGCTGTGCCCCTGCAGCCCATGGAGGACCACAGGGATGCAGAGGTACACCTGCAGCCCATGGAGGAGCCCACACCAGAGTGGGTAGATGCCTTGAGGAGGCCCCATGCATCCTGTGGGAGGCCAGTGGTGAGAGGAATTCCCACTGGCACCAGCTTTGAAGGACTGCACCCTGTGGAAGAGTGACCCATGCCGCAACAGTTATGGGAGGACTGTTGCCCAGGGAATGGACTCCCATTGCAGCAGTTCACAGACAGCTGTTGCTAGCGAGAGGGAAGTTAATGAAGAACTGTCTCCTGTGGGAGGGACACCATGGCGCAGCAGGGAAAGGACTTGTCTCCCTGAGCAGCAGGAAAAACCACAAGGGATGAACTGACTTCATAACCCCCATTTCCTGTCTCCTTCCACTGCTGGGGTAGGAGATAGACCTAGGAAATAAGGGGGAGGGTTTTTTTAAGGGCTTATTTTACTTCCCATTATCCTGCTCTGATTTTGTTTGTAATAAATTCACTTCATATCTCTAATTAGAGCTTGTTTTGCTCAGGATGGTGTTTGATGAGTGATCTCTCCTAGTCCTTATCTCAACCCATGAACCCTTCATTATATTTTCTCCTTCCTGTCTGGCTGTGGAGGGGAGCAATAGAGCAGCTTTGCTGGGTGCATGGCATCCAGCCAGCATTAACCTACAGCACTGGATCACACAGAAATAGGAAAATTTCAACTGTAAAGCAAAACTAGAGCTTATGCTACCTTCTGCAATAGTCTCTTGTGACCTATCAGAATGAATGGAAAAATAATTCTTTCTCCAAAAGTAGGATGCTTCTGGCTACTCCTTAATTACAGTAACCTAAATACAACAGGGAAGATGGTATGGTATTTAAGTTAAAAAAATTGGTATTTAAGTAAAGAAATCACTGGAGACTACATTATTGTGGGATTTTAGTTGTATACAATAGGGGTTACTGTGATAGACTTGCACAGTTTAACTCAGTTATGCTTTTAAAAAGGAAATGCAAGATTACCCATAAGAGCGTCAGTTAAAATTAACAATGATAAATAAGTCGTTTTTGCAGGGAGGATCTATATTTTCCATCTCCACCTCTCCCTCACTTTTTTTAAATACTTTTTGATTTTAGGCTGGAAAATTCCATGAGGTGGAAACTCTGTTTAGTCACATTGCCTGCAACAAGTATTCTTTTAAAAGTTAATCCTTAAAAAAAGTTTGCTTTTCTTGCTGTGATGCATACTTATAATTTTAGGATTTTTAAATTATATTTTTCTTTCTAGGGTTCCACAAATTTTCTTGATATTTTGTTATGAAAATTTCACATATTTTTCAGTAAGAGCTGAATAAATTTTTATTGTCATACATGCTCATGCCTATTGTTACTACAGATGGATAACTACTCAGATGCCTAGAGATGTTTTCTTCTAGCATACCAAATGTGGTGTTTTTCTTAATATATAAATTCAAACTCATACTAAACTGCAGACATTACACGGAGGTTTACATTGAATTTTATTTCACCCCTCATTCATAACATGTTTTAAATTTTATCTATGGAACTGTTAATGTTGCTTCTGAAATCTCCCTATAGTTTGTTGTCAAGTCCTTATACAATATGAATGGGACCTTTAGTTACCTAAATTTCAAAATTGTTATTTAGAATGGAACATGTTGATCATCTTGAGTGCCATCATGCAGCATGTATAGGACAACCAGGGGATCAGGTCCAGCCACCATTAGTTTATGAGAGGCAGGTCCATTCTGAGCAATGGACATCTGAGCATTCCAATCTCCTTCTTATGACAGCATGACTCACTTAGTGAATGAGGGAAAGGCTGTTTATGTTAGTGTTAACAATAACTACTTGGACTTTTGTAAAGCTTTTGATGCTGATTTCCACAATATTCTCCTGAAAAAACTGGCTATTCATTGCTTGGATGTGTGAACTGTTTTCTGGATAAAAACTTGCTGAATGGCCAAGCCCAGAGAGTGGCAGGGAATGGAGTTAAACTCACATGGTAGCTGGAACACCACAAGTGGTGCTTCCCAGGGCTCAGTATTGGACCTTTCCTGTTTAATATCTTTATCAACGATCTGGATGAGGCAATTATTGACTGCACCCCCAGTAAGTTTGCAAATGACACCATGTTAGCTGGGAGTGTTGATAGGCCCAGCAGAGGGATCTGGATAGGCTGGATCTATTGTCCAAGGCCAATTTTATGGGGGTCAAAAAGGCCAAGTGCCAGGTCCTGCGCTTGGGTTACATTAGCCCCATGCAATTCTATGGGCTTGGGATAGAGTGGCTGGAAAACTGATTGTTGGAAAAGGGCCCGGGAGTGCTGTTCCAACAGCAGCAGAACACGAGCCAGCATGTGCCCAGGGGACCAAGTAGGCCAATGGCCAGTGTGGCCAGCAGGACCGGGCAGTGATCACTCCTATGTACTCAGCACTGGTGAGGTGACACCTTGAGAACTGTGTTCAGTTTTGCGCCCCTGAGTACAGGAAAGACATTGAGTTGCTGAAGTGTGTCCAGAGAAAGACAACAGAGCTCGTGAAGGATCTGGAGAAAAAGTCCTGTGAGGAGCAGCTGAGGGAGTTTGAGGCGTTTAGTCTGGAGCAAACGCGGCTCAGGGGGGACCTTGGAACTCTCTACAACTGCCTGAAAGGATGTTATGGAGAAGTGGATGTTGGTCTCATCTCCAAAATAGCAAGTGATAGAACAAGTGGGAAAGGCACTCGAGTTGTCCCAGGGGAGGTTTTGATTGGATAGTAGGAAAAACTTCTTCATGGAAAGGATTGCAAAGCACTGGAGCAGGCTGTTGGGGAAAGTGGTTGAGTTAAAAGCCCTGGAGGTATTTAAAACATGTCTAGCTGGGACATTAAGGAACTTGGTTTAGTGGTAGGATTGGTAGTGTTAGGTTTACAGTTGGACTCAATAAATATGATTCTATATTAGGGAGCCAACATCTGTCCCGACTTTGGAATAGCAAATAGCAATGTTTCCTACCTACTGTTTCCAGGTATGGCAGAGTAATACACAAGAAAAGAGCCTTGTTTGTCAAATTTTGTCCACTGATATCAAAGGAATTCTCGGTAAGCATATTTTTTGTTTTGTTTTGGTAATTTCTAGGAGCCATGCCTAGATCTGAAGACCATATTTAAGCCTTGGGAACTCTGAATTAAAAAAAAAAAAGATGGAACTTTATTTTTAGAGTCTAAACACTTAGAAAAAAGGTTCTCTCTAGTGATAGATTATTCATGTATTACTAATAGGTGTTTTGACAGTTGGCATGGATTCAGATTCTTTGTTCAGATTCTGAACAACTAACTTTTTGAGGAATCCAGTCATAAAATTTCTGAATATGGTCACATAAGCAAGCACATTTGCTGTTTAAATTTCCTTAGGATTTGCATTATGTAATACTCTTTCTCAAACACTAGACTTTTCACATTGTTTTATTTTCAAACCTAAGCTAAAATCTTTAGCCAAAATATTATGAAAGAAAAAAAATTTATGTAAGTCTGAGGCAAAAAAAAATGCTATCAATATCAAATTAATTTTTTTAATATGAGGTAAATATGATCAAAGTATGGAACACTTAAGGATTTAAATATCACACTCCAGTAAATCATTTAAAATTCCTCATGAAGCAATGATAATCAGGAAGACCAAGACCATATTTAATAGTGAAAGATAGATTTTTGCATAGGATATTGAATCAGGAGACAGAAAATGTGGTATTGTGACTGAATTCAACAAAGGATTTTGTGACTGGATTCAACAAAAGCATGTGAATTCAGAGCAGTCAGACCTCTTCAGTTGCTGCTTCTTACCAATGGTATGTGCATTTCCTGTGTACTACATTGTTGTATTGAAATTTTGTGAAGTTTTCTGCTTCTGGGCATCCTAAAGATGTTGCAGGCTGAGTAACTCAACATAAATATTTCCTGTTTGCAACCACTTCACTGAGAGACTTTGCAAACCTGTTGGATCCTCCAGGAACAAAACTATTGCTTTCGTTTAGAAGAATTATCTTGTATTTCAGCAAAAGAATCATTGGAACCTTCATTCAGAAATAGTTCAGTGCCATATTCTTGCAAAAAACCAAAATCAAAGCCACTTCTCAAGTCAGCACAAAGTAGAGAAGACTCCTGCTGATGTTACACCAGCATGCAGGAAAGAGGAATCCTGGTTGATGAACAGCGCTGGGTCTGTCTTACCACTTCCCGAGAAAGTGTTCCAGTCGAGAGGTGTTTAATGATAACCAACCCTTCACTTGTCTGAAAATAAAAAAGTCTGTTATTGAATCTGTTTAGCTCCACTTAACTGAATAGTGAATTTGAAAGAAGAGGGTGTGCCAGTGGTGATGAGTAGTGATGAATTTAGTGATGAGTTCAGTCATATCTGAAGAATAACTGTGCCATCTAATAATTTATTGCCCCTGAAACGGTCTTGATTTTAGATCTAGTTTTTATAGTGCAGCAGCTTCAAGATGCTGATGTAGTACTGTTCATAATTTTGCCTCCTTCTTACTTATTCTGTACTTCTTACAGTAATTTTCTGCTGTGTTTTACTGTTGTTATTAGATTAGTTAGTAAAACATACAACAGTCAGGGAAGGCCAGCAAATTGATATGGCATTTAACTTGAGTTCTGACCTAGATGATAACTGGGAAAGAATAAGTTCACTCTTCACCATCTGAAAGCTCCCAACTACTTCCACACCTCCTGGAAGCCAAAGAGTTGTTATTTTGCAGAAACTTTTGATGGATCACAGAAAACAAAGAAGGGTCCATTTCTGCTCAGCCAACATAGAAACATTTGAGATTAAATCAGTCTTTCTGCTTGAGGTTGATAAAAGCTTGAATCTTGAAGGGAATTTTGTTAGTAGGTGGGATCCTAATACAACGTTGGAACTTCATCAGATACCTGGGGTTCACAAGATTTGAAAACTCAGAAACTGTGAGGACTGTTCATATATTAATGAAACCAGAAAACAAATGCATAGCCACCCCCAAAAAAAACCACAAAAAAAAACCCAGAAATCACTGATCTATTTCAGAGGAAGGTCATGCAGAAATTGGTAAAGAAACACTGATATTGAACTAGTGAATGTCTTATAAGTTAATTAATTAATACCAGATGTTTTTAACCATTTATCCCCTTTTCTCTTTTTTTGAAAGTAAAAATCAGACATACCCCAGGCATACTCCCAATAAATAAATACAATTTTCCATCATGAATATTATGACACTAAGCACTCGAAGATCTGAAAATTCTGAAGCAAGAAGTATGTTGGCTACTTTACTCTTTTACTTTACTCACTGTTAGTACCCAATATCAAGGAAATAAGATATATATGGGAAGTCCTTGATCCATTTTTTTCTCCATCGGAAAGAAATAATTGTAAAGTGCATATGAACTTCTCAAAACTCAAGAAAGTCTAGGAATGCCTTCTGAAATAAAAGAGTTTTTTAAAGCCAAACAATCCATCCTTCAGAGGATGTATGAACCACAAAGTTGTTTGTTTTGTATAGCAGGTTCACAGCCTTACGTTTCCATTTTGTTAAATATAAAATTTCACACATTGTTTCCCATAGAGAAAAAATAATATGTAATATGACTGAGTTAATGCAGGTGAAGACAAATGGATTCTCAGAGTTTGCCTGTTTCTGAATTGCTCAGGATCTTGAAAATGTCATGTTCTATGTAGATCTTATTAAATAAGATAATGTTCTAGGGTGACGTTATGGCGCTTGTATCCCAAATCACGTGTTCTGTTTATGCTGGATATTATGTTCTGTGCCTTCAGGACTGGCTCTGAAAGGCAAAGTTTTTTGTTTTGGTTTGGTTTGGTTTGGTTTGTTATCAGCCGGCTCACTCCCACATGGTCTGCGAGACACAGCCAGGGCAGTTAGTGCTGCTTTTGTGCTTAGCTTGCTTGCTTTCGCTTCTGCTTGCTCTTGCTTGCTTTGCTTGTTAGTTAGTTTAGCCAGGCAGTCCAATTTTTTTCCCTGGACTGTCTTCCTTCCCCTTTCCCTGGAACTATTCGAACCTGCTCCAGACTGGGACCTGGGAAACACGGAGAAACACCAAGAGCCTGCACTTTGTGACCTGCAGCAGCCATTTCCCAGCACCAGAGGGACCAACAGAGCGACCACTCCCAGGAGAGACTCTCTGAATCTGTCATCTCTTCAGAGCGGTGAAAGAGTTTTGTCACCTGGTGTTGTTAATTTTTTGTGCTGGGGAGTGTTTTTCTGTTTTGCCTGTGAAATAAACAGGTTTTTTCCCTCTTCTCTCCGAGGAAATTCTTCCTGACCAGGTGGGGGGAGGGGCCATGGGAGTTTGTTTTCTGGGGAGGCCCCTTCTGGAGGTTTTCTCAAAAATTTGCCCTAAACCAGGACAGATAATTAACAAACTGGATATGTATTTTATACTACTCTATTTTCAGGCTAAAATCTGAGGCTGCAGAAAATTTAGGCAAAGATGAGGGAAGCTACTCAGTCATATACATGTGATGATAGGCATTGCAAAAATAGAAAGCACACTGTAATTTATTACAGTTCCCATCACTGGCCCAAACACCCAGCAAATCATATCAAAATCATGGAACTCCTAGATGGTTTAAGTTTTTTACTACAAAAAGTAGCTAAACTTATCATCTTAGGTAAATGTTTAAGGAATTGTTTGTTTTTCTAACTATTCCATCCCCGGACAGTAGAAATAGAATCCTTGTAGCACTTAAGGTTGATCTGTAGTATGTTGTTCTGTAGTATGTACGTAGCATGTAGTATTCCAAATGTTAGTTTTGAAAAAAAAAAAAAATGATTGTATACATGATTTTGCACTGAAATATTCTCTCCTAACTTTCTGCTTGATTGTGCAAAACTCATCAGTATTATTGAACACAAATTGAATCAAAACAGAGAATGATTTGCAGCAGAATACTTGATATTGAAGCCTACATTGTGAAAATTAGGGAAATTTTTAAAAGAAACAATGATCAATCTATTGAAATATTCATTTGGAAAAAAATATTTTCCAGAACATTTCCATAGAGAAAAGAAAAACAGCAGATTTCTCAGAAAATTTATATTTGGCAGCTGGATTTATTATCTGCACATGTTACTAAGCAAGAGGACTTTTCTGAACCAAGTGTCAAAAACTCAGAAAGGGTATCCTGTAGAGTAATCCATACTGTTCTTAATGACAAGAAATTTAGGGCAAGAAATAAATCTGGCTTATCAACAGAGCATATATTGTTTTGATACACCTACTTCATCTCTTATGCTGTCAATCGTTTAAAACATAAGACAGATTGCTATAAGGTCAGATTTTGTTCCCATTAAAATGTGAATAGAGAATACAGCCAGACACAAGTAGGCATGAGGGTTATTCTAAAAGATCTCTGTTTCCTTTTGTATGACAGGAAAACTTCTAGTTTTCAAAACCAAACTCACAGGAGGAAGTCCAAGCTGAAGATTGCATTTACTTCTCCACTTGTTCATAGTGAAGAAGATGCTTATATATCGTTTCTAAGGAAGACAGTGAATCCATATATGTACTGTAAAACCTCCAGAAAGCACAAGGAAAGGGTAACTGAAACCTACCTTCACAGTCTGAGCTAAAGCACAGGATCCAAAAAGAAATGTGGGAGGTTTTTTGTAATGAGACAGGGTTCAGCTGAAGATAACTGTTTCAATTATTTCCTTTTCTTCCTACATCCAATCTTTAAATGCAAGAGCCCCCTTGGATTTTACTCCACAGCATTTCCTGTACTCTTAGACCACACCATCATGATTTGTACAAATAGAGACTGTTTATTAAGCAAAGAAGGAGAGAACTGCACACCCAAAGTAACTTTCTTCATTTTTTAAAAGAAGCCATGCAAATTAAGATAAAGCATGAATTCTGCTACTCCTAAGTTGGTTTGTGCAAAATTATTTTTAGCACGATTGTCTTACAAATAACCAACATGCCTCTGGGTTGTATGTGGGGGTTGATTATTGCCACATGTGAACAGCCGAGAGCAATTAAGAGCCAACTCAGTATTAGTGAATCAGCCTTCACAGGGGCCCTGTGTTTGTTTGTTACCAGCCCATAACAATCTTTCTCATCGTGACCACCAGACACAAGCACAGAAGCCCAAAGGGATATATTATTCTACTGATGTAACAATAAAAATAAAATGTCCAGTAATCATAACTGTTTCAATGCTTCTGTCAGCAAAATCATCCATTTTGGAAAAGACTGTGTACAGGAATTCTGAAGGCTGTGATCCTGTGGGAGACCCAGGGAGAGAGGGCCTTGCTCCCAGGCTGCACCAGACTGTCCTTCAAGGACTGTACCCTGTGGAAGAGTGACCCATACCTCAGCAGTTATGGGAGGACTGTTCCCAGGGAATGGACTCCCATTGCAGCAGTTCACAGACAGCTGTTGCTTGTGAGGTGGAGTCATGTCAGAGAAGCTCATAGAGAACTGTCTCCTGGGAGGGACCCCACGGTGCAGCAGGCAAACAACTCTTCCCCCCGAGCAGTGGGATGAAGCCACAGGTGTTGAACTGACCATAACCCGCATTCCCTGTCTCCTTGTGCCGCTTACTGGGGTTACCAATATTCCGACGGGGCACGTCCGGGCTTGTCCTGCTGNCCATAACACACTGCTACAGCCGCTGAGGTAAGAGGCAGTGCTAGAAGGAGGGAGGGGGGTGGGGAAGGTGTTTTTGACCTCTTATTTTTCTTCTCATTATTCTGCTCTGATTTTGTTAACAATAAATTAACTTTATATCTCTAGATTAGAACCTGTCTTGCCCATGATAGTATTTAATGAGTGATCTCTCTTCTGGTCCTTATCTCAACTCATGGACCCTTGGTTGAAATTTTTTCTCCTCTGTCCCACTGCAGAGGGGAGTGAGCGAGTGGATTTCACGGGTGCCTGGCATCTGGCCAGTGTCAACCCACAACAGATGACAAAAGCAATACAGAATAAGGGAAGGTAAATGAAATAAAATGTGCACCACCACACTGGTTTATGTAATGTTGCCAAAGAGATGGTGGAATGCTGAATGAAATATTAGGTATAAGCACATGTAGCTGTTTTCCCCACCAAGACCAAATATTTGATAGGAAGCTGTTTCAGGCTTTTCCTACTGTTGACCAGATTTTAGTTGCTAGAAATGAGACAGGGTGAGGGTTTCGTCTTAGCTGAGGTACAAAGAAAGATTTTCATCTACTGAAAACAGTGTGAGATGTGAAAATGACTTAGACCTGGAAAAAGTGAGCCTGATTTTAGTCTTCTAAAAAATCTCAACTCTAGATACAAAACATCAATGGGAAAAATTAGGGATCCACAAGGGAGAAGAATGACCAAGAAGATACCTACATCAGGCATAGAAAATGTTCCAAAAGAGGAGCTGAGTCAAAAAGTATCCTGGACTGTCTTCTGTAGCCTAATCTCGACATCAAACTCTTCCCCCATAAGCAAGCCAAAGCAAAAAGCTCTGTCATATTTTATCTTAAATTCCAGACAGAACACTCTGCCAGTCATTAGGAAACTAGTTTTTGGTTACTGTCCTGCTTGAGAAGATATGACAATTTTTATCACCTTGGTAAATACTTAGCCCAGACAGATGTAGTCATTGCACGTGTGTTGTCCTTGGACTTTTCTGTAGAGAATGATGATTTTTGTGGTGATTATTATTAAACTAGGAAGGCAGAATGAAAATTAGTGGGACATGGCAATAAAGCACAGAAGACATTCATATCAGTAAAGACCAAGCTGCTTTTACAGGTTTTTTTCCCTGTGTTTTTATGCTGGTATCACATTGTCATCAGCGTAGTTGGTATGAAACTTCAAAAACACAGACTAACATTTCCAATAGTGTAGCTCAGTTTATTTGCCTAGTGATTTTGATTTCAAGGACAAAAAATACCCATGGATTTTTTTACTTGGTGCAGAAAGGAATGGAAACTCAGTCTCATGTCGTTTCTATTTGTAAGGACATGCACATCTGGTAAGACAAAAACATTGTGGAGGAGTCCCCTCTTAAACCACTGACAGCACAGTACACAACAAAGAATGCAAAAGACTAGATAGAATTAATGACGTTTTATTTGTTCATTTGTCTGTTCTGTATACTAAAAAAAAAAGGGCAAGATCACTGCTTAAAATTGACATTTTAAGCATGGCCCCAAAAATTCTGACTATCAACATCGCTGATTAGTCTTGCATTATTACTTCTGCTCAGCATCAGGAAAATATCTGACATTTTTCCATTGCAGTCTCATTTCTTACCCTTCTTTGCAAGCTTTTCCACAGCAATCTATAATTCCATCTAAGGAGATGCAGGCTGCAGGAACAAGTTAGAGTCTGGAAATTTGGACTTTTCAAGTTTTCATTCCATCTGTGACATTCTGTTCGCAAACTAAGCACAATGCTTCCCCTTTCTGTCTCAGATTGCCCATTAATGCACATCTCCAAAAGGGCTGCAAGTGATCTGAATCTCTGCTTGCATATCAATGTTGCCCAAAAGCCACATTGCATGGATTCCTGTTCTATATCCAAGAAAGGCAGAAGTGGCAAAGCAGGCCCTGTATAGCATGATGGCAATCAAAATTATATTTTGATGAGATAACGGGACTGCAGACACTAAAGCTCTCGTTGAGGATCTAATGGGTTTACTCCATATAATGTAATTATTTGCACTTTCCTCTCCCCCAGGCAAAAAAATGTAAAGATATATAGTGAAGAATAATTAGTGAACAGTTCTTTTGTACATTTTAAACTGAAAAAATTCAGTTGAATTTATAGCCTTGCTAGAAATTGCTTTCAAGGGAATAAGGCAGTGAGCTAAAGAATTCTACATACCTTTCAAAAGACCATGAAATACTATTAGATTTACAAAGCACTTTTATATTTCTCATTGCTATCTGTATGCTCACTTTGCATTTCCCTTACTGAATACTGTTGCTGTAAACAAGAGACATTAAGACTGAGTGACAATGCTAACAAAACACAAAAAGGTCAAATTATTATAATTGGAAAAGATTTTTTCCAAGACACATAAGGCACAAATGCTCAAATCCTGCAGTTTTACGGAGTTATAAGATAATGCTGTATTGCAACTTAAGAGTCTGATTTTTATCTTTCTGTTCTCATTGGTTTGTTGTAATTTATGAAGTTCAACAACACTTTTGTCAAGATATATGGATTCCAGTATGTGCATTGCAAACTTTCCCAAGGGAGGGAGGCCAATGGTTTGACTTTTGTTGAGGTCAAAAGACCAAGAAAGTCTGCCAAAGCAACACAATGAAACATTTGAAGAAAGATATGAGTTCCACCACATATCTAGAAAAGAAAGCAGATATAGATTATGCTTTTTCTTTTCTGTCTTGAATTTCTTGGGTTTCAGGCACAGCTGGAAATTCAATCAAGGACTGAATCAATGTGGAAAATAAACTCTATTTATGTCATCAAAAGTAATTGCTATAGCTGAAGTGTAATATCCTCATCTGAGTCTAATCTGCTGCAAAAAGTAAAAAATGGGGACCTTTTCTGATGGGTTTTTTTTCTGAACATTTATGCAGAATAACCCCTGCCCTCAAATTCTCTCATCTTGGTAGAACATTATGTTTTGTCAGCATTTCCTGAGTGGCAGTACTCATACACAAATTGTGTGTTTTCTCAGCATGTATTTCAACGTTCTTCTGAGGCTTACTAAGAAATTCCTTCATCATCTCCTCAGCCATCTCAAGTTTACAAGCACATTGGAGGAAGACAGAAAAGCCAAGTTCTATCCTGGTGATCTCCTTACAGCAATATCAGTGGGGTTACCCTCGTACTGCCAATGATCTGCTACCCTGCCCCCGCCTACCAATGGTCGACTGCTAGTAGAAAATCCATGCAAATTTTTGCACACTGGCATGTCTACAAATACATCCTTCACTGAATAAACTACAAAGTCAAAAAAGCCTTCCTGTAATTTAAAATAAATATGAAGTCAAGTATATAGAAAGGAATAAGGAGTAAGCTATTAACACTGTATAAGGATAGTGTCTAGCTTCCACTTTTTTAGATGAGATATTTTGCTTTGGAAAATTTGTGAAGAATCTTTTTTTAGGAAGTATATTTTCTGCTTGTTAATCCAGAATATTTATGCATTATTTCCTATTTTCATTGTATCTCATAATCTCACAATTATAACATTTTTGTCTTTTGCTGTGTATATCTCTCCAGAGCATTGTAATTAAATTTTAACTTAAGATACAGGGATACCAGTGTGAACATTGCTTTGCTCACTGAGAGAAGTCCTCAAACGAAACAACATATTCGTAATTTTCCAAGCCTCACTGTAGGAAGGGTGGGAATCAATAACCAACAGAAAGTCAGGATGTGGAAAAGAAAACTGTTACCATGGATTATGGAAGCAGAATAAGCTATTAATATATTTAAAGCTAATCTGTTTTTCTCTGTAGCTGAGGCTCTGAAGGTCTATATATTTGTAAATGGAAAATAACACCTTAAAGTTTCTGGATAAAAATGATCCTGCCCCAGTGTTCTTCAGTGTGAAGTCATTGAAAAATCCTATTTCTTAAACATATTTGAATAGAAAGCCCTTCTGATTTTCACTGACTGAAGTATCACTTAAGCAAACTTCCAACTCAAATTCTGTCAACTCAGCTTCCACATGTAGGTGCACAGTTTGTGGTAACTGGGAGTGGGGCTGCAGCCAAGCCTCATCCCTAATGAGGTTCAGACATGAAAAGCAGGTGAATAGTATTGAAAGCAATGAGACATGGAGTGCCAAGGTGCACTGACCAATCATGAAAGGGAATAGAAGGCACACAGATGCAAAGCATGAACATGAAGGGTATAAAAGGCTGGGCTAAAGAACAAGAAGGGCAGATGCCTGAAACCTTCTGATGTGGCATGGTGTTACTCTATATGGGCAAATGTTTAAAGCCTTCTGAAATTGTATGGTGATTCTCTGTGTATCGTGGCCATCTGGACTGTGACATATGCTGTGACATCCACAAACCATGTATTTAAGTACTATGTATTTATATATCTCAGTGTGTTTCACAAAAGCAATTTAATCCATTTAAGCTGATGCCTCAGGTTTTAGCTTTTATATTTTTCAGATTCTGTACTGCTTTAGTATGTAGTTCTGAGCTTTGTATTAAAGGATGATAAGCTCTCTTCACAGAGTTGGTAGACAAAACAATTCCTTCTCTAGCTGGGGACCAAGGACACCCAATCCAAATCTCGTGCCCAAGAGCATGAACTATGGCAGAATGAAGAGAGGAAAACAAGGATGGGACTTCATAAGCTAAAACTATAATTGGACAATTAGCTTCAATATGCTAATGAACCAGAACTTATAAAAGTGAGAGACCCTGTGACCAGTAGTCCATTTTTGTGACTATTTTGCATTCATTTTGGGTGTAGCCCTGCCTGGGCTCTTGTACTGCCCAAGGTGTGTCCATTGAGGCCTTTTAATAAACACCTACTTTGTTCTTTAACTCCACCTATCCTCTGTTCTAGGTCAGCCTTCACAAGGCATCAGTTCTATTACATGAAGTTGAGTTTTAAGGACCACAGATATAATCAGTCAATTAATAAATAAATAAATACTTTGCCTCTTGATAAAAGTTTGCAAACTGGATGGATGTCAGACTTACTTAAATATGGTCTGAAATAAAATAGAGAAATTTCATTTTTAGTTTCTTCACTGCAGAAACTGGAAAACCAGCAGGGCTTTACTTTCACCAAATGCTATCAATTTTAGTAAGCCTAATTTCAGCTTGTCTATCTAAGTAGTGTTAAAACATTAAGAAATACCAGGGAAAGATTCCATGAATAGATACATAAACAAAGTTGTCACTGGTATGTGTACTTCACTTCTAAAAATTTAACTCTATTGGCAAGTAGAATTGAAATTACATTGATTTATGTACCAGGGACACTTCCAACTGCTGAAGGAGTTTCATGATATCTTGGGTAGTAAATTAGATTACATGTTTGATTAGAACCTAAATAGAGGCTTAGTAGAGACTTATATGCTTTTTGTTAATGAAAACAATCTATAGTCTATATTCAATGATCAATCTTTTTTATAATCTATATTGCGATTTCCTTTTTAAATTAGGGATTAAGAGGATACAGAGATACTTTTAAAATAGTTTATAAATGCCTCGTTTTTTCTTGCTTATTTTGTCACTCATCACTGCTGCTTGTTTCATCCTGCAGAGCTTATGCATTAAAACTTTATCCTGCAAACAACTGGGCCTATAACTACTGTTTTGCATTACAAGAGCCTAATATAAATCAAAACACATTGCTGAGAGAGGGGAAAAGGTAGACAAAGGTACTGAAGACACTAATGGCAATAGTGATTATCTGAATTCTAGAAATATGTCCAAAGCATTGCAGGTAGATGCAAAAAGTAGGTGTTTTAGTGAACTTCATGGAAAATCACTTTTTTTTTGCACAGACACATGTGCCTAGCCCAGGGTTACAGACAACATGATTTATTAAAAGAATAAATGAATACATAATGTGCTCTGAAAATTTTTAAGAGATACCAAGTAAAAATAAGTAAAGACAACTATCAATCATAAAGCTTTTTTTTGTCAGTGGAAATATTTTTCTTCAGAACAGAATGATGAAGAAAAATGGGGACAGCTGATAAAGGCCCACATACAAGAAAATGTTCACTGAAACAGTTCTAAGGAAAAAGCAACTGCTGACCCACAGAGAGAATTAATTACCCAATGTGACATTACTTGAGCAAGCCTCTGCTACACCAAATTTTTAGTTATTTTTTCAGTGTGGTAGTTCCAACAGAAGAGTTTGAGGGATCAATTTTGTCATAAACTGTGATTCAGAGCATTTTCCTGGGAGGATGAAAGCATGAACTACATCTTGCTACACTTAGCTGAGTTTTCTTGACACTTCCTATGGTCATGTAGGTAGTTCACTGTAGCTTTCCAAGTCTCCAGTTTAGTTTTAGTCTCCAGTTGTTTTAGTCACCAAACCAAAACACCATCTTCTCTATGTAAGACCTTCTCTAAAGAAATTTCTCAAATTCTCTGTACATATGGCTGAAGAAGCTGATTCTTCTGTCCTAATTTATATCAGTAATTAAAATGCTTGATTTTTTTTATTAGACTTAGCACTTTTCCCACTTTGTCTCCTCCTTGCTCACACAAAATGCTCAAGGTATATTATTTGTAGCTTGCTCTCATTTAGAATTGCTCCATTTGGTGTGCAAGGATTAAAGTATAGCATGTTATGCAAACATTTAGACAGAAGAAATTCTTACATTCATGGAACCCTGATACGTGAATGATTTACGATATTTGCACTGCCAATTGACTGTTGTATCATGTTGATTAAGAGTAATGATACTACCACAACAACAAAGTTTTCAAGTTCTCTACTTGGGTGTATTCGGACCATACCTTTTTTTTTTTTATTTTTCTTTCTATGAATCACCCAGAAGGTTAAAAAAAAAATAAAAGTACTGAAAAACACTGGCAAATACTGAACATATTGATGACTTAGCAATTGCTTAGCAGCTGTCTAAGTGTGCTCTGCTTAAATAGAAGGTAATACTTGAGCTGGTTTCATTGAGGGCAGTAACTGAGCACTTTAAAGAGGTTACATCTGCATGTGGAAAAACACATACATAAAAGATTAGTAATATACTATATGCTAGAATTGTCTGGTATTCCATATTGTAAGAGTGAGCTTTCAGTTGTAAAACTTAATATTTTAAACTGAAATTTTCCACACTGAGCTTTAGCCTTAGAATGACCTTTTTTTGAAAATTTAAGGAAAAACAGCTCAGCTGTTTCCAAGAATGAGGTCGGTGACAAACATAAGTCTTGTCCATGCATGAAAAGTCTAGTAATATTTTGGTTTTTTACAAGTTCTCATTCATTGGAGGAGGGGCATGACATGCTATAAAATGATGGCTTGTGGACCAAGAATATAACTTACTTCTTTTGAAAACTAGCAAACTTGTACACATTTCTGAAGTCTCTAAATCTTTGAATAATTGCCTTTTATATTTTCTTAGACTTATGAGAGGACTAAGAATTATTCTGAAAGGGTAGGTTTGCATAAGGTATACCTCAGCTGAGTGGTTTCTCAAAAAGGTGACTCTCACATGCCTAAGCTCCATCTCCTTTTGCTAATTCTGTCTCACAGGGTTCGATTTTATGCAGCCAGAACTCCAGGCAAACAAGGGAGCAAGAAAACAACAGTTCTAATATGTAGGGAGCAGAAAGTTAAACCAAGAAAAACAAGCAATATTATTACATTTCTCAAATTAAATTCATCCATAAAACATTGTAAACCGATGTTCTCACAATCTGTTCTTGCAGTTGTATTTCTGGAGTGTTTTTATCTCTGGCTAGGTGGAGCTCTGTGTTGCTGAAACACAACCTTGTTCTTCTTGTTGTACTTCAAGTAATCAGGATCCAGAAGCAGTTTTTGCAGGCATCGTTTGAGCAAAAGGTGCATTTGTCAGGAATAGAAGAAACCAGGAGTGGGGAGGGGTAAAGCAATAGGAGAAAGCAATTATTGATAAAAATCAAGAAAAGGGGAAGCAGGACTCTGTGAATCACTGGAGATGAAAGGGGAAATCAAAGACTGGAAGAAAACTCTGATTACACATTTTTCCGGGGTTATATGTAAAACATGGGGACCGCTAACAGGGAGATGAAACTAGGACTTGACGAGGAAGAAGACAGAGACTTCACTGGAAAACTAATGGAGATTGAGACTGTGTAGATTGAAAGACAGTTGGAGAAAAATCAGAAATAGAAGTGAGGCAGAGAAAAGGAAAAATTGTGAATAAACAAGCTGGGATAGGTGAAATNAATTGTTTTCTCTTCTTCTCTCTGTGCTTCTCCAGGAAGAATCCTGGGAGGGAGAATTATGTCTCTCTATTCAGAGAATGTGAATGCCACAGTTCAAGTGACAGTCCTGCATGAGTGATGGATCCTAAGCATCTTAAAGTCAAGGACTTGGAGAAAAGAAGACTCGGGGAGGACCTTATTGCTGCCTGAATGGAGCTTGTATCCAGGTAGGGGTTGGTGCCTTCTCCCAGGAAGCAAGTGACAGGAGGTTTAGAACGGATACTAGGAAAAATGTCCTCTCTGAAAGAGTACAAGGCACAAGGAATAAGCTGCACAGAAAAGTGATGAAATCACTGTTCCTGGAAGTGTTCAAATGGTGTGTGAATGTGGCACTTGGATACATGGTTTAGTGGTAAACATGAATAAATATTGGTTGTGTAAAAAAGAAAACTGGAACAGCAATTATNATTTATTGGGGAAAAAAAAAAAAAGCTTGAATCACTAAAGTCAACTTTACTCTTAATCTTTGGATTTGAACTCCAGGCCTGAAACCTCACAATTCTGTTGTTACACAGTGTCTATAAAAATGTGAAAGGAAAGTTTTGCATTCATTTCTAGCATTGCACATTGGACATGACATTTCCTTACACAGCCTGTTCAATATTGGAAAAAAGATGACCCCCACCTCAGGGAATGATGATTTCTGGCTCCAGATCAGAAGGCTGAAGGATTGCTTTATTAAAACTATACTATATTACATTAATATATTATTTTAAAGAGATACTATACTATATCATACTTACTTACTTACTATATCATACTTACTTACTTACTAACTATCAAAAACCCGTGACTCTCTGCTGAGAGTNTGATGAAATCACTGTTCCTGGAAGTGTTCAAATGGTGTGTGAATGTGGCACTTGGATACATGGTTTAGTGGTAAACATGAATAAATATTGGTTGTGTAAAAAAGAAAACTGGAACAGCAATTATTAGCAGAAGCTGAAAGCCTGTTTAATAAATAAAGAAAGGAAAAGAAACCATGGGTTCATGGTTAAAGCAATAATGATATTCTGGAGCACTGTTTCCCCTATTTATATTTTCACTGAATTAAAATGCAAATAAAGCATTTTACAAGTAGTCATTAATTATCCAACTTCTCCTTGATGCTTGCACAATTATGTTAAGTGATATGCTGTCATATTTGCAACTGAACTTGTTCTTGAATATACACGAAGGTATACCATAACAGTTGTAAGAACTAAGGTTCTTCACATTTCATTTAGACATTCAGAATTAATAAATAATTCTGTGCAGACTAATTTTCTGACTCACCTGCTATTTCTACACGGGGGATATTACTACTGCCTTACTTTAATGAATCATTTTGCTAAGAAAGGAATAGCTATGGAGCATTAAAATACTACCTGTGAAGGGTGCCATAACAAAGTCTGTCTGGAAACAAATTACTCCTTCACAAAAATGAAGGAAAATTCAGTAGTGAAAAAGGAAAAACAAAATCAGCTAGTGATTAAGTGAGAGGTCATGTGGAAATCCCTAATCTGTGAAAGAGCAGTTCAGGATTTGCTCATAACGCTGCACACAAAAGCACAGAAAAAAAGGTATCCATTAAATTTTTCTAGACATCTTTTAATGCTGAACTTAGTGTTCTTCAATGATAACAGCATACATGTATTTTTGATGTAACATTGATGCATACATGTATTTTTGCATAGCAAGTATCATTGTTAACTAATACACACTAAAGAACCAACATCTATCTGCTTAGCTGGTTATCAGCAAGGTAACCAGCTGGTATCCTTAGCTGGATGCCAGCAAGGGGACCACGCCCTCATACATGTACCTGTACCCCTATAATGAAGCATACAGTTTACTTGCCTATCTGTACAATTTTGAAGCTCAGCATATTCCTTAAAATGATCTGCAAGGTACTTTTTCCTTTACTTCAAATTGTGTCTCAAGACCAAACGAAGGGAAGGACACTTGAGAGTGTGATAGAGATAAGGTGGTCAAATGGCACTCTATAAGCAATAATAAAAATACCTTATAAATAATTATATAAAAATAGTATATAGTTCTTTAAATTCCTCTTTCTGCATACTTCTTTTTCCCATATTATGTATAGCTTGGACCAAACTGTTAGGAGCATGGACTCTATTTTTGCACTTAGAACAATTTGTTCATGGAACATCTATTAGCTATGGCTTCTACATACTGTTGTCATAATAAAAGCCAGTGCAGTCGGAGCTGTTTAGGTGACTACTGTGATTTCACTAAATGTCTCAATTTTTCTTCTTGAGCTTCAAATGCTATGGAAACAGTGTTTTTTTCAGTATTTTCATCCTTCTTTTGGAGTCTGGGAAGAGCAGGGAAGAGCCAAGGCAGTACAAAGCACAGCTCAAATGGATATCTGGAATGGTTGGTTACAGATATTTACATGACTAGGTGAGAAATTATGGATTCTTCAAGACTCTCATGACATTTTATTCTCTTCAGAAGGAATTTTGAAGATGTTTATCAACCTAGATCAATCATCATTTGAGGCTCAAAGTCTTAGACAAGATTCCATCATGATTTAGCACAAGTCTGCAGTTTTGAGGAGGACTTACTCTGTGTGTGTGTGTGTGTGTGTGCCAATGCAAACTTCAGATTAGGAACAACTAGATCTGAATTGAAAGGGACTCCAAGTAGATTTATCTTGTGGCTACAATCTGAAGCTTCATATTCATAGCAATAGTGAACTGAAGTGTTAAATATAAGTATTACATATGGCCACTATGTACTAGTACTAGTACTGAAGTCTTGATTAAAGGTAGAGAAGAACTTCAACATTTTAGTAAAAAAAAAAAACCCAAAAAACCAGTGAAACTTCAAACGTATGAACTGGGTGAATTAATTGCTAATTTTTCTTTTTTATTTTGCTTTATTAATAACTGTATGGGTAAAGAGTTTTACCAGAGTGTAATCTCATCATTCATTGTCAACAGAATCAATAAGTTTGGACATTGTTAATTTTGTTTTGCAAGTAATATTGTACTTGTTTGCTCCTCCTCCTGCCAACCATATAGACTGTTGGCTCTGGAAAGGCAGATTTAAAGGGATGAAGATATATATGTTGAAGAAGACAGGAAGGGAAGGATGGGAAAGATAAATAAGATAAGGGGAGAGAAACCATATAAAAAAAGAAGTTTAAGAAAACCCTAACAGTCATAGTTTATTGGTCCTGACTATTCAGCATCCCTTAACAGTAACAAGAAAGAGCAGAAATTAGGATATAATTCAATTTTATCAGCCATGAAAAAAGCTGACAAATTTGAAGTGTTTTTTAGTGCTATGAGCTTACTAGATATCCCAAAGAAAAGTACATTGAAATGCAGACACTGCAACTTTGAGCATTAGATCTGGATCTACATAAAAAAGCAATTGCCTAAAAAAAGTTTATTAATTTTTAATATGCATTAAGAGGAAAGAACAAACTAGCAAAAATGGAGCAAATGGAAATAGTCATGCATCCAACAACTGAAACCTAAGCAAATGTATATTATTCGAGATAAGAGGTAAGTTTCACATTACCAAGGATGAGCACAAAAAACCAAAAAGATCTTACTGTGAAATGGATAACATTTGGAAAGTTGTAGTGGCCAAGTGTGTTCCAGAGAGTTTTTCCTTCTGCCTCACTCAAATCAAATCTTTCTATGAGTCTCCTTTTTCAGTACCCAAGCACTTCACGACAAATTCACAAAAGAGAACTCAGAACAGTCAAATGCACATTCAACTTATTGAATTTGCTCTAAGAACATATATAATCAACTGAAGACACACCAAAGTAGATTTTGAGCCTGGTTAAAATGGCAGCTTTTTTTTTTCTCTCTGATCTTTTAAGACCTGCTAAATATTCAGTTCTTGCGGTTTTTTTAGACTCAGTTTCCTCACACTGAAGAGCATTTTGCTTAGCATATCACAGTATAATAGGCACCCTGAATTATGCTGTGAAATATGTCCTGCATATTCTACAACTGCAGGACATACAACAGCACAGATGTCCATAATTCAGCAGGCTGAGCTTTGAGTGGACTACAGTGGTAATTTCTGAACCAAATCTACATGTACGCTTTTCATTTGCATTTTACTTTGATGTTTCTGTTTTAGTAATTTTCACATGCTACTCCTTGCTAAACATACCAGATTTACTTGGTTCCTCAGTCAAATAAATGAATTATTAAAGTATTGTCTGAAGAACTTTGTGTATTTCTTGAAACTGTCTTGAATTTAGGGTATATTTAACCTGTATCAAAAGAGAGTTCACTTGATTTCTCCAAGAAGTTTCACATACTAGAGTTCTGTATCATCTGCATTTCAATGGACATGCATGCTAACAGGCATGCCACAACTGTGGAAAAATCTGTAGTTTTCTTTTATTTTCAAAAGGAATTACAAATCATTCCCAAAAAATCTGCTTCAAAAATATTTATAAGTCCAGTTCAAACATCTTTTTAGATGCATTTGAAAGGCTGTATTTTAGATTTCAACTTCTAATAACAGAATGAAATATTGATTTTTCCATGTTTTTTTCATAAGAAGCATTTAAGCAATGCAAAATTGGTAGTTTGGGGGGTGGACAGTTGGTTACTGAGATTTATTTGGGAAACTGCCTTTGATAAAACAGCATTTTCTGCCAGGAAAAAAAAAACAGGAAGAAACTTACTGACAGTTATAATTTTCTTACAAACTTTAAAAAAACTTTTGTTTTTAAATTCTTCATCTATTAGAAATCTACAGGATGCTACTGCTGCCACATAAATTGTTTTGGATTGATACTGCAACAAACATTTTAATAGATGAGGTGGAAACTCCTGGAAACTGGAACAAAGTTGCTAAAATGCAGCTCTTTCTTCCAAATAAGTACAGTGATTGAGAACTCCTGTCAGCAGCATCTACAGAACAAGGAAAATGTGCAAGGTCTCTTATATACATCACAGGGTTTTCTGCCAGGATAATTTTGCTCTAAATATCTAATATGTGAGTAGCCTATCTACTAGTGTTTGAATTTATCCTTCTTTATTTTTTTTAAACTTAGCTTTAGAGCAAATATGAGATTAGAGTGAACTATGAGGGCAATGCCCTCTGTTTTCTGCTTTGCATTACTTGACACAGACTACTCATAACTAAGAGACAGAATGAGAGCAACAACCTCTTGGACCTCAAATTTGACATCCAGAACTCTATTTTATAGTAATTAAATACAAAGGGTAACTCTGTTTTTTTATTAAATTATATAATAATTAATGCAGCTGTACCACACAGAACCTATCACTCTCACTGAGACATGTTAGAAGGACAGGCTGGAGCTACTCAGTAGCCAGTGCACCTAAGAATCTGAAATGTCACAGTGAAGGAGAGTTCAAAGAGATGAAACTCTAAAACAAACAGAAAATTGCTTTGTTTTGTTTCATACTACAGATGTTCACATGGAGTGCTTAACAGGATCAGGGAGGGAAATAATGCCAGGCCAGCTAGACTGTCTGGAAAGCAAGTATTGCCTTCTGCTCTGGATGTTATATGGTCTTTAATGTCAGCAAATTTATTGGGTGGAATGACATAATCTTGAAGTCTGAGACCAAGTCAGGTTAGTAGACCAGCATGAATATGTCAAGATGAAAGTGGCAAAATTCTTTATTCAGCTGATCTATGAAACTCTTGAAAGGAGTCCTGCAAAACAGAACTCACAAATGACCTCAATCGGAAGGAAAGAAGGGGTGTGTCTGCTGTTTGCTGTTAGGTGCTTGCAGCTTAATGCCATCAGCTTGATTTCAAAACCCATTCCCAACTGTATCTCATACAGCCATGTGTGCTCTTGCTAGACACAGACTTAAATGTGAAAAAAAATCTGTAAAAGGATGCATAAGTTTTTTTAGATGACACAGACTTTTCACTATTCATTGCATCTTCCATGTCTTCGAATAGAGACAGAACCCCCCAAGCAGAATTTTTCTTTCACTCTCTCAAAAGAGCCCCAGTAAACAAGATACTCAACGCTTCCAGATTTTGTATTCTCAAGAGAAACAGCTCTACAAGAAAATTTGGCAATTATATTTTATCTTTATACTAATTAAACCAGGTCTAACAACATCAAGCCTTTAAAGAACTTGTGAATTACTAACATATTTGAAAAGGTATCATAATTAATTTTCATTCCTGAATCCATTAATGCTTTGAAAAACTCCCTTGCACCTGTTTATTGTGACAAACAGGGTGAATAGAAAAGAGCTTTGATCTTTTTTAAAGACTGTGTTGGGTGCTCTACTTTTAAGAGCCTTTATCTTGTATAAACCTGTTAGGAGAATTTCTGGAATTTAAAAATGGCAGAAGGGTACCCTAAGATATAACCTGTCAGCAAAATTCACAAGCTCAGTACCGACATTATTTAGAAACAGTTTTCCAACAACAGGATTGTTAATTGTTGGTAGTGCAGCAGAATTATAATGCCACTGTAGAACACAAATTTTGCAAAATACATACCAGTTTTACAGGAAAGATTACACAAAATATAACGTCAGATTTGGATACATCTAAGCTTTAACAGTTCTCCAGCAGACTATAATGCATCGTAATCCAGAAAACAAAAAAAAAAAAAAAAATCTCAATTCATAAAAAACCTCTAAGGGGATCTGAAAGAGGTAAAAAAATAGGGTAGAACTCAGATCTGCTTTCATGTACATGCCAGCTGGCATTTATCGTACTATCTTTATTCCTAGGATTAAGTCTAAAAATAGCCATTAGCATCTAGACAAAAATTCTTGTTACAAACTACCTCACTAGCATCTAAATTGTGACCAAAAACCTTAGGAATGTTTGTCTTATCTGCTAGTGTTTCCAATCCTGCCGGCTAAACTGCTTTACAAAATATAGAACTGAATATGGAAGTTGAGGAAAACTATGAGCAGAAATTATGAGCTTTAAGATAACAGATTTTTACCTTCCTACTGAGCACACTTAAAAATAACCACAAGCAAACTGAAGCATGGTCACTTTTTCAGCCTCACTGGGCCAAATACTCAAATCAAGGGAAGGACACAATGTGGACCACTGAGACAGAGTAAAAACGAATGCAAAAAAACCCATAAACAACCAGTTCAGTTATAATAGACCATTTCTAAAAACATACAGAGTTCAAGGGCTAAACTTTTGACATATGAACAAAGGATAAAATGAAAATGAACAGCTGGAAAATATATTTAAAATTAGCATATTTCTGTGTATTCCTCTCTTAGGCATCAGTTCAAATCAAATTAAATTCAATGCTAACACTAACAATTACCTCAGTGGCTTTGGACAGGAATCTTATTGGCTCCAGCTTGTTACACTGATATATATACAGCAACTTGACTCTAGCTAATGGAATCCCTTAAGGATTTTTGAAAGGCAAAGGGCTAAGTACCCTCAACTTTCCTGAGAGTGGGTGCTTATCATTCCACACAGTACTGTCTCCCATCTATGAGAACAAGAACAAAACTTGGTTTGTTGTGTTGTAAGCACTAGCTTCTGCTGAACTGAATTCCACATCTTGCAAGCCTTTTTTGTACTGGAGTCTGGCCTGTGAAAGCAAACTGCTTAGCTATCTATTTTAGACTACAAATTAAAAGAAAAGAAAAAAAAAAAAGAAAAAATTGGTGATGGGACAGTATTGATTTATTGGCTAGTAGTAGGCAACAGGTGTTGGTGCTTAGCCACAATTCCCTGCTGTCAAAGAGCCACTCTAAAATGGAATGGATGGGCAAAATAACCTGATTCTGAACCATTAGCCAACATGTCTTATTTGGACCAGTCAGTAATTGTCACTAGGACATCAGTCCAGAACAAATATTTATGTTTGGATTGAATGAATTGCAGGATATTAGATGGCAAAATAGTACGGTATCTATCTTTGCATTTCCTTGGATACTGCAACAAAACAGTCTAAAAAAGCAGTTAGAATGACGCTTGAACTGAATATGTTTTAGTTTTAGAAGCTGTGCTTTGGAAGGAATGCACAAAAATCTTCTCCAGGAATATTTGAGAAGGGATTTTTTATTTATTTCATGGAGAATCCCACCTAGTGGTCCACATTGTTCTTAAACATTTCAGATGTTCTCAAGTCATTCAACATGGATCCTTTTATACAGATGGTACAAAAAACAACTGTATACTTCATATAGATTTTTCATTTGCTGCTTTTCAATGGTAATAACAAATTTGTAGAGATCTTGCAGTTCTTTCAGCATTCCAGGAAGTATTTTCTGCCATTCAAGAAAAGAGAACACATTCTGTTGAAAGAGTTTTGGTAAGTCTCTTCGTACTTATTCACCATCTTATTTTTATTCTTGCTTGTTCTTTTGAATGTTCTGTGAAGCAACTCACTTGGCAACGAGCAAGAAGTCCTTAAACTAGACTTTATTACTGATTACAATCAGTGGCATTTGGTTAGCTGATGCATAACAAAGGTGTGCCACCTTGACCAAGCATCAACAGAAGACTATTTTCTCCAAGAACAAGAACTCCCTGCACAAAGAGGCATATAAACTGTGCAACCCAGACTGCAATATATAACACAAGTTTGTTTCTCAAAAGCTAACCTTCTTGACAAAGTTAGGAACTTTTTGTAGAACAAATTTGTCAGCATGTCCTAATTTATCTTCACTAAAACTTTGTGCAGTCACTAAGTAACCAGTGTTAAGCTGTCCCTGGATATGTTTTAAAAAAATACTGGATATGGCACTCAGTGCCATGGTTTAGTTTATGAGGAGGTGTTAGGTTAAGTCATAGGTTGGACTTGATGATCTCAAAGGTCTTTTGCAACCTCGTTCATTCTGTGATTCTGTGTCTCATGTTGTTGGACTTGGCCCATCTATCTAGCCTGCCCAAGTCCCTTTGTAGAGCCCTCCTACCCTCCAACAGATTGGCACATGCTCCCAGCTTGGTCTCATCTGCAAATTTACTGATGGTGGACTCAATCCACTCATCCGGATCACCGGTGAAGATATTAAATAGGATTGGGCCCAGCACAGACCCCTGGGGGCCCCCACTATTGACTGGCCACCAACTGGATGCAGCACCATTCACCACCACTCTCTGGGCCTGGCCATCCAGCCAGTTCTTAACCCAGTGAAGGGCCCCTGTCCAAGCTGTGGGCTGCCAGATTTTCCAGGAGTATGCTGTGGGAGACAGTGTCAAAGGCCTTGCTGAAGTCCAAACAGACAACATCCACAGCCTTACCTGCATCCACAGGTGGTCACCTGGTCATAAAAGGAGATCACGACCTACCCCTCCTAGAACCATGATGGCTGGGTCTGATACCCTAGCCATCCTGTAGGTGCCATGTGATGGCACTCAGGATGATCTGTTCCATAATCTTGCCAGGCACTGAGGTCAGGCTGACAGGCCTGTAGTTTCCCAAATCCTCCTTCTGGCCCTTCTTGTGGATGGGCATCACATTGACCAGCTTCCAGTCATCTGGGACCTCCCCAGAGATCCAGGACTGATGGTAAATGACAGAAAGCGGCTTCACAAGCTCATCTGCTGGCTCCCTCACCACATTAGGATGGATTCCATCTGGTCCCATGGATTTGTGAGCATCTAAGTGGCTCAGCAGGCTCTGACTGCCTCCTCCTGCATAACAGGAGGACTCTTCTGCTCCCTGACACCACCTCCCAGCCCAGGAGGCCAGTTGTCCTGACGATAACCTGTCTTTCTGTTGAAAATTGAGGTAAAGAAGATGTTAAGTACCTCTGCCTTTTCCTCATCTTTAGTTACTAAATTCCCTCCCGCATCTTATAGAGAATGGACGTGGTCTTTGCCCTTCCTTTTGCCATTAATGTATTTATAAAAAATAATTTTTATTTTTCTTCATGGAAGAGGCCAGATTGAGTTCTAACTGGGCTTTTGCCTCTCTAATTTTTTTCCTACATGACCTAGCAACTCCCTTAAGCATTTCCTGAGATATCTGACCCTTCTCCCAAAGGTGATGCACCCTTTTTTATCTTAGGTCCTTCAAAAGCTTCTTGCCTGTCCAGGCCGCTCATTTTCCTCATCAGCTCATCTTTTGGCACATAGGGAGAGTCTGCTTCTGTGCCTTCAAGGTTTCTGTTTTGAAGCATGCCCATCCTTCCTGGACTCCTTTGTTTCTAAGGGCTGCTTCCAAGGTACTCTCAGAATAAATCTCTTAAACAGGTCAAAGTCTGCCCTCCAGAAGTATGATGTGGAAGCTTTACTGATGCCCCTCCTTGTTTCACCAAAGATTGAAAACTCTATTTCATGGTCACTGTGCCCCAGATGGCTTCCAACCACCACATCTCCCACCAGCCCATCTCTGTTTGCAAATAACAGGTCTAGCGTAGTTCCTCCCCTGGTAGGCTCACTCAACAGCTGTGACAAGAAGTTGTCTTCCATACATTCTAAGAGCCACCTAGACAGCTTCTTCTTAGCTGTGTTGAGTTCCCAGCAGATATCTGGCAGATTAAAGTCACCTACAAGAACAAGGGCTGGCAATCTCAAAACATCCTCCAGTTGCTTGTAAGATAAATCATCCACCTCCTCAGCCTGATTGGGCAGTCTGTGACAGACTCCCACCAGGATGTCAGCCTTGTTTGCCTTCCCCCTGATTCTTACCCATAGGCACTCAGCCTTATCATCATTAATCTCAATTTCCANAGAGTCTGCTTCTGTGCCTTCAAGGTTTCTGTTTTGAAGCATGCCCATCCTTCCTGGACTCCTTTGTTTCTAAGGGCTGCTTCCAAGGTACTCTCAGAATAAATCTCTTAAACAGGTCAAAGTCTGCCCTCCAGAAGTATGATGTGGAAGCTTTACTGATGCCCCTCCTTGTTTCACCAAAGATTGAAAACTCTATTTCATGGTCACTGTGCCCCAGATGGCTTCCAACCACCACATCTCCCACCAGCCCATCTCTGTTTGCAAATAACAGGTCTAGCGTAGTTCCTCCCCTGGTAGGCTCACTCAACAGCTGTGACAAGAAGTTGTCTTCCATACATTCTAAGAGCCACCTAGACAGCTTCTTCTTAGCTGTGTTGAGTTCCCAGCAGATATCTGGCAGATTAAAGTCACCTACAAGAACAAGGGCTGGCAATCTCAAAACATCCTCCAGTTGCTTGTAAGATAAATCATCCACCTCCTCAGCCTGATTGGGCAGTCTGTGACAGACTCCCACCAGGATGTCAGCCTTGTTTGCCTTCCCCCTGATTCTTACCCATAGGCACTCAGCCTTATCATCATTAATCTCAATTTCCATGGCGTCAAGAGCCTCCCTAATATAAAGAAACACACCTCCACCTCTTCTCCCTCTCCTGTCTCTTCTGAAGAGCATTTAGCCATCCATTTCAGCTCTCCAGTCCTGCTAGTCATCCTACCACATTTCCGTGATGGCGACTACATCATAGCTTTCTTGCTGTACCATGGCTTCCAGCTCATCTTGTTTGTTACCCATGCTGCATGCATTAGTATATATGCACCTCAACTGGGCTGCTGATTTCACCCTTGACTCTGGCTTACCACCCTATGGCTTGTTTCTGGAGAGCATAGTTGCATCCCCTTCCACCTTCTAACTTAGTTTCAAGCTCTCTCAGTGAGTCCTGCCAATTCATGGGCTAGAATCCTTTTGCCCTTGATAGATAGATGGAGCCCATCTGCTCCAGCAGGCCAGGTGCCATAAAAGTTGCTCCATGATCGAAGAACCCAAATGTTCACAACCAACATACAGATATTTCCATTTGAAATTACAAATGTGAATGACACATCCATTCATACTCCACTTGAGATGTATGGAGTATGCAGGAGCACCTCAGTATGGGTCATGACAATGTACCACTGACTAACTGGGTAAATAATTCAGTGCCAGTTTTTGTTCTAGTGGAGATAATATCCTGTTTTCATCATAATAATATACTGCTGTGAGTTTAAATATCTCAAGGTCTTGTTTTCAAGAAAAATAATAGCTTACAGCTTTTTAGTCCAGCTAGAGATTACCTGGCAGACCTCAGCATGGGACTGAATGGAATTCATAGGAGCAAGGTATTTCATAGGAGCAAGGTAATTAGAGATGTGAAAGTCCTATTAGATCACTGGGTTCATTCCTTGCAGTTGCCTCATAGGACAGGCATTGACTTCCAATATACTTTGGATTACATCCACAATTACAAAGAGACAAAGAAAAAAATTAACAGTATATCTTTTCCTGGAAAGTGGTAAAAGCTCAGTGCATCTGCTAGAAAGTGAGTCTACATCTAAGGTCTTGTACTGATCGTTTACAGAAGCCGTATGTGCTCACCTAAAAAAAAATCAGTGCACATGATAGAAAATAAGAACTCGGTGATTAAAGAATTGTAAGGACTTTTTTGTATAACAGTATTTTCATTATTTGTGTTTTCTAAAGAAAGAAAAATAAAAATTTCTGATGGCATCAGAGCAATATCTAATATATCTTATCAACCAACATGTTAACTCAAATTAAGACCAAAACTGAGAAATAGAGACAGGCTGCAAAACAAGTTAATAGTATTTTAAAGAGATTTTAAATTTGGAACAGATGTGAATGATGGCTGTAGAACACATTTTAATAAAAATTAAATCTGCAAGGTGAAAATGCTGGGTGAAGGAAAAAAAAGTTAAATTTAAAAAGACTTCAAAATTATTTTTAATCACTTATTTTAATGACTGAAATTAAGAGAATGCAGTACCTTTATAATGAGGACAAGAACAATCTAGAAGGAAGAAAAAGTTTCATTTGGATTGTAATTTAAAAACCTTTCATAAAATATGTCCAAAACCATTAACTTAGCAAGCGGTCTCAGAGAAGTCCAAGAAAATAGTTTCTGAAGATCTTGAAACAGGTATATTTTATATATCTATAAAAAGCAGAAGCAAATGATTGTTGTGTGAATATGTGTTAAACCAAAAAAGTGATTGAGGAGCATATAGGAACTTAATTCTATTCTAAAATCAGGAATAAGCATCACCAAAAATATAAATAATCACAAACTTTATAGGAAAACTTTATAGGAAAAGCAATTGTAGAGCAATTATGTTTAAGGATGATTTTAAAAACAAAACCACATTTGGTTTTTGACTACAAAAACAAAGTAACAGATGTTCTTCAAAGACTTAATGACATAAAATAGAAGAAATAACATGAATAGGAAAAAGAATAGAGGCATAAAGAAAATCAGTCATTTGCCCAGGAGTATGAAGTAAGTCCATGGATTTGCTAAAAAGAAAGCCTAGACTGCCTGCCAACATGTTCAGTGCCATATTTAGTCCAGTTTTCATAATCACATCCAGAATCGAGATTAGACTCATGATCTATGGTGATCAGCAGTGGTGGATTAGTGAGGAAGTAGAAATTTAGTATTACATGTTCTTTTTCCTATAGCTGCACAGTTTTGGATATTGACAAAAGTAGGTCCTTGTTGCCGCAGGCCCCCAGCCAGGTAATAATTAGCATTGACTCCATGATTTCAGAAGGATGATCAATTGCTTTATTATTATTATCTTATAGTGTATTCTACTCTACTTATATTACACTATATTACACTAACAACAGCTATCACTAACTAGCTAGCTATTAACTAGAAAAACCTGTGACTCTCTGCCTGAGAGTCCCAACACAGCTGTGAATCCAATTGGTCAATGAATCCAAACAACCATCACCAGAATCCAATCAAGCAATCACCTTGGGTAAACAATCTCCAGAACACATTCCACATGGGCACAAACACGAGCAGCAACAAGTGAGATAAGAAGAGTTTTGATCATTCTTTTCTCTGTTTCTCTCAGAGCCTTCCCCAGGAAATGCCTGGGAAAGTCTGTGCCTGCCCTCTGTGGCCAGAGAGCTGCTGCCATAGGTCTTTAATTGAAAAAGTATGTATGTTAGCTATATCTGATGCACTAATAGAGATGTATTGTAAAACGTGTATTTTTGTGCATGATTCATTCAAGAAATCTGTTTCTAGATACCAAAAATATGCACAAGAATTCATTCACATATGAGATTAGTTCACCTCTTTTTTCTTTACTATTGATGAAAAGGCAATGAAAACTATGGCCTTAAACACACACAAACATTTGCATATATTCCTGTTTTAGGATAATTTTAATATTAACAGTGAATATTTTAACATCAAAAATAAATAAATTAGGCAATAAAGAGCTAGCCACAGAAAGAATAAAAATATCAGCCTTGAATACCACTACCTGTAATAAAAGCTCAGCTATAAAATAATGGTCCTATTGAGTCATTAGAATTTTGTTGCTAAGAGATGATGATTTTACCATTGTGATCCTTTTTCAGGAAAAAAACCCAGGAAAATGCATTCATAGAAAAAGATGTTGGTGTTTTCATTGTCCGCCTAACTGTTTTTGAAAAAGGATGGTTTCCTTAACTTGAATTAGGGTGTGCCAATACAAAATTCTTACTATCATTAATCAGCACTTTAATTAGTGTTGTTACTCATTGCAGAAAGTGGTACTCAGCAGGAGCTTAAGGGCTCCTGTATTAAAGTGTAATGTAAGAGATAGGAGAGAGAGGAGCTAGACTGTGTAGGGAATCCAGCAAAAGTCTTGTCAATGGATGATGATGGCTACCAGAAACACTATAATTGTTCCTCTGCACAAATGAAGAAAAATTAACAACAGTCATACTTTATGGACTACACACTTTAAAAAACCATATCTTTTTCACTGCATCAATATGCTGATAAAATGTTTTATTGACATGTTTTTAGAGCAGCAATTCACGCTGAACCAGGCCCTGAGCAATCAAAAAAAAAAAAAAATCACCTTACTTTTGTATATATGACAGGCAGAATTTCAAGTCTTTACCCAGTCAGGGCATATTGGATGGAATGTCTTAGTACCCAGCATACTAAAAATCTTTTACAATTATAACTTGAACAATGATGTTTGAAACATAACAGACAAATGTTGTTTATTCCATGTGATACAGGGGTTGTGGATGTGAATGATTTTCACCGTTGGAAAAAAATGTATTCTTATGGTACCAGATTTGATCTGTGATCCTTTCTAAAATATCACCATCAGAATAGATATTTTTAAAAATATTTTTAAATTTAAAATATGTATTTGTTATATTCAACTCTTTATATTCGTTTTTCTGGTTGCATTTGTTTAAAATATGATAAAATGACATATCTGAAAAACTAGACATTTGGAAAATTTCTTCATATTTTTGTGTAACAAAGAAAAAAATTAAATTAAAAGAAGAAAAAAAATTAAATTCTCACTAAAAAAATAAGTTATTTTTAACCAACTCTTCCTGACCTAGTCCAGTCCTGAATATGTGAAGAAGATATAAGTTATAACCTGACCAAATCAATTCAAACCATTGAAAAGAGAATATTAAAAAAAAAACTATCCCAATTTTCTACATAGTTGCTTATTATCTGTTCACTATCTTATTTGTGTTCAAGACTTAAAACATTAGAGTTATTTTCCATTTAACCCCTAAATTAAGGGATTAACCTTTCTACTGAATCTCTTCAAAATCAAAGCTAACTTTTGTTAGGACACATACGAGCTTTCCAAAGCTTCATGCTGACGTCTCTTTCAGACCTTCCCCCAAGACTACCACAGTGCATTTCAGGCAAGAACAACAACATATCTTCACACATCTTGTGACCTTTAATATTTTTGATCAATGTCATACAGCAAGATCAAGAACACCCTCAGCAAGCTGAGTGGTGCAGTTGACACACTAGAAGGAAAGGATGCCATCCAGAGAGACCTGGACAAACTAGAGAAGTGGACCCATGAGAACCTTAAAGTCCAAGCACAAGTGTTACACCTGAGTCGGGGCAATCCTAGACATTAGTACAGAGACATGGTAGCAAGAAGGACTTGGGGGTTCTGGTGGATGAAAAGCTGGACATATGACAGCAATATGTGTTTACATCCCAGAAGGCCAACTGCATCCCAAAAGTAGTGTGGCCCACAGGTCTAAGGAGATGATTCTCTTCATCTACTCTGCCCTTGTGAGACCCCATCTGGAGTGCTGTGTCCTGCTCTGGGTTTCTCAAAATAGGAATGACATGGATTTGTTGGAGCAGGTTCAGGGGAGGGCCATGAAGATCACAAGGGCAGATAGTGATAGAACAGAGGTTCTATGGTTTTAAAACTAAAAAAGGAGAGGTTTAGCTTGGATGTTAGGAAGAAGTTCTTTACTCAGGGTGGTGAGGCACTGGGACAGGTTGCCCTGAGAAGCTGTGGATTTCCTATCTCTGGAATTCTTCAAGTCCAGGTTGGATGGTAATTTGAGCAACTTGGTCTAGTGAGTGGCCATCCTGCCCATGGCTGGGGAGATCAAACTAGGTGATATTCAACGTCCCTCCCCACACCAGCTTTTCTTTAATTCTATGATAAAGTAATTATTTGAAGGTTTCCTGTAAAGTGATTGGCCTAAGAATGAAGGATAGTTCGCTTCACCCAGAATACTGAAGATGCAGCAGCATGCCATTCACTACTCTGCATCTGCAGAATTCAGTTTATTGCTCTGAGAGGACTGAAGAATCATGCTTAGGAGAGCAGTGAAATTTCAGTGACCTTGCATAACCTTCCTATCAATAATCCAGGGGAAAGAAATAATAAATAACAAAAGAAAGAGCTATAATGAAGGGAATGAGGCAGGTACTTCACATGCAAAAAATTTTAGATAGTATAGTCCAGGCTCTTACAGAAATGGTGCTCATGTAACTTAGCAAGTAGAAACACAGTTGTGTGATGCATGTGGAATATTTCAGCAGAGACGTAGCAGGGCATCTCACACCCACCCCACAAGAGTTTATCTGTTGTTTGTTAACCTGAATTAGATAACTAACACAGGACAACCTGTCTTGTAGTGAGTTATTTTGGCACCATGGGGTTAACACTTGTTTGGCATCTCCCAATTGCCAGTAAAAATCTTACCATTCAAGTGAGATCTGGTAAGAAAAGCTGGATTTTTGACTAACTGACATCCATTCACTTTACAACTATAAAAGCCATATCAAACTTTTCCAAAGCAGAAATCTTCTAGACATTTTACTGGAAAAATGTGCAGTTTCTCCCATGAGTAGATGTTGCAGATGGGTAAAACCTTACAAAATAAGGGCCTTGTTACCCTTGTAAAATCATGGCTCAGGCCTGTTACTTCAGCTAAGTAGAAAAGGACTATGCAAAGTGACTTAGCTGAATAGAGGCAGAAAAAAGTTATACAACCATTACGTGTTCATGTTGTGGTTTATGGTTGTTGGTTGAATTACGTTTGTTGTGCTTAAATGGAATATAACTGATTATGGCCCAACTGCTTAAAAAGTCCTAGTTTTTGCAATAAAGGAGCTCTCTTTTGAACCTGCTGGGGAGTTTGCATCACTCTGCTTCATAACACGTAGGGACTCCTGTTTTGCGGTTACCGCCCCAAAGGTTAGATGAAAGAATCTGTGTACTTTGTCCTTTTGGTGGTAAGTTACAGTTGACTCCAATCAATATTATTTCTTTTGCTAGTGTTAATATAGGTACCTTGATATAGTGCACAGTTTTATGTTATGCTATAATCTAGTAGTAGTTCTTCACTTCCATATTGTGCAGTAAGTAATTATGATTAAGATCCTTCATCTGTTATCTCTTGTCTGTTTAATAAATAATTTATTTTTATAAAAAGATATGGTTTACCATCATTAGAACTTCTGATTCCTTAAATTTAAACTGTTGCCAAAATCTGAGGCTAAGGCAGTGCTTGTCCAAAGCTTCCACTTGTCCCATGATAAAAGGTACCAGAAATATTTTGGGCATATGAAAACAGATAAAGAAATTATGATTTCAAGTTAGATTTCATGGTAATAGATGAACTTAAAGGGACAATACTTAGACCTAAAGTCAATTCTAGGATTTTCAATGAAAAATATATTGGGTAACAGGATTTAAGGGGAAGTAATAAATAGTGGAGAAGTAAGGCTCTGTAGAAGGATCTGGACAGGCTGGATAGTCTGTAGAAGGATCTAGACAGGCTGGATACAATTAGCACCAAGGCCAATTGTATGAGGTTCAACAAGACCAAAGAGCTGGGTCCTGGGTCACATGAATGTCATGCAGACCTACAGTTTGAGGACAGAGCTTCTGGAAAACTGCCTGGCAGGAAAGGACTTTGGGCTGCTAGTCGGCAGCCATCTGAATATAAGCCAGAGTGTACCCAGTTGGCCAAGAAGGCCAATGGCATCCTGGTCTGTATCAGGAATCGTGTGGCCAACAGGACCAGGGCAGTGATAAACCCTATACTCAGCACTGGTGAGGCTTCATTTCAAATCCTGTGTTCAGTTCTGGGCCCCTCACTACAAGAAGGACATTGAGGTGGTGCAGTGTATCCAGAGAAGAGCAACAGAGCTGAAGAAGGGTCTGAAGCACAAGACTGAACTACAAGAAGTGAAGGAACTGGGGTTGTGTAGTCTGGAGAAAAGGAGGCTCTCTACAGCTACCTGAAAGGAGGATGTAGTGAGGTAGGGATCAGTTTCAACTCCAAAATAACAAGGAATAGAAAAGAGTGATGAAGACCCTTTGCCCCAGGGAAAGAAGAAGAAGACCTCTGTTCCTAGGGATGCAGATCTCAGAGACAGATAAAGAGAATCTTTGCTCTTGAACAGCTCATCCTTAAAACAGTACCCCATAAGTTGACATGGCCCATAATCACAGCTTTGGGAAAGCTGTGAAAGATGGGAGGGACTCCACGATTGCAGATTCCTGGGCAGCTGCTATTCATGGACATTAAAAGCCGCGATTTAACTATTTCATGTGGAGAAGTCTCCATGGCATGGCAAAGGAAACTCCTCTCCCTAAGTGAACTGGAGAAAGACTATTCTAGAGGTGATAAACTGACTGAATTGTTTCTATATGTTGTTAGTGGGAAAGAAAAGGTTCTAGGGGGGAGGATAAGTGTTCTAAAGGTTTTGGTTTGATTCTTATTATTCTTTCTTTTCATTACTGTTAATAAACTTTTCTTTATACCCCTATAAAGTTTTGAGCCTGCTTTGCCTTCTCCTAATCCTATCTCACAGCAGGAAATGAGTAAGTATATTCTAGTGGGTGCACCGGCATTTAGCCAGCACTGAACCCACCACATTAACTGGTGCATTGGCCAGGAAATCTCAAATCGGTGAACCAAAACGACTACAACGTTATGGAGCAACTTAGATTCATTTCAAGCAGACAGGAACAAAATAGGTATGCCAGTAAAACATCTTCAGAGAGTACTTTGTGTAGAAATAACAACTGTCTTAAATATTTTTAGATTAGTGAATGCATCTGTTTCTTTACTGCTACCTATATCCAGCTGAGGTAGCATACTTTTCAGCTGCTATTTTATTCTGTAAAAACTCTAAGAAAAAGGGCAGTCATTTAATGGGGGGAAAAAACAACTATGTGATTTGTTATCACCTTTCGAGGCATTTTTGCAAGTATTGTAATATTAAGTCACTGCTCTGCAAAGTTTTTAAATGGGAAGATGTAAACTATGCTGTAGAGCATAAAAGAGAGACAGAGTGTAGGAGGAAAAAATGGGGACTGAAGATGTGCCAGAACCAAAAGTGAATGTTTGTAACTTGAGTTAATTGCTTACATTTAACAACAGAAAATGGAAGGCTGCAAAAAGAATATAATTTCTTTTTTGCAACAAAAACATACCAAGACTAATTTAGTTATATTGGTGACTGTTGAGTTGTTCTGCATTGAATCTCCCAAACCTGAAGGGCCTTCTCCAAAAAACCTCCCAGAAGTACAATAGCCATCAGCTCTGAAATCAGTGGGAATGTAAGGCTTTGTTTACTGAACTTTTTGACACATGTGGAAGGCCTTGATCCTGAAGTATCCTGTACAGGGGATTAAGAATATGTTTAAATATGACTACATTCATAAAATACTTAGTGTGACATTTTTTCAGACTGCTTAGATTTTAAAATATCCATGTGTCCAGGGACATAGACCAAAAATGTGCATTGAAAGATCTATTGACATATGTCAACAAAGAATCATGTTTACAACATAGCAGTTGAGCTATTTCATGTTTTTTCTTTTTTTTCCAAGTGCAAGATTGATGCGGTATTTATCATAAGTAAATGCACACATAAAACCTTATAAAGATAGAAGACATAGTTTAATTAGATTTGGGCAGTAATCTTGATGAAATACAAACCATTTTTCTCTAGATTTCTGTTTTTATCTAGCATTTCTGATTTCACCCCAAAGCAACTATGTTCTCCTCCAGCACTTCAGGAACATCATAAAAGCCAGGAAGGGCCAAATTCAAAAAGAAAGTGCTTCTTTACACAGTGTATAGATCTTTAGAAGTTTTTTGACAAAACAACTTGTGGAATCTAGAGGTTTACATGGCCAAAAAAGCAAACTTCAGAAATCCCTAGTCATAGAATGTTTGGAGGCTGGGACAATAATACAGAGTACCACTATACACATATGTAAAGTTCTTACTCTTTCCTAGGCTGATAGCTGTCATTGGAGACAAGATGCTGGGTTGGATAAACATTTCCTCTTACAAATGCTCACATTCTTATGTCCCTAATTTTAAGCTGCCAAACAGCAGTGAAAAACAATTTGCCAGACTATAGACTTTTGGCTGAATTTAAAGTACATGTAACACCCGGCCAGAGTGTCCCTTGCACAGAACATGATCAGTGATTATGCTAAACGTGACTGACTCAGTATCTTGCACAGCAAAGTTTGTGTGACTGCTGGAACACAAGGGGGATTGAATTACAGGAACAGAAAATATAAAAAATGTTTCCAGTGACCAGATTTCCTTGTTATGAGTGTTTACTCCAAAGTTTCTAACACAAAGGAGAGGTAATAAAGTCATTAAGTTAAGCAAGAAAACAGAGCTTGTAACCATCCAACATGGCACTCCAGTCACAGGACTCATACCACCAGGTTTTGCTTATGCCATTGATGTCAAATCTCTGGGACTAGATGAAAGCTTTGAATTTGGTGCTTATGTTGCACGCATTGGTATAGAAACATTTCAGGTGTGGTTTGTGGTATCTGACACCTCATGAAGCAGATTGAGGAATTTCACTTCCACTCACTTGCTTATGTTTTGGCACACCATCCCTTTACATAATAATAATATATATCATTATCAATCAAAGAGCAGGTAGGAATATAGGATAACAAAAATGCTAGAGGTTGTGAGTCATTACTTAAGTTCAGGTTAAATATAAGCACTTTTGTTTGGGAAATGGTGATGCTTGCACTATTCTGTTCCCAAAAGGAGTACTAAATAAGACAAAGGAATTCATAATGAGAAGCATAACACACTATGTCTACATCATCCTTAAAAAGGAAGATGAACAATCCTCTAACATGTCTAGTGGCTTTAAAAAGCAGTAAATGTCAAACACTTCAACAGTATTTTTAAGTAGTAAGACCTTAAGAAAAAAGTAAAAATGTGTCTGAAATAATTGCAGGAGATGGATTCAATAAAATGAAATTTTGCGATCCACTTTTACTTACTGCCAGTTTGGGTTCTAGAGTGAAACAAGGAAAAGGGAGAGATGAAAGTAACTGAGAGAATGGAAGAAAATGTTTGGTTTAGGTTATGCAGCACTTAAAGATACCAAAAGCAAGTCTTAAGTCTCTGTTCTAAAAACAGGAAAGTGTCTTACTGACTTCCATGTGAACAAGACATTATCAAGTGTTCAAACTCTATGTTTGGCTTCTCTTTGTACCCAGAAGCCTTGCATGGAGTAATTGCTCCTCACTTCATTAGTAATTTCCACATTTCACTTCCTTTTATAGCTGCTGCTATTTTGACTTAAATGTTTTAGATTATACGGTTTCTTCACCAGTAATTATTATAGCAATTAACTAGAAAGTTTTGTGAAATTACACCAGTGAATAATATTAACTCATGGGAGAAATACTTTCAGAACAAACCTTTATCCTATATTGTTTTCCTATAAAATTATTCAAAATATGCAGTCCATCTGTGTTGCTCTTACTCATTGTTTATTAAGCTGTTAAGTCTACCAATTTCTTTAAGTGTAGTTAATCACATATTAAGGTACTACTCACTAAGGAACTACTCATTAAGGTTATTAATAATAAATTTTCAACTTATTCACTAACAGTTTCAATGGAAATACTATGTTGTAGAAAATGCCATTAAAATATACAAACAATAAAAATTCAACTGTCTCTAAAACTAAAAACAAGAAAAAAATCATATTACAGATTTTCCAGTATGCTTTCCCTGAAATAAACATGTAGAAAATCTCACTAGTACTGTTCCCAAATTTTAAGTAATCTTTCAGAATAATCTAGAAATACAGTTGAAAAGATAAACCAATTTTTAATTGACCTTTTAATAACCCATCTTCATTGAAATTTCCATTTAGATCAGTTAAGCAGCCAATTTTTCAGATATTTAAAAGATTTCAAAAATTGAAATTTGAAGTGTTTCAAATCATAAAGGTATCTTTCTTGATATCTTTCTGAAGCTCTAGTAGTTCAATGTCTACCTAGCTGTAAGGCTGTGCATACCCAGACATTCTGGTTATCCATTCAGGAAGTTATTTCATCCTCCAACTCCAACTCTCAAATCAGGCAAGTATTCACTTGATATCAACTTACATATCCCATGTTTATGAACTTTTTTGGCTTCTGAATCACTTCCATCCATAAGCAGTCACTTTTGCTCCCTCAAGAGATGTGCTAACTATCCCTTCTTTTCCTCTACCTGGGGAAAGGATCACATGAGCCTGCTTTAGTCTGTCTAGTTCCAAAGCTGTAGGGAAGCAGAGCAAAGGACTGAAAATAGCTGATTAGAGTAAAGGAAAGGAGAAGGGATAAAAAAGGGTTTGCTTTTAAAACTTTATGGAAGCTACTGAAAAGAAGCGGGGAAAGACCTAAGTGTTTTTTTCATGGCAAGCTCTGACTCGCAGAAAGTGAGGAGCAGCTCCAGAGCTAACATTTGGGAGAATCTGAATTTTCCCTGGTTACTGGGAGAATTTGTTCTTGCTAGGGAGACCTCCAGGAACAGGTAATCTTCAGAATTACTTTAATTACTTTTAGGAGCACCTCTAAAATTCGTGAAGAGAAAGACTGAGTTTTATTTATTTTCCTTTGTATTCTTATCAAAATGGAAAATAGGTTTTTAAACAGAACTGATGCTGCTCTATTTCACAGGAATTATTTGTATTGATTGTAGATAATTACATAATCTGTACATTTTAATTATAGCAAGAAATATCACATGTAACTGTGGTCAATTGCTGAGACAAAGCTGAACTGCAATAATACATTTGTTCATATTTTTATGAAAAACAGCCTGTTTTTAGACAATTTAAAGTTTTTTTCTGTCAGTTTGGTGTGATAGTTGCAAAAAAAAGATGAAAAAATAAAATATTGCATTATGACAATATTTACCCAAATACAGAACAAAAAATACGAGATTAGGTATCATTTCTGCAGAAAAGGATTATGTGTTATTGTGCATAATCAGAAGCTAAACAGGAGTAAAACATACTACAACATTGCACAAAACAATATCATGGTTGTAGACATCTTAAAAGATAGATGGAAAATTATTTGTGTAGAAGCAATTTGATATCAGCAGGAATCCAGCTTGGATTCCAAGTTTGGACAGTACACTTTAAAAAAATACTGAGTTCAGAAGAAAGTAGCAAAAATTGTTGGTTTAAGAAAATTTTTTACAAAGAAAGGTGTATAAAATTATGGCTCGTAATTTGAAGGAAGTGGAAATTGGCAATGGAATTGATAACATGCTGCAGTAAGAACAAAGAAACAATATGTTTTTAATATCTGGTGTGTAAGCAAAAAATAATTTCTTCATTTATGGCAAAGTAGATTAAGGAGATGTATAAGAACAAAGTGTCTTCATTGGCATTATCTATAAACAAATTGGACGCTATAAACATGTTCTTTCTGCCAAATAACTTAAAGTCACCAGCCAAAGTAGCATAGGATATACATTCAAATAAAAAAACCCTTAATGTATAATCAGTATTCATTTCAATGAGTGAGCTGAATTGCTGCCTTACCAACAGCCATGTAAGCCAGAAGGAAATATGGTACTTTGTGGAATTTGAGAGTAATCTAAGTCAGAATAAAATCAGGACCACTCTTGTTTTGTCAATACATATTGCAGTACTATCTTAAAATTCTGTAACAATATCATAACTCCAATATGAAAAGTCATAAAACATTAGTTATTGGTCTCCCCTCAGGTCTTATGTATACCTCCAACAACTTTCTCATACTCTGTCCCTTTGGGAGAAATGCTATAATTCTCCAGCACCAGTTTATAGAGTTAGTCTCAGTCCTTAGTCAATCAGTCACATGATGCCAAATTTCCTATGAGTACAGGCTCCTAAAAGACAAATCTAACCCTATTTATGATTTTTCTCAATTTTTATTAAAGTCTAGTAGAAATAACCTGGACATTACCAAAGATCTGTGGACCTTATTTTGAAAACCCCAGTTTTGAATCAAAGTAAAATAAATGACCACTCCTAGTCTCAACTAAAACTAGCAAACAAGCAAGGATTATTAAACTTCTAGAATATTTGTTTACTCCTGCTTTCTATTTGTAGTTTTTTGAAGTATTTTTCCCCTTTCTGTTAGTAAGGAGAAGATAACTTAAGAATTTATTTAATCTAAAACTCATCTTACAGTTTATTTGATATTAAATTTTGATAAACATCAGAAAACAAAAAAGTTGCTGAAATAACGCCGGGATAAATAAATTTTTCTAACACTATTTTTAATATTAGAAAGTTGGCATGTCTCTATTACAGTGTGCATGGGATCCCTCTCCCAAACACACAGCCACTCTTCCAAAACTTTTCATTATAAATATACTTTAGCAAACAAAAAAATTATATTCATTTGCTATAAATTACATAGTTCTCTCCATCAATTAGTATTCTACTTTCTATTCATTATTGATTTCATCTTCTCACTCTAATGAGTCCACATTTTCAGTCTTTTTATTATATTTTTTTCTAGCTAGAGAGGTTGTCAGTACAATTGTTGAATTGTCTTTCTTAGTTTCTTCTTTATTTCCAGGTTCTGCAAAATAACCTTGTGGTCCAATTTCAGCAATGTATCTCCCTGCCAGGCTTTGTTCATTGAAGTATATCAAGGCTGACTACAGCTGTTTTAGCAAAACCTAAAGTTTCAGTAATTTTCCCAAACTGTGTTCCCACAGTAGCAGCTTATGACAAATATTTAATTCTGGCTACTGTGGCATATGACAGGGTGGAAAATTACACTGCTTATGATTAAAAATTAATTAGAAAAGCTAATTAAAACAATTAATTAGGAAAGTTATTAGGAAAGTCATATCATTTCCAACAATAGCATCTTACAGAATGCGGAATTTTGGATTTCTTTACACATATTCATCTCCATTTTATTGCAACCTATAAACTCACAGTGCTATTTTGGTTTATAAAGGGGAAAAAACAAGTTAACAAATGTCTGTCTTTATCCTTAATTTAAAACTGATCTGGGCCAAGGATCCTTCTATATGAGCCATGTTCAGGCTGACCACAATGATTGAATTGCTCAGGCTGACTGTCTGAAACTTGGCCATAGGTCATAGCCAAAGTAAAAGAGCAGCAGAGGGGAATCTGTGTCACACTTAACTGCACTTTTCATATTTTGCAGTATTACACAAACTGCCAGGGAAATGAGGTGCTGTTTGACCTGGGGAAGAGTGGGGAGCAAGCAAACATCAGCTCCTGCCAGCTCTGAAAGACAGCCATGGAGTCTGGAAGTAGGGTCCAACAGCTGAGGTCATTCACATTTTCAATAAGCAACAGCGTGCTTCAGGGCTCAGCGGTCATAGTCCTCAGATCATACCGACACTGCCAGCAAGCACTCTATCAAGCTGCTGTTAACAGTTGACTTTGTAATGCATCCAAATATTAAGCCTGGTTTAGATAGAATTTATCTACATCAACGTCAACTAAACTGTGGGTAAACTTTGAACACTGTCAAGTCCTTATACAATACAGCTTAGAATATTAATTTTAATACACCTAAAGCAGACTGCATGGGTAAAAGAAACCTGTTTGATGGGGGAGAAGCATTGACTACAAACCAGAAAAACTGAAAGAAACAAAATGCCTATTTGCTGTTAACTAGTTCTTTTTTCTTGAAATCTCCTTCCTGGAAATTTTTGTATAATATTTTTGTTTTACTGATGAGTGGGAGGAATCAGAACAAAGCAAGACAAGCAACAAGCCTGTTTTAAATGACTGTACTTGCGCTGTATCTTGGACTCCACTCCTAAAACATATCACAAAGTATTTTGTGGAGCTGAAAATCATAGAGAGAAAGAAGGAAATCTCATTTAGACAAGGATGTAACAAACCTGGCTTTAATTTCTACTTTTGCCATAGATTTTCTGTGATACATTTGTTGATCCATTTAATTCCTCTTCCATTGCTTCCGATCTGTGAAATCTGTTTTCCCAGAGATGTTTTGCTGAGCAAAGCTGCTTTCTGCCATGTATGGCTAATGTCAATCACAGTAACATCCAATCTAGAAGAAATTTCCTCCTTTTTTATCCTCTCTCCCTGGCTTTTTGGAGACATTTTGGAGATTGCATTGGTCTTCATAAATGAGGTATTATGGGAAGATATGCTTTCCCATATATAAGATATATTCTCTCAATATACACTTGCTAAATGCTTGATGGTCAAGATTTACGTGTTGCCTTCCTAGCAGCATGTAACAATGAATGCTCCAATCCTCTTCATCAAATGCAGCATGGGGTAAGGAAGCTTAGGGTCCATTAATGACTCCAGAAACAAAGAAACCTGACAGCCAGGAAGACCACTTGCTTGTGTAGAAAGGAGTCCGGGACACTGTCAAGGACACAGTAAAACTAAAATTTGACAGTAACTTAGCATGAAAATCCAGAATTAAAATGCAACTTGGGCACACATTAAGAAATATGTTAGACTAAATTATGCAGCACTTAAAGATACCAAAAGCAAGTCTGAACCCCAACAGAGAATTCACATTTGTTTCCACCAGCCCAGCTAAATAGCCTATTAAAGTAGCTTGTGGGAAACCAAGATGAAAAGCAACCAATACTTTTTCCCAGAGGTACCACAGGGTTATCATGTTATACTTACTTGTCAAACTCTTTTGCAATTACTTATTGGATTCCTACAGAAGCTGTGGAAAATGTGTTCCCTAGCTGCATATCTACTCATAGGCACTGAACTACTCAAACTATGCTTTTAATTTTGTTCTTGCTTCTATATGTCATAATTTTCTTCCATATATATAATGAAGAATGTATTTATATGGAGCCTTGGGAGTGCTTACTAAAAGAAATAATTTGTTCCAGTATCCACAATTATAATTGCAAAATGGTTTCAAAGGTCCAAATTCTATTTTTCCTAAAATTAAGTTTTTTTCCCAGCATGTCAGCAGACAGTAGTGCCACACCAAATGTACTGATGCAATGTCATATATATGACCAAGCTATAACAGCATTCAGCTAGACAGATGTAATGCTGCAGAAGACAAATTTATCACATTTCCGTTGTCTTGGTATTGTCTCCTAACTTAGCACAAGCACTGCTGCCAATGTAAGACGAACATGGACATGCTGGAGCAAGTCCAGAGGAAGGCAGATGATGATGAGAGGGCAGGAGCACTTCTATGAAGACAGGCTGAGAGAACTGGGGTGGTTCAGCCTGGAGAAGAGAAGGCTCCAGGGAGACTTTTAGCATCTTTCAGTGCCTAAAGGGGGCATACAAGTAAGCTGGAAATGGACTTTTTACAAGAACCTCTAGTGAGAGAACATGGGGTAATGGCTTTCTGATTTTCTTCACTTCCCTCACAAGCAAAATCACAGTTTGCATTTGTCTAAAGGAACGTTTTCAATGTGCATACCCTCAGCATTTGGAACACCTGATGCTGAGGGCCAAGTCATTTGGCCTCTAATCCCTTCATATCTTTAGCTCTGTGATGGGGATGAATTGCTACAGTTGGGCGAAAGGCAGCAGACAATTTTAGTAATACTGCACTAAAGAAGTGGTGCTTCTACTTTTTCATTGACCCAAATGAAAGGCTGGAACACTTGTGCAGGTGATTACTCAGCCTAAGGAGTTAAGAACGCAACATTTCTTATCTGAGAAAGAGAAGATGGATGTATCCTCTCCTAGTCTGTTGCAATCTGAAGAAAAATAATGTTGATTAATCCATAAGATAAAAAGATCACTGACTGTGTACGTTTGAACAAGTAATAAAACTGAGAAATGTGATTACATTGACAACAGTAAATGTATCAAGAGAAACAAAAGAATGCATGAGATTATTATTATAATAATAATATTATCAGTGCTGCTTGATTGACTTTTAAGAATTAATTGAAGGTCTTATAAATGGATGTGGTCACAACTGAATTTTACTGTCTAATTTATCATCCTTCTATAATCTAATAAATGTAACCAATATTCCTATTTTTGGTTTCAGAACAAAGTAACTTAGACTATGTGGGGCAACAATATTTGAGTCTACAAACTTTCATCAAATTAATAGAAGTATCTCCCATTTTCAGTTTTCAAATACTTGCACTTCATTCCTACAACCATGCAAGTAAACATGCAACTCAAATGATATTTTTCTGTTCCTGAAGCCAACCCTTTCAAGAACAGCTTTGCAGAAAGTAAAGTTTTGTTTCTGAAGAAAACTTTCACATAAATATTTATTTTCGATTAATAATTTTGACACTAATTATTATTAAATATTTTAACACATATTAGAAATTTCAATTTTCATTAAATGTTAAAAACTTTTTTGGGTAAAATGATAGAATTCCATTATAAGGGCAAAAACTAAATTACTAAAAACTGAAATTTTTGATGGAAGTTTTTTCAATTCAGTCATACTCATAAGTGAACAAATGTCCATTATCATTGTTGCCAAGTGCTTTCTGTTTTTCTAAATGTTATCAAACATTGGTTTGTAAAAATGACTGTGAAAGAAGTGTTGATAATATTGATTCCAAAATTAAATGTGCCTTTTAACTCATAGTATTTTAACCAGTATAAGGACAAGTAGCCTTTCCTTCTGTGTTTTTGTACACTTGATTCTTCTGATTACATATAGTAATATTTTTAATTTTAATTACTCTTTTCAACCAATTTTTTACTCATTCTGATTAGTAATCAATGCATTTAATATCTGTCATGTCTGTAACTGTTCTTGAAATCACCTCTCTTAGCATAACAATAGCTATAAAATTCTGAAAAATAGCCTTCAGTCCATCATTCAAACTCTACACAAAAATATTGAACATAGTTGGGCTCAGGATATTAAAAGAACCTGCCCATCTGATAAGAAGTGCTCTTCTAGAGAAAGAGTAAGAGCAGTGTACACTTGTTTTGTTGCAATTACACATAGATTCTACTTCCCTAGTTTGTTTATGGCATGCATTTTCAAACAAAATGGGTGAGTAGGTCATTGAAGAATTCAGCTTTCAAAACAGAAACACTATTACAACTTGATGCTGCACTATCATATAACTTAATATCATCTGCCCATACACCATCATGCCCTGACAGCATCTCTCCTTCACTGCTACTTTCCAACTCAAAATTATTTTCTGCCTCCTGGATCCTCAGTGTCCATAGGGCACTACCATAGCAAAACTGACAGCTGAAGGAGGATGTAGGAGCCTTCTGTATATTTGAGGACTGTCATCAACAATTTCATCAAAAAGTATGCACTATAGTGGGGCAGCTTTATACATGCTTACCTTCTGGACAAGGAATCTGAACTTTGCAATTAGTCCACTGAGTATCCCTGTTGCTTAGTAAGTTAGGCACGCTCCACATTGCAGCAGCGGTAAACATCACACAGCATACGGTACCTCTTAGCCATTCCTGGGCAAAATTTGTGAAGTGTTTGGCCTAGGTATGTCTAGATCTGGTGTATTAGAATGGGTTAAACTTACTAAAGTTGCAGTATGGCATATCTACATATCTTTGAATCATAAATTTAGCTTATAAAACTAAATTTATTATATAAATCAGAAAAAAAAATGCATATGGGATAATTTGACCTGATTTGCCTTTAAAATCTTACGTATGTTGCAACATCTTTTTTGCAAATTTTAAGTAGTTTATTTAATGTTTTGCTCCAATATCTTTTATCAGTGACTCTGCCTGAGTTATTGTTCCCTATTTTTCTTCACTTTTAAAAACTGAATACCGTATTTGCTTTTGCCATTCATCTGTCACATTAATCGTCTGTTAGCCTGTAAATGTATTTACAAAGGTTTCCAAATTACACTGACTTGTTTAAGCATCCTTCAGACGTTTACTCTGAGGAGTATTAGAGGTCTATATGTCTATATCCTTTTGAACTTTTAAAGTTCAAAACTGTCCTAGTTTGAACAACAGGTGTCTTCCAAGGAATGCAGGAACCCCCTTGGAATGGAAAATATTACATCCTTCCCTCCCAGTTATTATAACTTTGAAATTAAGAGGCTTTCAGGCAAAGATATAGGAAAAGGAATAATAGTTCTTTACTAGTAGATATATATATAAAAACAAGGCAAACAAACAATAACAACAGGAGCAACAACAAACAGAAAAGAACAGAGACCCAGTAACAGCCTTTGCTCGGCTGTCAGGCACTTTTCCCCTTTGGTGCAGTTATCACCTGGCAGGGAGGGTGTGATGATCCCCCCGCGGCTGCAGGGGGCGCTGTGCTGCGAGCTCAGCCGCCTCTCCATGCCGTTAATGGCAGGTGAGCTGGCAAGAGAGATGGAAAAGGGACTTCTTTTGCAAACTGTCATGGTTTCACACTGGCCAAATGCCAGGTGCCCACAAGAATTGTTCATTTATTCTCTTCTGCTACAGCTGGGCAGAGGAGAGGGAGGAAAAAAAAGAATTAATGAAGCATTCATGAGTTGAGATAAGGACTGTGAGAAAAACACTCTAAGGGCAAAACAGTTTAAATTTAAAGGCATAAAGTAAATTTTTCATTAACAGAGTCAGAGAAGGATAATGAGAAGTAAAGTAAGCCCTCAAAATGCCTCTTTTCACCCTAGCCCCTCCCTCTTTCTCACTGACAGTGCAGGGAGACAGGACACAGGAGTTTTGGTCAGTTTGTCACTCAAGATATTTTTCTGTTCCCTCAGGGAGAGAAGTCTTTTTTCTGCTATGGGTCCATCCCACAGGAAAACAGTCTTCCCAAAACTGTTTTGGTGTGGGTCACTTGTCCACAGGGTGCAGTCCTTGAAAGATAGGCTGCTCTAGTTTGGAAGCAAGGGCCTTTTCTCTCTCTCTCTGGAAGCAAGGGCCCTCTCTCTCTCTCCACCAGGTCTCCTACTAGACCATAGCTTTCTCTAGCATCCACCTGCTCCAACGTGAGCACTTTTCCCACGGGCTGTGAGTGGCTCTCTGCATCCCCCGTAGACTTCATGGTTTACAGGGGGACAGTTTGTTTCACCATAGTCCTAACAAGGGCTTGCAGAGGAATCTCAGCTCCAACGCCTGAAGCACCTCCACACCTCCTTTTTTTCCACTGACCTTGATGCCACCATGTTGTTTTCCCTCACATGTGCTCACTTTTTCCTCTTCTGTGACTAGAAGAAAAACTGCTGCTTGTAGGTACCATTGTAAACAAGTTCCACTAATTCAAAGATTCTTGCAGGATCCTGCAGCGCTGAGACTTGATCTTGTCTAGGTTCTGCATCAGGGAATCACTCGTCACGCTTCCACTGCTGGCCAGGTTACCCCACCACCATCGCACAGGCAGTGGCAGCCGCTGGCGCTATTTAACACCTCTCTTCATGTGGCGTGCCAGGAAGGGGAAACAACCACTGCCACCCCTGCCTTTTTGCCCTCCGCCCCACTGGCTAGGCGNCTAGGAGTGGCCAGGCAGTCAAGGCTTGCTGTGGGCCGCCCCAAAGATCTCTGTGGCCACAGTGGTGCATTGGCACGTGCCGTGCCGGGGGGTGGTGAAGGGCTGCCCTGGTGGCAGCCCGTCACCACCCCTGGAAAAACTGTGTCAGTGGTGTTTTGATCTTCTTCTTAAATATGTCATCACAGAGCCATTACCAACTTCTCTGATTGGGCACAGCAGTATGTCCATCTTCAGAGCCATCAGAGATTGGCTTTGTTGGACATGGTGGAAGCTTCTAGCAGCTTATCACAGAAGTTACCCCTATGGCCCCCTCCACTACCAAAAAACAGGCTGTGCCAAACTAACACAAAAGCCCACAGGGGCAGCCGATCACGGTGCCCCTCTGGGTGGCGAAATGGCCTGTAGCAGGAACATTGGAAGCAGCAAGCTGGAATGGCAGAGGCAAGCAGACCTGGAGTGACAAACGAAGTGCAGCAGAGACTCTGGGACCCTGACAGAAGTCACTGGGTGTCTGGATGTTGGGTTAAAATGTAGCAAGAAGCTCTAAAGCAGCGATAGAGAACAGCAGGGCAGGGCAGGGAACCACTCCCTTGGGTAGCTTATTGGCAATGGCTAGTCCCTGGGTCAGGCTGTGCAGAGGGGGCAGCCCCAAGGGGAGTCAGGTGCTCCCGGGTCCCGAGTGCCCGTGTGGCACGCACTGGCTTTGGGCTCCTGAAACAGCAGAGAAGCAGAGAAGCAAGCCACTAAGCTCCAGTCACAATGCCAAAGGGAAAGATAAAAAAGGGCAAAAGCCACACGGCAAGAGTACCTCTTGTCAGAGGGATTGCGCTGTGTGGCCGCTGAGATGAAATCGCCACACCAGAAGGAAGCGACCATCCCGCGCTCCCAGCTCTCACAGGAAATGCTGGGTTGGCTCTCACCCATCACAATACACTCAGAGCCAGGGGCAGGGGAAGCAACCCCCCCCCAGACACAAAACAAAAACAAAACCAAAAATAGATATGGGATAAAAAAAGTCCCCAAGACAAGAACAAAAGAAAAAAACAAACAAAAAGAATGGACCATATTTATTTTCTGTATATCATCCAGTGTTTTACTTTCTTTCTTATTGATTAATGGGCCTATGTAAATGTTTTGTTTTCTAGGGAAGAACCTTTGTTTATTGCCTTTTCTGGCCCTTTCTAATGAAACTCATAACCTTTTGTTTTCTTATTTTCATTGTCATTTCTTCACACACAGTCATTTTTTAAAAAATAATTCACATTTTGATATCCATAATAAAAGCTTTCAAACATTATACATAATATCCTTTCTTGCCATTAAAATAACTCGCCATTATGATTTTCTATTGATTGATGGTGCTGGAGAGCAGTGAAGAGTAGGGACAGAATGACAAAGTAAGCATTACATGTGATGGGGCCCTGCTTTCACGGGGATGGCTGAACACCTGCCTGCCCACAGGAGGCAGTGAAATAATTCCTTGTTTTGCTTTGCTTGTGAGCATGACTTCTGCTTTCCTTGTTGAATTATCTTTATCTCAACCCATGAGTTTTTTCACTTTAACTCTTTCAATTCTGTCCCCCATCCTGCTGGTGGGGGAGGGACTGGACAGCTCTGTGGCGCTTAGTGGCTGGGGCTAAACCATGACACGTACATGAGCATTAACAAGACTATTCAGTTTCTGCATACATATTTATTGATTACAGTAATAGATACATTTTACAAAGCTGTTCTAATTACTGCACTTGTATTTCCATATTATTACTATCACAAGTATTTTGCAAATTTTCTTATACATGTAAAATAATTTCTTTCATTATGAGAGGCACTATTTAGGTTGCTTCTATTACTAACTAACTACTTAATGCTCATATCTTCTTGCAGGCCATCAGTCAGCTATTGGCAGATTTACTACTTGAATAGGGTAGTCAAAAAATGCCATCATGTAAGGACTCTGACCTTTCCAAATGCAGATAAAGAAAATTACAGGGAAGGAACTGTGACTGTGATTCTGAGTTGTAGTTCCTCCCACCTTGTGCAATTTATGTACTTTATCTTCCATGAATTAATCTTAATACATATTATCTAGTTTTATAATGAGATTAGAGGAAATTAATAAAATTATTCTTCCTGATTTTCATGTGATTAAATTTTACCCCAAAAATATTAAAAATATATTAAGACTAAGCAATGTGCCTTGGACAACAAATCAGAGGAAGGATAAACATTTGAAACAGAATTTTGTAATTTAAAAATCCTTTTCAGTCTTTAATGATTGCTAATCTCTGAAATTTTAGCAGTGTGAAGAATGTTAATGTTGCTATCAAGAAATTTGGGGAAACATGAATATTTTATGTTTATTATCTTTAATCTTCTCACCCTAACCAAAGACTGAAAAATCAAATAAACTCAACTTTAAGGCAAATAATATGCAGTACAATAAGATGTGAACAGAAAACATGGTAAGGTACTGAAGCCATAATATTTTCAAGCTTCCAACAGCTCTACTGAGCCACATGTAGCAGAGCAGAAATCATATTTGCCTCCAGAAAACGGATTTAGAGCATGGTGCTAATAATGCCAAGATCACAGTTTTGATGCCCATATGGGCCATTCACTTAAGAGATGGACTCAAAGATCTTGTGGGTCTCTTCCAACTCAGAATATTTTGTGAATCTATGATTCTGTTCTGAATTAGTTCAGAATAGGAATGACAGAAGCCTGTCTCAGACTTTACTTGTCTAAATGAGATTATCCATAAACCTAGCTAGTTTGAATTCCCTAGCTTAATCCACTTCTGGGTGGAGTCAAGTACAAGGTTGCAACAGATTTAAGTTTTTAACACTCACAATCTGTCAATTCACAGATGCAATAGCTTGAAGGCATGTCTGGAGAGAAGGTTTAATCTTTTAATTTAATGCAATATCAAGTCGAGTCAACAGTCCTCCCATCACATTTGACTAATGTTTATATATGCAACCTGAATAAATATATCTTTCACTGACAAACAGCCATTGTATTGTAGGGTATGCCCTATATGAGATAATTTTAAATAGAAGAGCAAGTATGAGGGTGGTTTCCATTATGCCAAAGGAATGAAATATGATGAAATTCCAAAAAGGAATGCATTAAATATGAAGTTATTTAGGACTTTGGTGCTTTCTATCTACTAAATAATAATTTTACCAGTTTATTAACATATCTATCTATTGTAGTTCGTTCTCTCAACAATGATTACCAAGCTTATGATGAATAAGAATTGTAATTTGATACCTTATTCTAACAGTAATTTTCTACAGATATGCACTAAATATTGTTCCTTGATTCCCCTCTGCTTGAAAATGCCAACAGACCATTGAGCACATTCACTTCCAGTGTAATCTCTAAAATAATATTTTACCTCAGCATGACATTTTAAGCATAGAAAAAGTAAAGTGCAGATTGGAAGTGAAATTAGCAGGTCAGTGTGAAGGCAGGGCATGGTTACACAGATAGAAAAAATGCAGCTATATTAATTGTAACAAAAAGGATAGGCTAAGGTTCAATATCATCCCAGCCACTGGATTTTCATGAACTAGAACACCTCCAAAATGCCATCAAATTTAGATCTCAAAACAATTTTTAAACTTCTAGAACATAACGAGTCACATGATGGTCTGGATCATCAGCTCCTGTAATTGGTTGTTGGAAGTTAGGATTTTTCCCCTTTTTTTTTTTATTTCTCTCAGGGAATTTTCTCCCATTTATTGCCTAAGAGATGATAATGATGAAACTTTAGCCAAAAAAGATGTGGCTGAGAGGAGGAGGAGGGGGAAGGGTGCAGCTGGCTGCAGTTTCTTAGCTTGGGGGCTTTCTCTTGGGAAGTGCAGACATACCACAAAATTTTGGCTGGAGGCTGAGGGGCTGGGCTCAGCTCCTTATTCTCTTGCTCTTGGATTGGAGGGGAGATGTCTGGGCTGCAGTTGCTGTGGAATGAATTTGCTGCCACTGTGGAGTCCTGGTTTTTATTGCTTCTCCTACCATGAGTGAGGCTTTGCTTGTAACAGCGGCCATTGAACTGGGACCTTATCAACATCCGATCTCACTAGAACAGACCCTTACCATCTACTCGGGTGCCTCAAGGGAAAACCCAGAACCCCGACCCCCTTCCCCCTCCAAGGGAACATTTGCAGGAGCCTGGCTGCTGCTGCCCAGCCCAGTTATTTTTTCTGCTGCTGCTTCAGGTTTGGGGTTTTTTTTTTGGTTTTTTTTTTTAATATGTATTTGAAGTCAAGTAATTAATTAACAATACTATTAAACATAGTGATTGTCTAAGCATGGATCGATTTATAAATATAATGTTCTGTGATTTGAAGAAAAATTATAAGCCAAAGAGCAGAATTTGGTTTGCAATGCAGTCAAAAAATAGTTATTCGGTGTGTCTAAAAAATATTTATCTCTTACAGGAGATAGACATCTAAAATGGGCAGATGTTGCACAGTAGCTAAGATTTTTGTTATGCTGAGGCAGTGATTCAACATTCAACCAGGGGAATCCAAATAGGTTTTAGCAGGTCTGTACAAGGTTAATAAATTAGCCTGTTTGTACACTGGAAGATGAAAGTGTATAGGGTACATGAACACTGCCATAGAAATAGCCTCTTCTGTGGAATCACTTCTCAAGAGTAATTCCCATAGAACATAACTCCTACAATCCTTCACTGTGAGGTAGTATCAGAGTGTGGGTTTGTGTGACTAAAGGCTCCATGGCCAACTCTTTCTTTTGCATGCAATGTAGTAGTACTTGTAATACTAGTTTTTGTTCTGCCTATTGTTATAGGTACAATTTTTAGTGTAAATTTTAGTGCCAGCTCTTAATGGCTAGTGTCTGAAAGTGCTGAAAGCCTCTTCACAATTTATTTCAGAAGACTTCATTAGTGAAATTTGGAGAAGTTGGATTGACCATGTTAACAAAGTAGCAACTACCTAGCAAGATAAAGATGTCATACAAAAGACATTTGAGCAAATATAAGAAAGTGACAAACTTAGTTTACTTTTCAAAGAAATTAATTATGTGTTTAATTTGTAATTATTTTTAATTGGCATGTAGAAGGAGATCTGATGACTAGGCACAGCAGTTATGTCACATGTAGGAGCTACATCTGGTTAATCATACTCGTGTCAAATGCAAACTTCAACTGAATAAACAACCCCTCTGAAGCTGATGGGACCACACAATGCATAAGTAAGCATGAGCAAAGTTATTTGTCTAGCCATGGGAAACAAAAAAAAGACAATTATTTCACTTCAGTGAGTCAAATCTAGCTGTACTCAGAAAAAAATTCCACTGATACAAATGGAATTTTCCTTGAGTAAAGAGGCAGCATCTGCTTAGACTGAATATCAGTTTAAACCCCAAAGGGAACAAGCTGAAACCCTTCATCATACTGTCAGAGATCCTAAACATTTAAGGATTTTCCAGGATTTGTAAATGCTTCATAAATAATGTGGGCCACCCAAATACTTATGGACAATAAATAGCAAAGGAACTGGTAAATAGAATACTAATTTGGAAATATATCAGTAACTGGTTTTTAACATTAGTTGACCACCTCCTCTGGGAAAGTCAAGGGGTGCTTTTTATGATGGTGCCAACCCCACCGAAACTTAATATATACTTTGATTTACATGTGCTTCTTTCAAGTCCGTAAGTTAGATCCTACTCCAAATATTCAAATGACATTGGGTAAAGCCATAATTTTAAAATAATTAGATTTACTAAATTAGTCTTAGGTTGTTCTATTTCCTTTTTCATATACTTCTGGAACTGAGACCATACCAAGCAACAACAAAAGCATTTGTGCTTACAAATTAGACTATAAATATTTTGATTTTCCATAAAATGATGGGTGATTTTTTCTCATCCTTAGTTTTAATGGTCTCATATGAGAGACATAGCACACTGGGTGATACTCATTTCAATTTTTTTGAGTGACCAACTCAAAAGAGTGAGACTGCCCTTAAGGGATTTAAGTACATGGGTCCAGAAACACTGTGTTGAAAAGTTTGCAAAATTACAGATGACACCAAGCTCGGTGGTGCAATTGACACAATAGAAGGAAGGCATGCCATCCATGGGGACTTGGACAAACTAGAGAAGTGGGCCCATGAGAGCCTCATGAGGTTCAACAAGTCCAAGTGCAAGAGTTAGACCTAGGAGATGAACTCATTGTTAGAGCAGCCCTGCCAATTGGATGAAAAGCTGGACATGAGCCAACAGTGGATGCTTGCAGCCCAAAGGTCAACCACATTGTAGGAGGCCAGTTGGGAGATGATGGGGTGGAGACGCCCTGGGAAGATACCTCCGTGTAACTTAGGGTGAAACACTAAGACCTTCTCCCATGGTCCTCCACTTCCCATGCAAATATTGTAATGTCAGTCAACGGTAGCTTCCTCCCCCAACTCAGAAAGTTCTATGTTTTCCAGTTCCCCATTGGTCCCCTCAAAATGCCACTCCTTCCCTGTCTCCCCATTGGTTGTGTCCATGTCACCCCACCTTGGCACCTCCCCTTGTCCTTGATCCTATTGGTTCCTTTGTCCCTTTGCCCCTCCTACCCTACCCCTGTTATATCCCCTAGTCCCTCCCCTGCTCGGGGCTCTTTGCCTCTGAGTCCCTTCAGCCTGTGGCTGTGTTCCTGCCTCACCCGTCCTCCTCATCTCCTTCTGCTATCCGGACCCTCTACCTCCCCTCTCCTGGACCCTCCTGATACCTACAATAAACCCAGGTTGGACTCTCAAGCAAAGCGTCCTCTCGTATCTTCTGGCTTGGCATTCTACATTACAACATCTGGATTGAACGTCTGGTGGGCTGTAGGAGCTGGCTGTCCCGACCCAGGAGACACTATTGGGAAGGCAGTCACCCTGTCAGCACCTGCCCGGTGGCCGCACCACATTATGGTCTATATCAAAAGAAGTGTAGCCAGCAGATCAAGGGAGGTGATTCTCCTCATCTGTGCTGCTCTCATGAGACCCTGCCTGGAGAGCTGTGTCTAGCCCTGGCGCTCTCAGCACAAGAAAGATGTGGACCTGTTGCAGCACACTCAGAGGAGGTCCACAGAGATGATTAGAGGACTGGGGAACGTCTCTTGTGAGACCAGGCTGAGTGAGCTGGGGTAGTTCAGCCTGGAGAAGGTTCTAGGAAGACCTAACTGTAGCCTTATAGTACTTGAAGGGGGCTTTTTTTTGTGTAAAAAACAAAGAGAGCAATTTTTTACATGGGCACATAGTGATAAGGCAAGGGAGAATTGTTTTAAACTGAAACAGGAGATATTTGGATTAGATGTTGGGAAAAAATTCTTCATTATGATGATCGTGAGGCACTGCCCCTCTGAGGATGTCCCATCCCTGTCAGTGTTCAAGGCCAGGTTGGATGGGGCTTTGGACAACTTCATCTTGTTGGTGTAGATTGGAACTAAGTGAATCTTAAAGTCTCTTCCAAACCAAGCCATTCTATGATTCTAGCGGATATGAAAAATGTGCTCTACACCACAGCCAGGGAGAATGACCCCACCTGAAAACTCTTGCAGAGAGCACCAGGGAAGACTAGAGGTTGACTAGAGGCTTTTGGAGTTGGGGATAGAGAACATCTGAAGGCCAATATTCTCCAACTGAGAGATACTGTCAGCTTATGAAGGTGTTCAAATTGCTTTGGAAATTATTGTCACTGAAGTACATACAGCTCCTCTTGGCACCTGGGTTGCCCATATTGGGCTAAATGTTCAAAGGGAGGGTCTCTTCTACACATCATGCAACTGCTACTACATGGAATAAGAGGTTGAACTGGTCACATAAGCTCAAATAGGAAACACTAGTCATGCAGGGACTGATCAGAAGCCAAAGATTTTTTTATGTCACCAGAGGAGGAGGTAACATGCTGAAGAGGCCCCACTGTATAATAAATTACCAGAAAGTGAGAAGCAATATGCCTTTTTTTAATAATGGGTCCTGTTGCATTGTAGAAAAGATCAGAGATGAAAAACATCTGTATGGAGTTTCCTACAGGTCACAGAAACTGGTGATGGTGAAGGTGACTTGAATCAGTTTGTAGAGGTGAAAGCTATCCAGCTGGCTCTGGATAGAGCCAGATAGACATTGCTGAAGGAGAAAAATGGCCAATACTTTGAGTCCACACTGACTTATGAATAATGGCCAATGCTTTGTGGGGGTTATTGGTCATCAAGGAAGAGATGCAGCACACAGATGTGCTCATGATTTGAGGTGTGGACTTAACCATGGACAGTGTTGTACAAGCTATCTATGAATGTGAAACACACACGGAAATTAAGCAAGCCAAGCATTTAAACTCTCTCTGGTACGGAGGATGGTGGCTGAAATATAAATATGGGCAGGCATGGCAGACTGACTATATCACAGTCCCACAAACCCATCAAGGCAAGCGCCACGTATGTACAATGGTGGAAATAAGCACTGGATGGCTGGAAATATACCCTGTGCTTCATGCCACTGCCCAGAACACTACCCTGAAAATAACTGAGTCAGGGAACAGCTCTCATTTTCAAGACTGTCTAACAGACACATGGGCCAAAGAAGATGGCATTGAATGTGTATGTATATCACAGCCCCTATCATGCACCACCCTCTGGATAAACTGAACAATGCAATGGACTGTTAAAACCACACTGAGAGCAATGGGTGGTGGGACCTTCAAACATTGGGATACACATTTAGCAAAAGCCACTGGTTAGTCAACACTAGGGAGTCTGCAAGTCGGGCTGGCCCTGCCCAATCAAAACTTCTGCTTTGTGTAGGAGGGGATAGAGTTCCTGTAGCACAAGATATTCCTGGGGAAGCAGTCAGTTTACTCATGCCTCAGGCAATGACAAAACTCATGGGATTGCTTTTGCGCAAGGACCTGGGTGTACTTGGTAGGTAGGTAGTGAGGGAGGATCAGGAAGTCTGGTGTGGGCCTCAGAAGGATTTGATTTTGGCTAAGAATAACTAAAAATTTAAATTTCAGGATGTTAATTACCATGTAACACAGTGTGTTATCAGTTCTATGGAGGCTATATGCCCATTACCACACTGGGTACCTTGTGGCATCTATTTTTGCTATGCTATGCTATGCTATGCTATGCTTTGCTATGCCAAATCTGCTGTTGGGTTCAGAGTTGATCTGAACCCAACTCACTTCTGATTGATACATTAAAATATGTAATTTGAGGAAACCAGATGAGTGAAGTGGTGATGAAATCAGAGTTGGCTTCAGCAAGCAATGATGCACACACTCATCTTCCCTGCCTGAAAGACTGTTATGACATACGGAGCTCAAGGTCATGGACTAAATAAACTCAACGGACTTCCATAGGAATGGTCCATAAACTAAGGGAATTATATCTGTCTGTATATTTATTAAAAGACAGAAAAAGTTGTGGGAAATCTGGGACCCAGCATGATACAAATGATACAAAATAATGGGCAGATACTGGTTGTGGCTGGGGTACAGTAGAGTTCATTTTCTTCTTAGTCACTGGTACAGTGTTTTGGCTTTACTATGAGAATTCTGTTGGTTACATACAGATGTTTTGGTTGTTGCCCAGTAGTGCTTACCCTAAGCTAAGGACATCAGTTTCCCACACTCTGTCAGTGAGCAGGTCCACAAGAAACTGAGAGGGTGCATGGCCAGGACAACTGACCCAACCTGGACAAAGGGCTATTCCACACCACAGAGCATTGTGCCCAGTATATAAACTGTGGGAAGTTGCCCAGAATGGTGGACAATAACGGCTTGAGGACAGGCCGGGCATTGATCAGTGGAGTGTGAGCAATTGTACCATGCATCAATTCTTTTACTTGAGTTTTATCTATCTTTCTCCCGCCCCACTCCTTCTTATTGGTATGATTATAATTGTTTCATTGTTTCAATAATTGAACTGTTCATATCTCATTCCATGAGTTCTCCTCCCCACTGCACTGGGAGGAAAGTGAGGGGAGTGGAGTAAGAAGGGAGGCAAGTGAGATAGTAGCTGTGTGGCATTTAGTTGCTATTGGGGGCTAAACTACAACATCTGCCCCAAGTGTATTGCACTTTTCCCTGTTGAATTGCATTGTATTTTCCTAGTTCCTCCAATGCAGAGGAGTTTAATTTTAAGGTCTTCTTACCCTTGCCTATTTCTGCAGTTCCTCCCATGAACAAATACAATTTTCATAAACTCTAGCTCAATGTCTAACTATTAACTGAAGAGCAGACCCAGGACAGACCCATGTAAATAGTAAACTATTGGTAACTACTCATGTTCAACAATAATCTGTATGTGCCTTAAACACAAATTTCATTAAGATTATATTGTTTTCTTATAATAACAAAAAAATTGATAAGATGCAAAATATCTTTACTTTTCCTTCACCTACAAGCCTACCATTATATTCAAGATGAAAATTAGACTTGACACCATTTTGACTCTGTATCTTCTTTGTTTTCTGCCAGGTAATGACAAAGAATTCATCTGATTGCTCTTGCAATGTTTTTTGCATGAATCAAAATAAATGGACTAGCATGTAGAATCTCATAGGCCCTCTCTGTCTTTCTTTTCTTCTGTTATGGTTTGACACTGGCCAAACACCAGGCACCCATGAAAGCCTCTCACTCAACCTCCCGTGCCACAGCTGGGCAGAGGAGAGAAAGAAAATTAACGAAGCGTTCATGAGTTGAGATAAGGACTGTGAGAAAAACACTCTAAGGGCAAAACAGGCCCAACTTAAAGGTACAAAGTGAATTTATTACTAACAAAAACAGAGCAGGATAATGAGAAGTAAACCCTTAAAAACAGCTTCTCTTCCCTCAACCCCTCCCTCCTTCCCACTGACAGCACAGGGAGACAGGGCATGGGGGTTTTGGTCAGTTCATCACCCGAGATTTTCTGCTGCTCAGGGAGAGAAGTCCTTCCCCTGTGAGCCCATGGAGACAGTTCTCTGTGAGCTTCTCCAGCGTGGGTCCACTCTCATGAGCAGCAGTCCTCCCAAATGTGAGTCCCTCCCACAGACAAACAGTCCTCCCAAAACTGCTGTGGCATGGGTCACTCCTCCACAAGATACAGTCCTCCAAGGACAGGCTGCTCCAGCCTGTAAGCACGGACCTCTTCTCTCCACTGGGTCTCCCACTGGATCACAGTCTCCTCCAGGCATCCCATGCTCCAGCATGAACATCTTCCCCATGGGGTGCGGGTAGATCTCTGCATCCCCCTTGAACCTCCACGGGCTGCAGGGGCACAGCTGCTTCACCATGGTCTTCACATAGCCTGCAGAGGATTCTTGGCTCTGGCACCTGAAGCACCTCCTCCCCCTCCTTCTTCACTGGCCTTGGTGTCTCCATGTTGTTTCCTTCACATGTTCTCACCACCTTCTCTTCTCTGGCTAGGAAAAAACTGTGTGCACTTCGTTTTGATTTTCTTCTTAAATATGTTATCACAGAGGCATCACCAACCTCTCTAACTGGCCCAGTTTTGGCCAGCAGCATGTCCATCTTCAGAGCCGTCAGAGACTGGCTCTGCAGGACATGGTGGAAGCTTCTAGAAGCTTCTCACAGAAGCTGCCTCTGTGGCCCCCCACTACCAAAAACCACGCCATGCAAAACCAGCACATGTTCAAATGAATTTTAACTGATTGTTTTTCACTTGGGAGAAAAAAATCCGTTTGTAATAAAGGTNAAGATACAGTCCTCCAAGGACAGGCTGCTCCAGCCTGTAAGCACGGACCTCTTCTCTCCACTGGGTCTCCCACTGGATCACAGTCTCCTCCAGGCATCCCATGCTCCAGCATGAACATCTTCCCCATGGGGTGCGGGTAGATCTCTGCATCCCCCTTGAACCTCCACGGGCTGCAGGGGCACAGCTGCTTCACCATGGTCTTCACATAGCCTGCAGAGGATTCTTGGCTCTGGCACCTGAAGCACCTCCTCCCCCTCCTTCTTCACTGGCCTTGGTGTCTCCATGTTGTTTCCTTCACATGTTCTCACCACCTTCTCTTCTCTGGCTAGGAAAAAACTGTGTGCACTTCGTTTTGATTTTCTTCTTAAATATGTTATCACAGAGGCATCACCAACCTCTCTAACTGGCCCAGTTTTGGCCAGCAGCATGTCCATCTTCAGAGCCGTCAGAGACTGGCTCTGCAGGACATGGTGGAAGCTTCTAGAAGCTTCTCACAGAAGCTGCCTCTGTGGCCCCCCACTACCAAAAACCACGCCATGCAAAACCAACACATGTTCAAATGAATTTTAACTGATTGTTTTTCACTTGGGAGAAAAAAATCCGTTTGTAATAAAGGTTAAAATTCTGCTTTGAATTTTAAGGAAAACTTTTCAATTTCTTGACTCAAAACAACTTCTGGTGTAAAGTTGTTATTTTGATGATTTGTTAGTTGTTTTTTCCCCTGCATTATGAATGTAGTTAGTAATAAAAAGTATTTAAAATCTCACCGCTGGATTGGAAATATTTTTTTCCTCAGGGCCAGAGTACATTGTATTTGAGCAAAACTAGTGTTTGCAATTAAATTTTCAGTTTATTGAAAAAAAGTGCATTAAGTTATTTTGTTCTAGAAAGACCTAAAATAGTTTCCTTAGTTTGTTTTTAATTATAGGTAAGTAACGATACCTAAGTTCTGTGAAGGCTAACTCTTAAGTGAAAGGTCTTGAGTGATTATCAAGGTGAAAAGTCCTCATTGCAATTTTTAATTTTAGGAAAAGGAAGTGAAATTCTTCTGAAGCTTATGCTAATGCACTGAGATTCATTTCTGCAAATTAAATATATATGTTACTTGTTAAGGTGAACTGCAAACATTCTTTTCTAAAGAAACATTATAGAAGTTAGGCACTTACAGAATCATAGAATCACGGAATTAACTAGGTTGGAAAAGATGTTTCCTCCCTAGGCAGCCCATTCCAATGCCCAATCACTCTTCCTGTGAAGAACTTCTTCCTAATGTTCAGCCTAAATCTCCCATCAGACAGATTAAGACTGTGTCCTCTCGTCCTGTTGCTGGGAGAAGAGACTGACCCCACCTGGCTACAACCTGTCATTTAAAAACATGTCACTGTCGTTGCATCTGTAAAAGTTCTTGCTTAGTTTCACTCTTAAACAGAAATGTTTGTTCTGGAACAGTTTGGGGGGAAAATGAAAGGTTATTCTAAAGTGTAGAAATCTAAATGGTGCAGAGGTAGCGGGGGAATATATTTTAATCATGTTTGTAATTAAAAGAAGCTGAATTTTCAGTGATCAAAAAATATAAGCAATTTATTATTTTTTCCCTCATTTCTCACTATATTGTAACAGATAACAGAAAAACAATCCAGCACATATTCTCACTGACAGCTATGCCTATACCTGTTTATAGTCTTTTCTCTTCTAAGTATGATCTAATAGTATTTTAGAATCTGCTAAAGGTACCTGTTTTGAGAAACTGGACTGTGTATGAATATTCCGAAAGGTCATAATGCATATGCTACATTGTGCATACTTAGTCTTTTGATTTGACACTGTAGAACAAAACTTTAAAAGAAATATTTTAAGGTAGAATTATTTGATATGTACTGGTGAGAACAAAAAATCCTAGAAAAAAGCATTCATTTACTCACTAGTTTATTCTTTATATTGAAGTTGGCTTAATTTTAAACATTAGCTCTTTTCAGATGCTGAAATTTTGTAGACATAGACTCTTCTTGGAATGACATTCATTGTCCTGCATATCTTTTACCAGTCTTTACTCCCTGTTAAATGATGAAGCTTACTACATTTTGACACACCTAGTCTCATTCTTGCATTATAAATAGTTATAGGAAAGAAAAAACGAAAAGAGCCAAGGAAGCTTTCCGAAAGAAAAGCCTTACGCAGCTTATATTCCATTGTGACTCAGGAAATCTCTAAACGATCTTGAATTGTTCATAATAGATAACTTAAACATAATGTTTTTTCACATTGAAACACACTGCTTTGGATACTGGTTGCCAAAGCAGCTCAGAAGAGAACTCAGTGGTTTTAGGTAAATACTTATAGAAGTAAATATATTTTTTTTAAATTATTTTTTAAAAAAACCATTTATTTACATGAATCTTGTCTTGTGGTAGGTGCAGATTTCTATACCAGAACAATACCAAGAACATGAATTAATTATTTAAGTCCAAGTTAAAATTAATTTTAAATCTTACAAAAGGCAATACATTTATGTCTGGGGTTAACTAGCATCTTAAATCAGATTTTTTTAATGGTAATCTTACATAGTTTTATACATATGTAGTACTTATATATGTAATACTTATGTACTACATATACTTGTACATATATATGTATATCTTCTTAAGTGTAATCAGAACATACAGTGTAATGGTATGATAGCTTTCCAAGTTGTTCCCTTTCAGAATTCAGAGCACTCTACTTCCAAACTCAAGGTTAAGATTTTTTGTCCATATAACTTGTATGTCTATAAAAGACAATAATTTATCAAAAGAGAGGAGTGAAAACAGATTAGTTTCCTTTGAAGAAGACATCAATTACCAAGAACAATCCTACTTCTTTTTTGTTCTTTCTCCAAGTGAAAATCTCCACTATAGGCCTGTCTGATAAAAAAAGTCCACTATTTTCACAGACTTTCAATCTTAGGGTTTCATTCTTCCCACTTTGTATCCATGTCAGAGAAGTTGATCCTGATTAATATTAAGGAAAAGGGGAGAAAAATTAAGTCTTTGGATTTTTTCCCAGATTATTTCGCTTACAGTATGTATTCTCAGAAATTGCCTGTTTTGATAAGACATCCTGGGTGTGACAAGATTTCATAGTTTTGTGTTAGCAGATAGAATGAAAATAAAGAGTAGCAGATGGTGCCCATCTAATCTTGACATGAGATTAAAAAAAACCTTACATCATTGTAGACTTGAGTAAAAGGAAGATGTTTTACTGGCCTCTGCTTGACTACATACAGACTTGAACTATAAAGCACATACATGCATGTCATTAACTTTTGAAATAAAATAGTAGCAAGTTACTATAATTCACTACAGTTGCTGAAGTATCATGCATCAAGGAGATGGGTTCTTTAAACAAAAGTTTGTAAAATGAAAGAATACAAAATTACACTATTGGAAACCAATCTCTTGCAAATATAAATAAAAACCAAATCATTTTTGGTCACTATACTGCATATTTGTAAATAATAAAATCTGAACTCAAAACATCATAGATGATTTTCAATCAAGAATATTCTACAGATAAAAAAATGTTATATTCTTATATGACATATTTTAGAAAAAAAATCCTATTTTTTAAATGTGTTCTAACACTGCATTGATAAAAACAAAGAATGAAATATTGAAATTATCTTTTGAACTATTTTAATCCAAGCCAAGGCACACAGCAAACAATTAAAAATTTTCTTACAGAATTCTTCTGTTTTGTTTTCCAAGAAAGAGGCTACAATAAAGGTTTACGTATAGCCACCATAACACCATACTTCAGTTCACCCAGCTTTAATTATAGTCAACAGAAAAAAAAAATTTTAATACACACAGAAAAGCACCAGGGAAAGTTGTTACTCTTCAAAGATTTTAGGATTTTTCCTTCTGATTTCTAAGGCTCAAAATATAATACATAAATATCAATACTCTTCACCTGTGTAATATAAATAGCTCCACCTGCAACTCTGAACACATACACTCTCTACATAAGAATACTGTAATATAGATAGAGATAGAATTAAACCTATTAGCCTCTGAATGGCTTTTAACCTTATTTTCATATAGTAAAAGTAATTTCCACCCTCAGATTAACTCAGCTGGTTTGAACAGAGTGCTACTGATGTCAGGCTTGTGGGTTTGATCCCTGTGTGGGCCATTGAATTAAGAGTTGAACTCAGTGACCCTTGTGGGTCTCTTCCTACTCAGAATATTCTGTGTGTGAAATAATCAGTCTAACCAATACATTGAGCTGTTCCATGTGGGAAGCCATATTTAATCAAGTAAGTAACTGTACAGACTTCTTGTTTTGAAAATATAAAGACAGGTTTGGTAATCTAATTTGCAGCAGATCTTGAGAAAATTTACTCAAATATACAGTACAAACAGCTTCCTGTCCATGAGCTGGGGAATATCAAACATATTAGGATAAGGTATTGAGATAAGAAACAATGATGCAGTTTATGCATCAGGCACCTTAACCTGTAACATGTAAACTCTACACATGGGAGCATGTAGCAAGCTGTGAGTGGAAATTGGATTGCTTGTAGGTAGTTTTTGCTGATAAGATAAGATCGCATATACGTATTTCTTTAAAATAAATTGTTTGTGATGAATAGATGCAAATAAAAGACCCAACAAAATAGTTCATTGTGTAATGTCAAAGTATTTGCTGAGTGGGTATTTAATACATACACATTAACAAAAATTTCTTTTCAGGGCCTGTAAATATAAATTAGGAAAAAAAATACATACTGGCAACTTGACAAAGACAAAATTCCTGTTTTCTTGTTGTCTGCTCCTCCGATACAATAATGAACATGAATGCAGATTACTTAGGATTCTAGAAGAAGTGAGTAATTTCAATAAATAGATAAGAAGTAAATAAAATATACTTCTAACACATCTCTGAGAATTTATGAACCTTCAAAGATAAAAGTTTCATGATACTTCTGTATGCTAACTGAGCTTTTTATTTCACATTAATAGAAACTTAAGAGAATAAAACCTAGATTATGTAATGCACTTGAACACAAACTTTTTCCCATCAAATAGGAAGATCAAGTCACTGACCAAACTCTCTTATGAGAGTTTTGTCTAAATTCAGCAAAATCATTGCACTAGTGTCTTGATTTAAGAGAATTTTAAGAGGTGGACACTCTAAAATGGGTATCTCCCCTTACAGTTTTACCCAATCCCTTTCCACCAATAAGGAGAAACAAATATGAGTAGATAAACTGTAGGACATGTTCAGTGCAGTAGGTCATCTCATATGCAATAAATCCACAACTTGTTGAACTGATGTACAAATTGACATTGACTGCAAAATGATTGTCTATAAAATCCATGCACAGGAGGCCATTCCTGTTATACAGAAACACCAGTGCCATATACTGCAGCTGTACTGATTACCTCGTCAGAGAAGTTCTTACTTGGTTGACAGAATGATCAAATTAGGTCTGTGATGACAAATCACTGTTGTCTGACACAACCGAGAATCTGGAAGTGCTCTTCCACATAAACTCACTGCAATAGATATGAGTCGCATATAATGCAAATCCTTGAATAGCAATGGCATGGTTTAGAAAGCCAGAAAATAAATACCAGCCAATGTATTATCTTACATTTTTCTTCAACAAACAGCTTTTCAGGGTCATATGAATTCTGACTAAACTTCCTGAAGCAAGTACACCTTCTGGAGAATAGTGATGTAATTAGTAAAAGACTGCAGCATGACAACACTTATAATGTAATACCTGATTTTAGAATTAAATCTGAATCAAAGTGAGTACTGAGTGTTTTTGTTTTGTAAACAACTTATTCTCTCAATTCTGGCAATACTCATTTAATGTCTGTGTTGTTGGTTTGTATTTTACCCAGTATCAAGAAATGGAATAACTTATTACAGCAAAGTACCATAAACCAAGCTGACTTTGGCATTTTTGATTTTAATTACCACTAACTTGACATATTCCTTCTTGCAACAGTACCATAGGAAAGATTTGAAAAATAAATAGCAGTAATTATTACAGTCCTGTATTGTTCCATTCTAGACTGACATAATAAAGTAAAATAAACTACAGTTCATCAAAGTATTTTAACTGGAAACTGCAGGGAGCTGTTTACTGCATTTAGGAAAGATATCATATGAATTCTTGTGATGTTGGAGAATCCCAGCTTTGCCAAGAACACTCTTTCTTGTACCATGAAAAGAAGCAATGTGAATTATATACATATATGTATTACTCATACACTATCTTACCAGTCAATTATCAGCACGTTACTGGTCAGAACTTCAAAACATTTCAGTTTACTAATACTTTGATTTTCTTGCACTGAAGTGAACCTCTACTACAATACTTTAAGAAGCTTGTCACACTGTCTGTGATAGATAAAACCAGCAGTTTGAAACACTTATGGCTCCTACTCACCCACCCTGCCCCTCAGAGAGGGATGCTGCCACTGAGGCATGGATATCTGATTCTTTTGTCAATCATCTCCTGCACTTTTCAGCCTGGTGCATTATGGTTCATGATGGGATGAGACATACCTAGTTCAGGAATGGCAATGTCCAGAAGTTGTTAAGGCAGACAGCTGGGGAAGGTAATAGTTTCAGCTGTTTTCAGCATTCAAGATTGTCAGAGACCTAACAATACACACCCATTCTGTGCCCTTATCATACTACCACAAAAGCAGTTCAAGCCAATAACACCATCTCTGAAGTAGCAGTGCCAGGGTTTGATGCCATGTCCCCCCATTGTGTAATGAGGCGGTAACTTGTAAGGAGGGAGCAATGCATGGCTTGAGGTGGGGAGTGTGCTGAGTGGTGACAGGCACTACCTGACTGTCAGTACGTTGCCAATTCATTAAGTTCAGCAATCAATTTCCTGAAAATGTCAGCGGTCCTCTTACAATGTTCAGGTAGCTGAAGATTTTTGGATTTTCCTTCCCCAGCTAAACATAGAAATAAGAAAAAAAAATAGGGGAGACTTCTGTGATTTTCATGGTTGAAGCTCACATTAGAAGGTTAAGAGCAAGTTCAAAGCCTGGATGTTTATATGAAGAAAATTAATTTTTCCTTTGAGACTTTGAAAGAAGTCATGGGATTTATTCACTTAACTCATACAAGTGAATGAGAGTTAAGCCAGTTTACGGGCATCAAGGGATAGAGTCACATGAGGGATCAGTATGACATTACCTTCAACTTCCCATCAAGCCAAAAATACCTCAGGAGCAGAGGTAGACCTTTTAGGATATTTTGAGAGTTTTCCTTGAAGGCCCTCATTCCCAGCCACAAGTTGTAAGCAATCGATGGGAATTAGCACATGTCCTGCGACATTAAAAAACATTTCTTTCCATCTTCTCCCAGAGCAAAGCTGACCATACTACTCAAGTTTAAATGCAGTTTTAAAGCATTTCAGGCATATTTGGTTCAAGACTGGTGAAAAGATATGAGACAGCCTAAGTTTAATTTGCATTGCTCCTCAACTTTCAGCACAAAACTTTATTACATTTCACTTACAATCTTTAATGTTGAACCTCAGTTACTTAATACAAAAGGAAATTTAAAAGCATGGAAGATGAAAAGAATTATGATAAAACATTACTGAGATGCAGAAGAAGTAAAATAACTTTCGATTTGTACTTCATTCAATAAATAGATCAGTTAATAATAAAAATAACTTCCATTTTAGAGGAAACAAGTAATTAAATCTAATAAAATCTGTCTTTTAAAACTAGACATTAAATTAAGCTACAGGCTACAAGACTTCAAGAACCCAAATCATAAAATACACACTGAAGAAAATCAACCCTTTTCATCCTTGTATGAGTGGTAGTATTTCATACTGCAGTAAGGAAAAGGGTTGAATTAGATAATCAGCAGTGATGCTTTTTCAGCCCTAAAATCACAAGCCAAACAAGATTAAAATGATAAAAAGCAGTTACCATTTATTGAAGGTCCTCCAGGTGTACTTATGGTGGAATGTACATGTGATATATGGCACTTTTGTAGGTTTAGCAAATTAGCATAATTGACAAAAATTCCCAATTAGAAGTACAGTTAATGAAGTAATTCCCCTCTTGTTTTGGCCCCCTACTGAAGCCTCTCCCTTACTTCTAACCTCACACTGAATATGTCTAAATATATGGGAAAGTGACATGGCCTTGGTTCACTGAAGAAGCATCATTAGAATAAGATTCCAGGAATGTGTTTGTCTAACCTAACAGGGTAGTTAGCTAAGAAACTATATAACTGTACAATAATAGTCTACAGAGTTATGAGTACATGAAAAATATATAAAAAGCAAATATTTTGGCATCAGCAGATGGAAAGCAATGGTTAGAGACAATGTTTAGGAATTCCTAAATGATTCAACTTTTATTCCTAGTATTAAATATAATTTTGAATTTGAATAAATGTCTTCGTTTCAGTGGTTGTCCCATAATATCGCAATAAACACACTCAGCTAACTAATGAGCTTTTCTGGCATCTATTCCTCTCCTTTTTATGTTGTGTCTAAGTAATTATAATCTGGATAGCAAAATATAAAACTCCAATCTGCAAAATATTAGGTTTCCTTAATTTATTCCACAAAGTTAACCACTAGTCCACCTGTGAAAGAAATGTGGAGCTCTTTCAAGTCTTATGCATTGTTTAACCATCTCAGGGAACAGTGTGTTTCTGTTATAGATCCTTATTTTGTTCCTTTTTATGAGTCATTGTATTTTTCAGTAAGGGAGAGTGCTGGGGCAGCATATGAAAATAGTTACTACATTTGGAGCAGATATAAACAGCATGTACTTAGTATCAGTTTTCCCTTTGTCCTTACTTGCTCTGAGCACAAGATATTGTAAATGGAGATTGTCTAAAAAGAAATGCTCCCTCTCTCAGCAGGACAATAAACAAGAGAGCATGCACAGGCAGTATTTGTGGTTGTGATGCTCTCTCGTGACAGGGAACGTCAAGCTACATAGTAAATAAGCCACTGTATCTATTTGCTCCCATTTTCAAACTGCCATATTCTTTATCCAAACTTCACTTGAGCACTAAGGTGCATACAATATTTCAAACTACATCCACTGCATCATGTAATGTGACCAAATCTACTGCCCAGAAAAAGCATACAAGTTTTTAGAGTCTAGGGCTGTCAGAGTACTTAAAGAGAGTACACACGTTAATTACTTCTCTTTGCTCACAGACAACCAGATTCTCTTCCCCAAAATTTATGTTAGTTGGCTGAAAAAAAACACCATGAAGTTGCATCTGACAACAGAAGTCCTGCTCACACAGTGTGTAAAGCCTTATGGAACACAAACCTTAGCAAAGACAATTAGCACAGCTACACCTGTTTTGGCCTGTATATTAACCAAATTTTTCAATTATGTTATGATAACTCAACTGAGCTTGTGTAATAGAAAGAAAAAGAAAGAGAAAGAGAAAAAGAAAAAGAAAAAGAAAAAGAAAAAGAAAAAGAAAAAGAAAAAGAAAAAGAAAAAAAAAGAAAAAGAAAAAGAAAATGAAAGAAAAAACCCCACTCAGAGCATATGCTTGTCAGGTTACAGTAAGCTTTCATTGTGATCTTTCCTCTAACTTTGCAGGAAGTGTTTTACTCGAGAGATTTGTAATTTCATCTATTTCATTTTTCTATGCCAGATAAGAGAAAGTACTTATCACCTTCTTGCCCTTTATAGATCAAATTTACTCTCTCAGTTCAGTGAAATCATAGCTCTAAATTACTTATATTCATTGTTCCATTAAGGAATGAGTATACTGGAAGTTTTACTATCGACAACAACTGATGGTAAAATCACACTCTAGTGAAGCTTGATTTTCCTTCATGAAGCCAGTAAAAGTAGACCAAAAGTCATTAGAAATTCTAGTTCATAGTTCTTGCATCAGCAAAAAAAAAAAAAAATACAGGCCTTCAATACTTAGCTGAAATAACTTGAAAGTCTGAAATCAGTTTGAAATTATTTTCTGAAAAAATGTTTCTTCAAGGATTTTCCTGAAATCTGTGTATGCACAGATAATAGTTGTGGTCTCACTCTCTTGTAGACTTCCTTCTGTAATCATGCAGAGGATGCATAACTCACTATGCAGCAATTAAATTGGTTTCATTTTGAACTAAATCACAGATGTGGTTAATAAGACAGTGTCTCGGCAGACAAAAAAGTTGAGAGGAAGAAAGCAGAATAATCAGATAAACAAAACCTAGAAGGACTTGAAAGAACATCATTAAAATGCATATAAGATTACTTGGAAAGAAATATTGGTAAACTCCTCTTCTTCTGTTTTCTAATATGTGGCAAGTACATTTTTCTTCCTCTATGAAAATTTCCTGAGAGAGAGAAGAATGTGCTTGCCACACTAATGGATTTAATTTGACAACTACTTCATGTATTATTTACAGCACAGACATATACTCTGCCCAGAAAATGTCCTAAGAAAAGGAAAGCTGTGTCTAGCATTTTGCACAAATACAAAAGCTGTTCTTTGCAATCTTCATGGAAAATGCAGTATTGTTTATTATACGCTTCTAAAATTATAGACAATGATTTTTTGTTCACATGAAAAATCCATGAATGTGCAAAGAGCTACAGAAAACTGAAAAATGCGAAATTATCTGGAAAGATCTCTATAAAAACTATTATTTTAAAATCTTTTCAGCTCAGTAATCCTGCTTGACTTAAGCTGAATTAAACATTTGAATAAAAAGAGGGCCTTTCAATTTCAACAGTTTCAGCTAACCAGAAATAATGATATGCCTAAGGAACACTGAGAGATATAAGCATTAGTTGCAAGAGAAAGAACACTTCTTCAAATAACTGTTTAAAGTGTTCCAGCTCTGGGGACTAATAACTGATTGGTACTAATTTGCATGGTCTCCAGTCCAGTTCCCATTGGACACATGTTCAAGCCAGAAAAAGAACATCTTGCCATAACTAGTATTATTGTTCAAAGTTTCAGGAAAGTGTCCAAGATTGAATAGGTCCAGGAAATTCTCAATTCAAACCTGACTCTCACAAACAGTTTCTGTACTGGGGCAATGTTGGGTGTATTACAGTGTTGCTGATGAGTAGTACCTGTTCTGACCCAAAAAATGTCTCTTTAGAAAAATCACTCTCAAATTTTAAATGGCTGGTACATAATCCTGAAGAATCAGTATTCCTCTGATTTTTTCAGAGACAATATAACAGCAACAGCAACAGCAAAAGACTTTCTGCTGATGTTTTAGGTACATCATCAGAATGTCATACTTTTTTCCCCCACCCTGTCCTATGATAAAGAAATAAGCTTCCGTTCGTCACACTCTGGTGAATGGCAAGGAAAGATTTGCATATTGACATGAAGGACCTGTAGCAGCTGGAAGGAGATGGAGAATTTAAGTAAAAAATAGCATCCTAGTAACAGTATGGTGATACATTTGTGAGTCCTATGTTTTTTGCCACTAGAAACTCTTGTCTGCGACATCTCTGGAAGCAGAAGTTTTAATCTCACGGGAGCTTTGATGTCACCTTCTAAAGTACATGGTTACTTCTTATGTTATAGTGTAGCTGTTCATATTAGCAAAATAAGAAGAGCATAATTAGTTTGGTTTTGGGGTTTTAATGCATTTTAGTTGCATACAGGTCAATAAATAGATGCCTTAAACCTCTTGTTTGAGAGAAGCTTTTACAACTCTTTCTACTTACAGTAATTTCTGTGAGCCTCAGGTGACCTTCTCTAAGCAGGCCTGACTTACAAACTGAGCCTAAACATCAATTTAGGTTAGGAAGGAAAGAAAAAAAATAGTGAGGACACGATCAACTTTAAAGTATATTGGCAGCTGTACGTAAAATAAAACAAATCTTCCTGTACAGGATGTTTCCTTATGAATATATCGGGAACAGCTCCACTTCCCAGTCAACAATAAACCAGTCCGAAAAAAGCATACTTGAAAAGAAAGGAAGTATGCAGCACAGTACATGACGCAAGCCTCGGTCTAAATGAGAAGCTATGAATCACTAGTACAATATGCCATTACTGCTGCTGTAGTGACAGACCAATGCATAATTGCAGTGAAATTCCCCAAGTCATTCTAAACTTGCAGTGCCTCAGGTTTCATTATAAATTCAAAATGCAGAGGAAGGTTATGGCTAAACATCTCAGGTTCTACATGTATGTTTTCTGAAATAATATGTCAGAAAGACATGGTTACAAAACTCCATATTTGCTAAGGCTGAAGACTTCCATCTATGTCTGAGTTTCCTATTCTGAACTAGGCCTGCTCTAACAGGACAAAAAAATTTCAGTGATGCACAGTCTTCAGGTGGTCATTTCAATCCAGCAAATTTGTGACCCTTCTATCACCTTTTACTACTTTCTTTAAAATGAAAATAAACACACATTTTAATGGCAAAATGACACATTCATTCACATTTTTAACAGGAAACATTTTCTGCTACATAGTACAAGATTGATACAGGGAAGCAACCCTATGATTCCTGATATGATTCTTTTTTGAAGATAAGTTCACAATAGTGAAAGTCAAGAGATTTATCACTGACTTGTGTATTGCTTTTTCTGCAATGATCAAATGCCTGGAAAGCAAGTAACTTGGAACACCAGAATGTTGAATAAATATAATTTTATTGCTAAAATTACACTAAATTAAAATTACACTACATTTTTTTATTATTTATTTATTTATTTATTTTAAGGGTGTGAATCCCAAAATATTTACAAACTAAAAACATTTCAATATTTTCCACAATAACCCCCTATATTAGAGTTTCTAGGTGCATCTACCACCAGGTAACTTGTTGAATACATTATATTTCACACAATGGATGGTATTTTAAAATATATCCAGATACATCAGGGATTATCTTATTTTTGTCAAAGCAGACAGTATTGGTAAGAATTTATTTACATTAAAATAAATTCCTCCTTTTCTCTATTTTTGAATAATCTGAATAATCTATCTACTGAAAATTGGTCATTTTGTTTTTCATACAAATACTCTTATAGTCATTTATGTGTTTTGCCTTAAGGCAGAGAAATCATGTATAGCTTTACTATGCATTTTGAAGGTTTCTTATTGTCTGAAGTTCTCATTAAGAAAGTGAAGGTTAGAAAACTTTACCTACCTGGTCATCAATTCTTCTAGAGAAACACTTGGTCAAAAAAATGTTCACACACAGCTCCATAGATTTTAAATGGAATACTAGTATAATGTGACTAATCATATAAAATCAAGAAAATGTATCTCAAAAGTTCTGCTGAACTCCCATTTATAATAATTTTATATTGTGCTAATGCATTATTAAATTCTTTATGCAAGTTTTTTTTGCTATGAGAATCCTAGTTAACAACTTTTCTGTCTTCCCACTACATGTTTAGCAACAAATGACTGTGAAGCATAAGATGCCTATATGGCAGTATCAATCTAATATGCAAAACATCAAGCAGACTAAGTCTCTTGCCAGCTCATTAATGACAAGAGAATCATAATATTGTTGATACTTGACTGTGCTACATCATAAGCCCAAAAGGCTGGGAAACATCACATCTAATGCATAATGAATCATCATAAATTCAGATATGTCAATAAAAAGCTGAGAAGGATTTTTAGTTTTGGTATTTTTGCTCACTACAAGGATGCCAACTGTGTCATCAGAGGATTAAAAATGTGTAAATTCATGTGAATGGATAGAACTACCACTAGTTAATATCTAGAAGTATGTCACAGTCAAATAGTTGAACGGGAAAGCATACTTGCAAAAGCTTTACTACTGAATAAAAATTACATGATAGATGATACAATATTTGGTTACAACCTAAACTCTATTTTTTCTAAAGCATAAAACTCACCAGATAAGTGACGAATATTTCCAGGCACTCTTTATTATAATACTGAACAACCTGCAGATGCATTTTTACGCACAAGCCTGGAAGATAGTTGTGTACCTTTCATACCTACTGCCACAGAAAGACTGAATGGAATTTTGAGCATTTATATATTTGATCATTTAAGAGCACTAGAGTTACAATGTCTTCTGGTTTAAACTAAATCTAAATGTAGTTGAAGGAATTGTTGATCATTATGGATGTACATATACAACTTAATAAAGAACTATATAATTTTGATTCCTGCTTGCTTGTGTGTTGTAATTCTACTGTCTCATCTGAAAGGTTGCATCAGTTGTCTACAAGCAGAATGATTTCTAAATTACTATTCCAGTTCCTATGCAACAAACTTAACATGGAAAGCCTTGATGAAAAGTTTTTAATCACAGCAATATGACTACATACATAAGCAAGCAAAATTAGCCTGCTCCTGAATCATAATGTTGTGTTATAAACCTCAACCAAAGTAAATAAAATAACAATAAACAGGATACAACCGATGCCAATATTTATTCCTTAACAGAAGTATTTTTCACAGGCATCTCTGTGTTAATTACATCTACTGTAGTGATGCAAACAAACAAACAAAATGCAGCCATTTCTGTTGGGCTGAAGAAATTAGTTAATTTATTAAACAATATACTACAGTACTTTCATCTAAAGATCTCAGTGTAGCCTGGAAGAATTAAACAAGTCTCATATTAGAACCCTGTGGTTATTATTTCCTCACAGTATGAATTAAGCATTAAACTTAAATCATAAGACTCAGTCAAGACACTAATTGCTTTGCATCTTTGGAAATCTTTCTCAGAAAAGTTAAATGATAAGAGTTAATATGAGTATTAATAAATCTGCATTATACAGATTTCCATGAGAAACTGAAATCTGACAAATTCTGTCAGAAAGATTCTTGATTTCCTCTGGCAAGAAGTATACAGTTAAAAAGAAAATACAGACGGATTTTTGTGAATACAAGTCTCTTCTAGGAATACAAATGAAATTCTTTACATGTGTTCAGTACTCTGCGGATCACAATAAAAATGTGACTCTACTGTAGATTCTTCGCTAATTGAGAGCTGAGAAAATTCAGCAAATTTAGGTGACTAAAGGGAAGCAGTTAGGTAGCAGATTCTTCAAGAACTTAATCTGTACTGTAAGTTTGAAAGCCTGTGCTATATGACTATTACATAAAGAGTAAATCGGTACTGAGAAATATTGTAATATGTCCTCTATCCTCTAAATAAGTCAATTAATGTAGGCAATTGAATGCTAATGTGCAATTTAAAATTTCTTTATTTTTTTGGTGTTGAGTTCATAGTCTTTCTCCCCAACTCCACTTGTCTTCACTTGACAAATGAAGCAAGTAGCCAGGTTTTCCATGTCATCAAGGACTGAAATATTTTCTGCATCAATACAGATTTTCCCAGGTAAAGAGGCTATTGGCCAAATCTAGGAGTTACAGGCATCGTCACCCAAAAACTCCTCCAAACTTTATTTGCTAGTTGTAGTGGGAAGAAAGGACAGCCAGTTCCTGCTGTGTGGCCTTTGCTAAGCTATTTTGTTCCACTTCTGGATGAATAATTTTTAGGAGAGTCAGCACGGAACCAGTTTCAATATTGTGCATGATGTCTTTGAAGCCTATCTTCTGCTCTGTATCACATTAGTGAGCCAAACATTTACATGCCTTCTTGGCTTACACTTCATGATACTGAGTGCATGTATCTATGCCTGTTTATGAATCTGTATTGGCCACTAGATTTGGAACTTGTCTTTGTTATTGTATCATAAAACTGTAGCTCATTACAACTACTTTTGCAGTAAACTCTATATCAGTATGAAGAAAGATTGTACTTGTGGCACTTCTTACTTTCCTATATTCACTAAATACCATTTCTTGGTATAAACATCAGATTTCCCTACAGTCTGGGTTATGCCAGAAAATTCTCTGCAAACAATAGTGATGTTTGTATAGACTGGAGACTGCAATTCATGTACAAATGAATCCTGTAATGAAACAGAATGGAGAAATAAGAGAAGCAGGGAAGTCTAGCTTATGTTTTAGCCCAGGCATCCTGTATTAATATGGCAGTCTGCAAAGAAAATAAACAAAAAGAAACAAAGAACATGGACATATGGGGTCAGTCATATGGGGTCCATTTTACACACAACACATATGCCAGATGTATATCACATGCAACCATACAGATAAATAAAACAAGCATGATGATCTGCTTTTCTTTACCTGCTTAATAGGATCATCTTACTAATTTCAGCTGCAAGTTACAGTTCAAGTGGGTGTCAAGGAGGAAACCCTAAAAGAACACAACCAGCATTCTGTCAGCGCTACTTATGGTACTACAGAATATGTTGCAAGGATTAACACAGAAAAAAATATTCCCTTTCACATTCACCTTTTTTTGTTTTTCAGATTCCTTTCCTTAGAATTGAAGAAGTTGTGTATCAATTTAGTTTAAAAAAATAACCAAACAACAAAAAACAGGGAGGCTCAAAAAATAGTTCTGCTAATTTCTCCAGGTGCAATCACACAGAAGATATGAGCACTCCCAAAAAATATTGACTTTATCATATCCTGAGACTATAACAGCCAATTACATAAACATTATTCTAAAATATATAGTACAGCAGAGGTAGAAACTGTGGAACTCATAACTCAAGTGAAAAGACACAGTCCAGGCAGCTACTGGCTGGAAGGCAATTTGTGACATGGAAAGAAGAGTCTTCTCTTATCAAAGCAAGTCTTGATACTGCAGTTCTCATTAACACCAAATGCTAGTTGATATAAGTGAAAATGTTAGTAGAACTTCAAATTTCTATTACAAGTGTTACATTACAGTTATCATACAGAAATTACTGCAGCTTTTTGATGAAACAGGCCTTGCATTTTATCAAGTAGTTAATAAAAATGTGATGTTAATCATGTGAATTTCACTGGGTGTCAAAATAGCAAATTCTGATCATACCAGCCTATGTCCACAACTTTAAGTGCCGATAGTTGGTTTACACTGGGGTAAAGTCAGCCATGGCTCTGGCTTTTCCCAGCAGCAAGCAGCCACTCAGATGCCAGGGAACTGCTTGAGTCCTTCCATTCTGACCAGCAGACTAGTTCTGTACCTCTCTAGTTTACTCCTCAGCTCCTAATCACCCAGCACTGGGTTCCCTAAAGTAACAAAGTATTTTGAACAAGAAGAATATTGTGACCTTGAACACAGAGAAATAAAATCAAGATGTACATGTGGCACTTAAGGACAAGTGGTGAACTTGGCAGTATTAGATTAATGGATGGACTTGATGATCTTAAGAGGTCTTTCCCAACCTGAATGATCCTATAATTCTATGATTCTAGGAAAAAAGAAAACAGCATGCAATTTTTTGGTCTCAATGTTACCAAAAAAATCAGTAAAATTAAAAAAAACTCCTTAACACCAAGAAGAAGCCATTAAGAAGCAGGCATTCTTTTTTTCAGCTGGATGCACAGGGGGATAGCTCCTCCTAAAGTATGCCAAGTACAGGGAAGTTTCTGCTTATGTATTGTATTCTACATAGAAATTCATTGATTGTCCCAGACTAAATATACGTATGATAATAATTTCCCCGAAATCATTAACCATCATTCCCCTCCACCTTCTGCATGTGTTCTTCTGTTCTGGGCGTCTCTCTGGTGGTCCATAGTGGCTGGGGACCCCAGTCTTCCAGTCGACCTTGCTGAGATGGCAGGGCACTGGGGCTGTGAACTTCCAGTTCTCTTTCTTACACCATGGGCATTGTGCAGTTGCATAGGCCAGGGGTTTTGGTAGAAGAAGCATTGTGTTAATTCACCAGGTATGGACAAATCTGGTAGCACCATCATGTAATTTTCACTCAGATAGAGCTTTATGAGTAGAGATTGTCTATACCAATACCACTTTAAAAGCAGTGCCAGTATGAAAAAAACATGTTCTGAATTTTTTACATATACTTTAAAGCTATGCACAGGCACAATAGTTTATGGGGGGGTCTTAGAATAAATTAGAATCACCATAACTATTTATAAACACATTCAGTTAATTTGTAAAGAAAACAGACATACTCACACAGCAACGGGAAAATTAAGTCTCAAATGGAACTGCATTGTTCTGAATGTTCATTGGAAAATCTCCATTCAGGTAAAGTTTCTGATTTCTCTGTGATGATTTATTGAGTTGTAAAATTACTTGAGTGATTAACAAACACATTTAAATTTTGTTTGTACAATCACTAGCAAAATCTAGACTTCAATAATTTTTAAGTAGGTTATGTTCATCTCATGTACAACTCAAAAATATATGCTTCTATGGTCTTTTTAGTTCAATTTTTACTTTTACTGAAAGATAGTAATCAAGCATTTATATAAAGTGAATTTTATAGGCCAAGATTTAATTTGGTAACTTTCATCATCCTTTTCTAAACCTTTAAACCTGGCTATTAACAGCTGTCTATATTGATCCATGAGCCTGAAAATAATGCAGTCTGAGATGGTGGAGTATTTGTGCAAACTCTTCACATTCCACTTATCTGAAATCTAGCCATGAGCTGTAAAATAAAACCCAACAGACTTCTGCATTGGGATTGTCTCAATGTAAAAAGATAGGGTTTCAATGCCTTCTCAGACAATGAAATTGGCAGAAGCTACCCAGTAGCTCAGACCAATTTAAGACTGTTGCTTTTCATAACATGTGAGAGGTTTTGGGATGACCTTTAGATTTCACATTGTAAAAAAATTTTTAAAAAAATTCTTCACACAACTGCTCATGCAACACCTGTTTTTTTCATCACAAATAAAATATATTTTTGTTACAGTTGGTTCCTGCATTCCATTATGTGAAGCTACATGATGAAACTTCTCTTTACATGCCTCCCTGGCACCTGAATAACTTCCAAATTTTTAGCTGATTAGAGCCCACAAAATGGTCCTCACAACTTTATCGCACATTCATCCCTCATGTACTTTTGAATGAAGCAAAAAATTCATCATAATAGATTTGCTTTCTGAGGAGTTTCTACTTGATTTTGTAAAACTGTCTACTACTAATAACTACTAATAACTGCTTTATTTTGGCTCCTGTCACATTCCACTGGGGGGAACTGCAAGGAGCTCTTTTAAAAACAGATGGTCTGGAAGGAAATTAAGTCAACCAAGACAACCTCGTATGTGAGAACCATTTATTGATAATGAAAACAAAACAAAAGGCGTTGCCCTACTAAAGACAGCTAGAAAAAGACAGAAAAGGAGGAAGGAAATGGAAAAGGAATGGGGTGAGAGAGAGAGACAGGAGACAGAGAGAAAAAGCAGGCATTACCACCAGCGGATCGGGGAGTATTGTTGATGTCCACGTGATGCAGGGTGTGTGCACTCTGCCTGCCGGGGAGCCTGCACAGCTCTCAGAGGAGCGTGGCTCCACAGGCACAGCTGCTGCAGGGATGGGTGGCCAGACATGCGGTGAGTGAGGATGCGCTCAGGAGGCAGGAGGTCCAGAACAGGGTTGTGGCGAGGATCGCGGTGGTGGGTGGCTTGGAGGTAGGCAGGGCTGGACACAGGTGGCATAGGCAGGGATGCAGGGATGGAGCAGCAGGGGGGCAGTCAGGGACACAGGGAGGCAGGACAGACGGGAGAATGAGCAAAAGCCAGTGAGGACAGAAGAGCCAAAAGGCAGGCTGGACCTAGGGCAAAAAGCATGAAACAGGCTAGGGCCAGGGCAAGAAGCCAACCTCAGCAGGCAGGAGCTAAAGCAAAAACCACAAGACCCAAAAGGCCCCCAGACTCATAAAGCACGAAATCAAAAAGCAAGTCTCAAAAAATAAAACAAACCCCAGAATCACCAAGCTGCAAGAAGCACAAGACTCAAAAGACCCCACAGCTTGTGACGCAGTTAATTTTTATATCCTATGGCTGCTCCCAAAGTCTGCCTGCTGACAGGAGACCATTGGCCCAGTCCAAAATTCCACTGGAGTCGATTGGTGGAGACCTTTCACCATCTGATTGGAGAAGCTTCTCTGGAGGGTACAGTGTCCTTGGTGTTCCCCTGCTGACTGCCTGTCCCATGTGAGACATGAAATGGTTGCCAGGTAAAGTCCGCACAGAGACTTTCTCCCACCTTCTCCTAGTTGACTCCTGCCAAGTGGCACAGTGTAACACCTCCCCCCATCTGACAAACAGTGTTGAGACAAATCAAAACTAAACTCTCTTTTAACACCTCCTCTACATTTATGCAGTACATAGTCTGTGAGGATGTCATTTCTATGGCCTCTGATAGTTCAGAGAGTGTTGAGAGAGTTCTCTTTTCTAGTCACACATTAAGTAAGGGTTGTGCAGCATAACATAACATTAAATGAGAGCTACAGGATGATTCTAGTCTGTCACTCCCTTCTTTACAAAGGTCTTTTATATGTTTAAACTCCGGTTTTAGCTGATAAATTGATTCACCTCCTTCTTGTAAGTTATTTAATGGAACCACAACCCTGGAACTTGTATCTCTGCCTTCTTTTAAGGATGACAACCTACAAGAAACATAACAGCCACAAAACACTGTATGGCTTTTACTGATGGATTGTAGAAACACATACATATACTTTGTTATACCAATATAACTATATAAATGCCTTAGCTTTTTTTTTTTTGCTCTATTTCTTTAGGGGATCACATACCTATCTCCGTCTTCCTGCACGGCTTTGAACTAGATGAAGTGAGTTTTGGCCTCAATTCCTATTCCACTCTGCAGGTGCGACAGCTTGGATGAGGAACTAGACTGCCCCTTCATCCAAGTGTGGTGAGGTTACTGCTCTATGGTGCGTGCCTCTAACAGGTACAGTCTGACTCATCCACAGCTGTTCCACAGGAGCTTTGGCCATTATCATTCTTTCCGTACCCCTTTCCACACCCCTCTGCTTTACTGAGGGAATATTTCCCACACTATGGGACAGTATGTTTATGTTTATGGCATTTCCAATTGGAAGTCAGAATTGGTTAATTGATTAAAAGGTAAGAGCTGACAACTAAAAATACATTCATAATGCAGAGGGGAGAGCCCTTCAAAGAGATAAAGAACACACACAAATAGAAACAGCAAGCACTATATTTGATAAAATTTGTGTATTCCTCATTCATGAACAAAATTCAAAGTAATGAAAAATATAAATGCAGCGAGATAAAAAAGAAGAAACTGAGGTAAAGCCAGAGTAAATGAAACGTAAACTACATGTTTAGAACTTAGAAGAAAATCCAAGAGCAAATATTTCCTAAAATGCATGGGCTATAAAATGAAAACATAGGCTAAATAATCTATAACTGCCCATCCATATTACTAAAGTACATGCTTAACTACACTGGTAAATCAGCTGCATTTTAGAGGCTTGAGTCCTTAACATGTAATTAAAAAACCACAAATACACAACTATTTCAGTGTCTTGTCAGTCATCCATTCTGACAATTATGTCACCGTCTTGATCTCCCATTTCTCCCTCAGCCTCTCTGTGTCTCTGTGGGTATACAGGTGCATCAGCTTACTTGAATTTCTGGCTTACAAAATCTCTCATTCTTTCATTCAAATATCTCCTAGTACTCCCTTCTTAAACTAATGTGCAAGATGACTCAAGGATAAACACCCAACAATCTAAAATTATGTGATTGTGTCTCTAAATATCAAAATCAAGTCATTGCCTCAGCTTATTGCTGCAAGCCTTGATATTTTCATGTTCAACCTCTCTGAACAGTTTATTATCCTCATTCATTGAGTCATATCTAAAATTAAAAAGTAAGCTCTTTGAGATATGGGTAATATCATAGAATCATAATATTACCTGGGTTGGAGGGACCTTAAGGATAATCTAGTTACAACCCCCCTGCCACGAGCAAGGACACCTTTCACTAGGATAGGTTGCTCAGAGTTCCTGTTCCATAAAGGCACTACAACAGTTTTAGGAAATGTTGATAATTTCATTATTACAAAAATGCCTTAAAACAGTGAAGGCTAAACAGCTCTAGTAATTATATTTCTAATTAAGTTTTGAATTAAATTTGAAATTCAATAATTTCCTGATTCTTCAATCTAAATTCTGTGATCCTTTCAAATTAAAAAAATCCTACTTTCCATGTATTAACTAAATTTTAAGCTTAGTCTGTGACTCAGCCTTTAAATATAGAGGTGTGAACTGTTACCTCTGTAATTACCAGTCAACCTCAATATTTCCTAATTGAATTTTTCCTCCTCTGGCATGTATTTAAGGCTAACCCTTGCAATTTATTCTACAATATATGATTACAATTAAACCAATATAAGTTAAATTATATAGTTGTGTCTGAATACATTTGATAAGTTCATAGAACTTGGTAAATAATTAAACTGGCCTCTCCCCAAAACCTATGTAGTAACTTCATATTTCCTCATTTTCAGAACAATATCATGACATAAATATACATTCAACCTTCATCAAAATATGAATTCATCAAAATAACAAGGAAAAAATGTAGCCCACTTAAACAAGTCTCCTGAGTCTTAGGCCAATTCCAAAGTATTCTTCTTTCTGTATAAGATATTTCAGAAGTCTATTATCTAAAATAATTGCCTCAAAATCAGTTAATAACATAAACAACATGAAACAAACACCCCCACACCTCACATTTAAGGATGAATTCATTACTTCTGAGAATTTATTAAATAAAATTCTTCAGACAAGTATTGTCTAATATTTACCAGTAATTAAAGGTAGCAACATCTATTATGATTGCTCCCAAATTTCTGTCATTAATCACTCAGGTTTGAGTTATTTGTAACTATGCCAAATATTTATCAACTGAATTGAAATTTCCCTGCCTCAGGACAAACATTTCAACTAGATTGACTCAGTAATTTGAAAAAACAAAGACTTACAAAGTTTAACTTGTTCTTGGTTGTGCATATGCAGAAAGATTATTTGTATGAAATCTTATAAATCTTGTACTTGTAAATCACATATGATTTACCACTAAGAACTCTTTCAGGGTACAAGGATTGCCAGTACTTCTAAGGAGACATCATGTTTTAAGCCCATCTGGAAGTTAAGCCCCAGCCAGCTTAACCTCCTCCCCCATCCCCCTCTGATGAGAGACAAAAAGCAGAGATTACAGGTTGAGGTAACAATTTACTGGAAACAGCAATGAGACAAGAAAATGAACACTAACAGCAATGATACTAATAATAACAGTGTGTAAAAGAGGGTGATTACATGCAAAATACTCACTAAATCTGACTAGATGTGACTACAGCTGGCACCACCCCATTGCTCCCTCCATCATGCTTTTTTCCCCAAGTCTGAAACAAGGAAAAAACATGGCAGCACCACTCCACCTGCCTGTTGCCTGCTGTCATGAAAAAGGACAAAATGGTTGCAGAACTTCTCCATGGCACCTTTTTTCTTCCACCTGAAGCCACTCCTCCTTCTTCTCAGAAGTCAGAAGGCCTTACTTCTGCCCCCCAGCAATAACATGAGTGGTATAGAATAAAAATCTAGACATGCCCACAGGCTCCAGGCTCCACTCCCTCTCAACTGCTGCAAAAAAGTTAACCCTGACCTTGGCTGAAACTAGGACATTATCCACCCCTTATTCTATGCCATTTATGCCATGCCCAGATCTTACACCTTCCAAATATATCCGTCCTAGATGTCTTCCAGGGCAGAAGGGCTGGTGTGCTGTTGGGTGATTGCAAGCTGCATCATGTGCTCACACCTGGTCTATCTGGAGCCATCCATCCTCATGTCCATGGCAGTTACAGCATACAGTGGCAGTGTCATCCAGCAATCAATATTATATAATATACAATTCAACATTACAGACTGTTCTCACCCAAATATCAAATCCCCTTGAGGTACACATTGTGCTTTCCCATTCCTCTGCTTTATCCACCAAGTGCACTCAGGTCCTTGAGCAAAAAAAAATCCCACAGATGGTTTTGCCTTTGCTTGAGGCAGGACTAACCCAGACTGTCTTCCCTAGTACATTCCTCATATGCACCACAGGGACTTTATGCACTTCTGTGGTGTGTGGAGCTCTTGACTGGACAGGGCCAGCTTCATTGATAGAACCTCTAGCATAAGAACCTCTAACCTAATGGCCTTTGTGAAATGTTGACCCCAATGTTTGAAGGTCTCACCACCCATTGCTTTCAATCTGTCTTTTTGAAGTCCATTGTACTGTTCAACTGTCCCAGAGGCTGGTGCATGAGAGGGAATACAAGGCACCCACTGAATACTGTGCTCTCTGGCCCAGCTGTCTATGAGGCTGTTTTTGAAATGAGTCCCATTGTTCGACCAACTTCTTTCTGGGGTGGCATGTCTCCACAGGTCTTGCTTTTCAAAGCCCAAGACGGTGCTGCTGGCAGTGGTGTGAGGCAGAGGTTACATCTCCAGCCATCCAGTGGTTGCTTCCACCATTGTAAGAAGGTAGTGTTTGCCTCGGTGGGTTTGCACAATCAATCTGCCAGACCTTCCCATATTTATATTTTGACCATTGTCCCCCATACTGCAGAGGCTTTACCCACTCGGCCTGCTTGATTGCAGCACATTTCACAGTTATGGATGGAGCTGAGANATTGCAGCACATTTCACAGTTATGGATAACCTGAGAGATAGAGCCCATGGTTAAATCCACCCCTCAGTCACGAGCCCATCTGTATGTTGCATCTTTTCCCTCATAATCAGAGGTATCATGGGTCCACCAAGCCAGAAGTAATTCACCCTTATGTTGCCAGTCCAGATCCACCTGAGACACTTTAATCTTGGCAGCTTGATCCACCTTTGTTGCAACGTTCTTCGGTTGCAACTTCTAACTCTTCAATATGTGTGCATCTACATGAGGTACTTTTGCAGCCAACTTCTCTATCCAGGTAGCAATGTCTTGATATAATTCAACAGCCCAGATAGGTTTACTTCTATTCTACCAATTAATCTTTTTCCACCGGTACAGACACCCCCACAGTGCACTTGCCACCATCCATGAGTCAGTGTACAGGTAGAGTGCTGGCCATTTCTCTCATTCAGCAATACCTAAAGCCAACTGGATGCCCTTCAGCTCTGTGACCTGGCTTGATCCTCCTTGTCCCTCAATAGCTTCTGCGACTTCGTGCATAGGACTCCATACAGCTGCTTTCCATTTTCAATGTATCCTTACAATATGGCAGGAACCATCAAAGAAGAGAGAGTAAAGCTTTTCATTTTCAGGTAGCTGATTATATGGTGGGGCTTCTTCAGCATGTGCCACCCGCTCCTCTTCCTCTTCTGGGGATAATCTGAAATTCTCACCTTTGGGCCAGGTCACAGTGACTTCCAAGATCCCTGGTCAATTGCCGTTTCCTATTCAAGATCACTGCGTGATAAGCATGACCCATATATTCCACGCAGCATTAATGACATGATGTGTGGAAGGGACTTTCCCTTTGAACATCCAACCCAGCACTGGAAGTTTGAGTATCAGAAGATATTGTGCTTCAGTGCCAATCACTACTGAAGCAGCTCAAACCCCTTCTTAAGCTGCCAGTATTTCTTTTTCAGTAGGGGTATAACAGGCTTCAGGTCTGTTGCGGTGTGTGTTTTTGATTGTAATT
>VXBC01004462.1:1467047-1519922 GCA_013399945.1 Ploceus nigricollis | reverse complement strand
TATTTATATATTTCTATTCATTTTTGCATAAATTAAAGACTTTAAAAAGAACAATTCTTTATAGAGAAAATCAAACTAAAAACTGCACAAAAATTATAATTTCTCAATTTTTAAATGACAATTCTTCATTATGTTCCTATTAAAAACAGTCACTGACAAGCACATTAACAAGTAAGTAATATGGTCCACTGCCTGTAATGTGAGTGAAAAATCAGTATTTTTTCCTTATTCCTCAAAGACTTTATACAAAGACGATGAATCAGTGTCTGATGTTAAGCTTTTGCCATTTTACTGCCTGTCTGAGTGTGAAGTATTACAAGAGGTAGAACTAAACTGCAGTTGTCCAGCTGCATCAGCATAGGACATTTTGGGATGTGCTATTCTTGCTTTCTAAGTATCATAATTGACCAGAAGACAGAGTTTTACAGGTTGTTAAGCACTAGTCCTCTGGAAGTTCTGGAGTTTAGGAACCTACATGAGTAAAATATGTCAGTGACAGAGTGGGCATACAAATAAACATTTTGAAATCTGGAACGAATTGATTTCTAAGTTTTCTTCACACAGTGTCTTCCAAACGCAGAGAACATCTGCATAGCCAGAACATCAGGGTCTATGCTCAGCAACCTGCCTGTGCACTGGGTGCCCTTTGCAATAACATCCAGGAAAGTTCTGGGAAGATGCAAGACTCAGCTCCGTCATACCAGTCTCCAAATCAGCCTCGCAAGCTGCCTTGTCTCTGAGCGTAAGAACAATTCCTGAGGAACGTGGACCAAGTCTATCTTTGCATTTGGACACATAAAACTTTCCTTGCTCATGTCATAGTCACTTAGGTCAGCTTATTTGCACAAAACTAGGGTCAGTGCTCATAGGTAAGCAAAGCACTGAAGGTGCTATTGAAAAGGCTGGAGAGCTTAAGAACTTGTGGTTAAACCTCTGAACTGTCACAGAGGATGTTTGGTTTCATTTCCTATCATAGACGGAGCTGTTTGATATCAGGTGAGTGACTTTATTTTGCTATGCATCTACCTGTAAATTAGAAATAACATCCATGGTCTTCAACCCAATCAGCTTTAGGCATGATCTCTGCAGAGGCAGGAAAAACTTTTTGCTGAGTATTTGAATACACATTTGACTTTTTCCAAATGGAAGAGGCAGACTTAATAGGTGGAGCTGGGAAATGACCCAAGACACACCTCACACAGCGGGGGAAACCATTTATCTTTACTTAACTCACTTTCACACCTGTCTCCCCTATTCTTTAGGCTCTGCTGTGTATAAGCAGTAAATTGAGGATAATCAGAACCAGTAATATTTAACCTTTCCATGGCAGTTTGTGAAACAGCTTTCCAGGGTGCCACCTCTTGTCATTCATCCCCTACAGTGTGCATTTGACACATAAATGTTTTGAGGGGTTTTAAGCTGTAAAGATGTATGAATACCTGCCATCCACTTAATCTTGCTTGTCAGAGATGGGCTACCAGGCAGGAGGGATCTTGGGCTCTGACCTACTAGGGCTGGCCACACTTGCAACTTAATTGAATAGACCTGAGAAACGAAACAACTTCTGTAAGTCACATGGCACAGTGCATTTGCTCAAAAGAGGGAAAAAAACCCAGGAAGAGAAAAAATATATCTGGTGGTTATGTTTAGGGAAGCAAGGAGCAAAGGAAAGAGACAGGGGACAGGAAAGGGGCAAGTGAAAAGCCATTGCTTCCTTCAGGATGCACAGTAATATTTGCTGCAGAGGCAGGAACCAAATTCTTCTTTTTATAATCAGCATAATCCACCAGAAATAATACATAATTCCTTGTAACCCAACGGCTGTCTCACAGATGGATGGTGTAATATGTCCCGTGCTTCCCTCGCTTCCCTCCCTTCCTTTCTTTCCCTCACTGGAAGTTCCTGTAATTGTCACTTTGTAATGTATATTCCAGCACATGGACATGCAGAATGAAGGCTACATGCTCATTTTGCACCATAAATGATGTGTACTGCCTTGTGTCACAAACAGTAAATCCTTTATACCGAAAGTCTGTTCATTTTCACACCATTCACTTGTTCAGTAACAGTTGTCCAGATTTTTTAATTCAGCTCCTTCCACTAATCCAGCAACTGCTGGTCTTAGACAGGTGCAGGGATCAAACAGGCTCAATAAACTGAAACATCTGGCCTGGAAATGATAATAGGCCCTTTTACTCTCCAAAGCAGAGAAGGAATGCAAAGTTTTCAAATGTTAAATCATGCAATTAGCCCTTGTAATATACTTTTTTAAAAATTGAAACAATAGTGTTTTCTATTCAGGGTTCCATTATTACTTAGGTCCTGTTTTCCTCTCTGCTGCAGATGATGCCAGGCCAAAGGGGTCAAAACATCATTTACTAATAATAATTTTTTTAAAAACCCAAACAAACCAGACCTGCCTCCCCTCCTTCACAATCAATCATTTCAAGAGGCTCATCCATGCAATAAGCCAAAAACTAATTCTGTGGCAGTGTTTGGGAAGACCTATGCCCCAGAGAATGGGAAAATCCCTGTACAAGCCCAGTTTCATGAAGCGAATGATCTCCAGCATGTGAAGGCTGGTAAGAGAGCAGAGCTAGTTGAGGACAATCACTCCATTATCTGGATGACACTGGGAGACAGTTGTCCTCACACCCTTTCTAGTGCAGAGACTGTTATCAGAGCTAGACAAAACCTTTCAAACTCTGAAAATGCCACAGGAGTATTTCTGTTCAAGGTTGTCCAGTTTTGGAGCAGCTCTCGCCATGCTTTTGCCTGGGTTTGGTTAGGCTGAGCCCATGGTAAGAAGGCTCATCTTGCTCTCTTCCAGGCATTGTTCCCAGCCATCCCTGGCTTGTATGTGGCTGCCCCTGTGCCCCATAGACCAGAATCAAAACCTTCTGCAGGAAAGAAGAGTTGTCAGAAACTTTTATGGTTATGACTAAGGGGATGTTGTCTTCTGGCAGACCATGTATGTGACCAAGTATTAGGGACAGGTATGTCCCTTTTCCTGTATTAGAAAATAAATTTCCATTTCTTCTCTATCTTCTTGATTAAAATGCCTTGGCTTGACTAAATAAAATTATTTTTTAAAAAGTTTCAAACAGGCCTCACCTTGACTACTGGCACTCATTAAATCTCATGTGAAGAGTTGGTATTTCAATCCAGCACCATGGCTGAAGTACAGTCTTGGTAACTTTGCACTGACCAAATTTTCCTTTACACTTGGAGCTTAACATGGCATGCTCTCTTGAGTAAACTGGAATGTTCATCTTGGGCCAGAGAAACTTGGAAGCCAATCCTGGGTCCCACTCCAACCTTTGCCTCAAGTTTCCTCTGAGGGCTGAATGCTGGACTTTCACAAGTGCTGCAAGCCTGGGTACAATTTGTTTGGCACATTTGGGCCCAAGATTCCAAATGTACGCTCAGTTCTTCTTACACACAATCTAGCCTTATAAACCCTATTTGTGAATAGAGTTCTCTTGAAAATACTGTCTTCAGGATCGCATAACTTCTGCTTTCAGGAAAGCTGGAATTGTAACAGAAACAGAACATGTAGGCTCTAGATTGCCTACAATGCTGATCTCTTCTATAAGGCAATAGTGTATACAAGACCAATGTAATGAAACCAAACAGAATGTTCCTCCTTATTTACTCAGGAAGAGATGTTGCAGTTTTCCTGCACTGCTGGCTGTGGAGGTGTAGCCACAGGGCCAGAGGCTGAATGCATTTCGCAGTCCACGCCATGGTCTGCATTTCACTGCATGACTTTCCTCAAAGGTCATGGACCTTCAGCTAAAAACACCCTACATCACTGTAATGAGGATAAGCATATAGATTTCCCTCAGTCACTGTATGTTGACAGTCTCTGGCAGCTGTAGCAGATCTGTGTTCTCATCCTGGAGTTGGTAAAAAGGAGTCATGAGCCAGGCAATGAGGAACTTGGGGAAACTCCTTAGTTTTCCTGAATTCTTGCACAGATTTTCCTTAAGGGTACAAGGCTGTGACAACAGGGATCTCTAAACACATGCTAAGTGACTGTTCACCTGTGTTAATGGCACCTGTGTGATGTAAATGTGAGATAAAAACTAAAAAAGAGTTGAGTGAGTACCAGCCTTGATAAGAAGTGTCCCTAGGTCAGGGTCAGGCTTAAAGTAGACACAGCAAGAGACTTTAGCTCAGATTAGGGCTCCTAAATGCTCAGTCCTCCTTTCATGATAGACCTTGCACAGCGAGGTTCACTGGGGACAGAGAGGTGCTGTGCAAGAATCTCCATGTGCTTCCAAAGGCAGCATCCCCACCTTGCTGCAATGGATGTGTCAGACCCAGAAGCAGTTAGTGCATTCTGCAGCTGAGGGAGTTTGGGTCAAACTCTAAAGGGCAGGATGGCAGCAGGCACTTCTCCCACCAGAGCAACAGGAGAACATGGTAGACAGATATCGTATTGTACTCCGGCTTCGTGTTGTACTCCCTCCTTTAGGAATCAAAGGACCAGGACCTTCTGACTTTAGAAAATAAGCCGGATTGAGATTTCTTTGCACAGGGCTCTCTTTGGTATTCCTGGAAGCCAAAAAAATCCTCATGATTTTTGAAAGAATGATGCAAGTTAGAGAAAAATTATGTATTGGTACACATACAGCTGATCTCAAAATATTCTAACTACATAGATGCTGATTAGAATTTTAAAAGTTTCTTAGGTTGTGTTCACAATTACAATGTAATGATTTGTTTTGGAACCACATACAGATGAATAAGTCAGAATTGTATATACCTTTCATTTTCTGATTTTGAGATGTTTCAGCTTCCTGTAAGGAAGAGAGAAGTAGTCTCTAGAAAATCATCTTCTCCACCAGAGAACAGAGACCAGGCCTAGTGGCCATGGCTCCTAGTGGCATGTACCAGCACTTGTACATAACTTTGCAATTTGCCACATGAACACAGCTTATGCACTGAGGTTTTATTTGATTTCACTTGACTTGCGTGGATGCAAAAAACCCACTCAGCAAAAATAACACAATATCAAGGTCATATTTATTATTGACTGCTAAGTTTAGGTGTAAAATGAAAACAAGCCAGAGATGTTTTTTGTTAGTATAGCAAAAAGCAGCTAACTTTGAGTGCATTTCATGAATTCAGTATTCTTTTTGACATGTTAGATACTCTGGTTAGTTGAGCTCTACCACTATGTCCTTACAAGTCTTCAGTTCACGTGCTCATTTCTAGTACACTAAATCCATCCTATATGTCTGTTATAAATAGGGTACTGCACATACAGCAAATGCAGCCCCCACTACACACCCTTGCATGATCTCTTCAAATAGCACACATATTCTCACGCTATATTTAGTGCTACATCCACGGTAACATATCACCACATCATTATATACAAAATGTCTTCATAAAAACAAACATTGGAGCAAAGAAATGGGTCTCTTCAGCCTGCATTAAAGTCTGCCAAGCCACAAAGTTCTACCAAAACTTTTATTTTACTTAGTTTAATTCTGATTACATAAATTTTTAAAGCTTTTCCTAGTTTGTGAAACTCCCAAACAAATTCAAATGGCAATTCTCTGCTGATATCAGTCCAGATAGTGCTTCTACATATGAGTCTAGCAGCATGAATAAGCTGTTCAGATAATTTTTATGGCCACATATTGCCTTCTGGTTTGAATTTTGGACTGTATGGATCAACATACTGGCAACTTGCTCACCTAGTAAAGATGGAGCAGTCCATAAAAATGGAGCGGTAACCTCCTTCCAACCCCCAAGTAAGAAATCTGGACCAAGGTGCTGCTCTTAGATATTGCATCAACATAAAATAAGTATTGAAAAAGATATGAGCATGAGAGGATGCACAGCAATGCCGGCTGACACAGTAGTCTACAGGCTGAGCACACCAGCAATTTGTCATCTTCCTCCTTTTTTCCTGCTGTAGGTATCACAGAATAAAGGAATCTTAAGAGGAGGTCTCAGGGAAGATAATAATAGCAGGGATATGTAGAACATGGATGACTGTGTGGTCAAGAGCATCTTGAAACTGAGCATGTGATGGCAGCAGGGCACAAATGGAGAAAGAAGTTAATACTTGAGAGTGATTAAGATCTGTTGAGGTAGGATAAAAATGTCCAGGAAGGGCACTTAATGCAGCAGAAAACATGGGGAATTGTTGGAGGCTTTGTAGGGAAGTGTTGTCCAGGGACTTGCCATGCTAAGGAATAGTCATTACAGCAACACTGATGAAACAGGATGGTGTCTCTTCAAGACCAGCTGTCCTGGTTCTGGCCAGGACCGGGTTCATTTTTTGCAGTAGCCAGGAGGGGGCATGGCCAGGACACAGAGGTTACTCTGTAACACCTCATGTCATTTTGATGGGTTTGGAGAAGAGTCACATAGCACGGTAGAGGAAGTAGTCAGCTATTGTCGGGTGTTTTCCTTGGGGTGTGAGCAATCACGTGTGAATCACTCACTTTTTTTTTCTTCTACACTCTGTCGTTAGGATTGCTACGTTTTTGCTCATTTTTATTTTTATTTGCTGTTTCCAGTAAATCGTTCTTGTCTCAACTCATGATCTTTACCCTTTGTGCCTCCAATATTCGTCTCCAGCCTGCTGCAGCGGGAGGAGGGAATGAGCGAACAGTGCATGGTTTGGAGAGGTTCAGTGGGAACACTAAACCGGGGAATGCCGTTCCTAAATCACAACACCAGGTAAGATAATTTTGCAGTAACAAAAGTTGCATTGTGAACGAGAAAGGGTATATTTTTGATGAATCATACAGCAAAATGCCATCAGCTAAGGTACCCCTCTGTAGCACCCTAACCCAGCTGAAGTCCTGATGCTCTCTTCCCACAGATTGACACTACAGTCCCTGAAACCTCACACAGGTTCTTCAGGGAACCTACAGAGCTGAAAACCAAATCTTCCAAAAACATCAGTTTTGTCTCGAAGCAGCAGGACTCACTGAAGTGTCTGACACATTGCACCAAGCACAAACAGAGTAAGAGAGGGAGGAAGAACATGGGACTGGCATCAGGATGGGCACAGCAGCTACCAGGAGACTTGGGGTGTGTCATCTTGCATTCACTCCTCTGCCAAAAGGAGTGAGAGAATGGAAGGCTGAGAATGGTACTGACCACAGGACAATATGTTGGTACAGTGTTAGAAAAAGGTATAGAAAGTAAAAGAGTCATTTTTAGGTAGATAAATCCTGAAACAGTGACTAAACATCCATTAAGTATTACAGGAGAGAGAAGACAAGATTTCATCTGGGCAGAAGACGGGTTAGGAATTAAAAGGTAGATCTGTTTATTATTGTTTAAGATGTCACTGCCCTGAAAGCAACAGTCAGAAAGATGGATTTCTTAGCTCCTACCTGCAGTCCCTTGTCTTTATAACCATAATATTACCTTACCACATCCCATTAGTAATGTTTTCTTTAAAGCCTATTATGGAGAGTGAGTTGAAAATCCCAAATTTCCTGTTATTATTGCTGTCATTTCTGCTCTTTGTTTTTTGCAAGAAGCTTGTTTTTAAAATGCTCCAAAAACAACTTAAACTGGGCTTAAATCATTCCTTCTGGTAGTTAATTCCACTCAGAGATTTCATCCAGTCATGCTTTTTCCTTAGCTACAGGGAGTTTTATTAGGCACCATTAGCTTTGTTGGCTTAAAAGAAACTGCTCCAGCTGAGATAGTTTCTAAAATACTCAAAAGATTTTTCATGGAGGCTGAGATGAGAGCTTTAAATTTGCCTCAGAAACAAGGGAGTAAGTAGTTCTGTGGAGTATACACACACTGTGGTCCCACTAAGAAGCCCAGCTGCTGGCTACTGTGCAGATCATTACTTTGAAAAAATCTTGAGTGACTCTTAAAATAACTCCCCAAATCTAAAAGTAAGTAAACAAGAAATTATATATTAAGGGCAGGAAGAAGTGTAGTGAGCAAAGATGAGGAATGCTTATAGTCCAAGACTGAAGCATGATAAATAACTCACATAAACAAATTTAAATTAAGATAATTGCAATTGCATGGGCTTTAAGATGTTATCTTCCCATCATGACAGAAGGCATTTTCACATTGCTAAATTAAAAGCAAACAAAGAAAACAAAGGCTTTGTAAGTAAAATACTGGAAATCTATTAACCTTTTGTCTTAGAAGAGACACCCACCACAAACCTCTGACAGAGACATGGGCTACTGCCCTGCCAAAGCACTTCTCAACCAACTGAACTGTAACAGTTTCTTTCATAAGTATATATTGTCAGACATCTGTACCCTGGTTCATAAGCTACCCTTGATCATCTGAAAAAGCAGTCTTATTCGTAACACATTTTAAGAACACAGAAACAGATTTGTTTATCAAAAACTGACCTTCAAACCTTCACTCAGTCTATTTTTAGGACAAGGAAAATGCACTATAACTAACCCATTCATACTGTGGAATAAACTCTGAGATTGTTTCTTGTGCCCTCTGGAAAGTCTTCTTATGTACATGCTGGAAATTGAAAGTAAAAGCTGAGCAGATTTCAGTAGCTGAAATCATGTTAAGAAGCTCTGTAATCAATTTCTCCAAACAAAATGTAGTACAGGCATCACAGTTGTAAGCTTGTACTCAAAGCTCAGTCTTTAAATACTGGACTATCCGGCCACTAGCTCTTATGTATTTCAAGGACATAATGTGACTTCTTTCCACTTCAGGGTCCCAGTGGAATGGATTATGAACCAGCTGTGCCTGGCAAGCAAGGACCTGGAGCAAGACAAGTGGCCTCAGCATCACCCCTCAGCTGTGGAAAGCACACAGCAGTGCATGTGCGGAGAGGTGCTTCCCAGAGTCTCATGTTCAGCTGCAACCACTCCTCACAGCCTCTCCCTTGTGTGTGTGTGTGTGTGTGTGTGTGTGTGTGTGTGTGACCCCCATTCCCATACAGCAAAAAGCCTTTGCAGCCTGACAACATTAAATCTCTGATCTAACAGTGTCTAGAGGGGGGTGGTGCATGAATCTGGCATGACCTAGAGGTATCCAAGCCAGCTTTGTGGGGTTATCAGATTAAACACAGGATCAAGGCTGAGGACCTCCCAGTGTAAATGGTTCTTCATTCTCTTGTTCAGGCTCCGGACCATACAGGATACTGACCCAGAACCTCATCATCAGTAACTCCTGGCAAAAATATTTTTTCTGGTTAAAAATTCAATTTCAGACTATTGTTTCACTCACCTTTTCTTTTTTTTTTTCTTTTAACCTGAAGATAGGCTGGATGGGGAAGAAGTGTCACATGAAGAGACAGGCTGTATTATCATCTTGGTGCAGACATCAGAACATCCAGCCATGAGAAGCAAAGTTTTATCAAACCAAACTTTATCATCTTGTCAGCTAAACATTTTACTCCAAGACTGAATCTAAAAGAGAAAAGTTTTGTTTTGCACTTGCTATTACTACTCAGTGGGCCAGCATTCCCAATGTAATTAATAATTTGGTTTCTTCAGTTTCAGGCCTCCAAATGAACCCCTGGAACCCTTCCTAGGGTTTTTCTTTATATGGACACATGGAGTTTTGCTTCTTGACCATGATAACAAGCCACAGAGCACAGAGGGATGCTTTGTGCTCTATGATTTTGTGACCAAAGTGATGCATTCAGACTGCCTGTTATGGCACTCAGGTTCAAAAGGACTATTTCAGCTGCCAACTGTCTAAAGCTGCCAGATGCTGGATGAAGAAAGAAGTAAACACCACACATGAGTTACACATACAGAAATACATCCTTCAGGTACAACCTGTGTCTCTTGGCACCAGTAACTGGTAGTCAGCCCACAGTGCTGGGGAGCAAGGTTTGTCTGCACATGTGGTTGTCTCTGCTTGACTGGAGGCACATCTCTGGCCATTCCATTGTCTGTGTTAGGATGTCTGTGGACAGCTAGAGCAATTTTGGTAAAGTCACTCCTTGTCTCTATCCCTCAGTTGCCCCATCTACATAACTCATGTCAAATATTCTTGAAGCTGCAAATATATGGCATGATTAATTAATTAATGTAGATCTTCAGAGAGAAGGAGTTGAGGGAGTCCAGCAGGATCATTATTATTACCACAAAGTCAACATCACATATTCAATGATGAAAGCCTCTCCGAGGAGTATTGCAAACCTATTGCTGGAATTAACACTCCCGCTCAAATTTGATAGTACCCTTTGTAGAGGATTTTCATTTGTATTCACAGAAAAACATAAATAAGTGCTCAGGCTGGCCAATCTATTTCCTCTGTAACTGGCAGCATTCACAGTCACTTTATTGTATGAAATAATGTCTTGGGTTTTCCTCTCTCTATCTCGCTTGTGCCTGACCTTCCATTAAAAGTTGCTTGGAAACTGCTTAGCGAATAGTCAGTGGTGCTTCTTATTGATATCTTCCTTTTGTGATTTCTTTGCTATTCTATCTTTTTGTATTCCTTCCCTGAAGCTTTTTATGCTAGATGAAGATGAAAAGAAACCAGAGAATCAAAGCCTAACATTTTTCTTTTTAAAAGGAACAGGAAAACCATACTCCCTGTATACATTGACATGCTAAAGAATAAAGAAATGCTCTTCTAATAAATGCTCCATCCAGTTTTTAACACACATGTTATAATCAAGCAGCTTACACATTATTTTTAGCATCTTGGTAATTAGAAACAGGACACATAAAGTATGTTGTGCCCCTAAATACACCTTGCAATTGCCATTGTACAGAAATGATGGAAAGTGGGCACCACAATGCCAGCCATTTTACCAGGGAGGCTTTGTAAGTGTAGTTAGAGCTGTCTCCCAAAAAAAGGCTGGAGAAGTGGCTCAGAGGATTAGCCACTGGACACTAGAGATCATGGTGGATAGTAGGAATTTAAGCAGCAGGCTGGGGGAAGGAACTATTCCCTTTTCCTCTGCTCATGGGAGTGTAGATATGGAATTGTCAGAGACCTTCTCTGGGACCAGGAGCAGCGAGGGCTCTCCTAGGGTGACAGGGAAGGACACGGTAGCCAGAGTTGTTCCACAGCCCCAGCCAGGAGCAGGGCAGCCTGGGAGTGGTTGAGTGCAGTCAGTCTGCAAACAGTTCAGCAAAGGACTGGCAGAAGAGTTAGGTGTATGGAGCATCCAAGAAAAAAGGAAAAACGGAGTGAGATGTGTTTTCTGGCTGGAGAAGACAAACCAAGAAGGTGAATCTAACAGCAGTCTTCTAGCAGTGTATCTACAGGGGGCTGTGGAGATGATAGAGGCAGAGATAAAAGTGAAAGGACAAGAGGCAGCAGTCACAAGTTGTAGCAACAGAAGTGCTGGGTGGACTTGACGAAAATATCTTTTATGACAAGCACTGGCACACTTGGCCAGAAAAGCTGGTGAACCTCCATTCTTGAAAATTTGGCTTGATAAATCTTGGGAAAGCTGTCCACACATGTGTTTAGTGACAGATCTTGAGAGTCATTTGAGAGAAAGTGATTTTTTTTGCATAGGAATGTATTTCACTGTGCTTTGGACGAACTTTCAGCCTTCAGCTTTTGGCCACATGCTTGCTCAATACTTCTATGCTAAGACACAAAAATGTCTCCATACAGGGCTGAAAATAGCTTTTCAGGTCTAAAGAGTTAATTACCTAAATAGTTAAATAACAAGTCTAGGTAGTTTTCTCCCATAAAAGGTTTGTCTTTATTCACTGAACTACATCAGATGCAGGTTGGTGCTAGGGCTTGTGACTGCCATAGGCAAATAGCATGGTACTGGAAAGAAGACATAGTAAAGCCTGTATCTGACTTTTTTAAAAGCCAGGACAAAATTCCACTTTTTGTCTAAACAACATTTCTGACCTTGGTCACAAACTTCCATGTATAACTATTACTGGAAAGGATAACCCCAATGAAATACCTAGACTTTATAAATTAAGAGGAAGTACTTATCTTTGAAGATCTGTTCCAATTTTCTCTATGAAGAGGAGCGATAATGTAACTTTGGTAAATATAGTATTCTTCAAAAACATAGGATTTTAAAAATTTTATATCATGTCCATATTTCCTCATTTTCCTCATTTGCAAGGAGAAAGTGCCAAATATGATGCATTTATAAATTACTCTATTTTTTTCACATGCTTGTTCTTTTTTCGAACCACAGATACTGCTTTCTTGAAGATTTCTGACCAGTATACACATTTTAATATGATTTAGCATTTAGAAATAAAACAGTAAATTTAACCTGGAAGCAGTCCTTCTGTAAAGGAGTCCGCAAATACCATTTCAATATACGTGGAACTTAAGTCAGACTTTTTTTTTACTTCTTTTTCCCAAATTTAACTCATTGAATCCCTTATCTAAGGCTTCTGATCGTGGTTCTTGGTTGATCACAGTCTGATCAGCTTGCAAACAAAAGGTTACATCAATTCACAGATGTCAACATGCAGCTCTTATCTGTTTCAGTCCAGAAATTCCAGGAAATTATCACATGGAGTTCTCTGCATGCCCTTCTAGAGCACAATCTTTCAGGCTAATCTGTAAGATACTGATTGGGGTCAGATCTACACATATTAAAGTGTTTATTTCCCAGGAGAGAAATAGCCCAGCCCCCTGACTCTGGGAAAATTGTATTTTATTTTCTAAGTTTCTCTAGTTTTGCTCTCTTCTGTTATCCTCAGGTTTCCATATAGCTGGCTGGGGTTACCTCACAGTTATTTTAATAAATACACAATGCTGGCACAATGCTGGAAAAAGTTCTTCTCAAAACCACAGTCCAACTCTGACTTGAGTCTGAAGAGAGGTTTTTACTCACAAAGTATTTCAGGGATACCATTTTGAAAAAAGCAGACAAGAATGGCAGAATATTCTGGAGTTGGGAGGGACCCACGAGGATCATTGAGTCCAGCTAGTAAGTGAACAGCTCATATGGGGACTGAAACTGTGGCCTTGGCATTACCAGATGTTTTCTCTTTTTTTATGTATTTTCAGAATTTTCCTAATCCCTTCAGGTGTAATATTTTGTATATTCATCCTTTTCAAAAGGATCTACTCCTTTTCACACAATTGGCAGTAAATTTTGATATCAACTTTTTTTTTTTAGTGGAAACAGAGCAAAGGTCAATTGCAATCGAAGAGCACTGACTTTTGGGAGATCTTCAACATTTTTCTTAGTTTGGAAATGAATTTTATTTTATTTTACTGCCCTTCATACTCTTAAGTGCCCCCTAGGTACATCTCACCTGTTTCATGACAGTGGCTACGCTCAGGTCACCACAGAGACTCAGAGATGCTGTGCCCAAATCCCTGGCAGGACAAGCAACTAACGTAACATGGAGGAATAGGATCTGTGTTGGTAGAAATCATTGACCATCTCCTTTCTGGGATAAAGTCTAACAAGAAAACATGAAAAATTTATGCAGTTAGGCAGGTCCTGCTCCACAGGTCATGGGTCTTGTGCGCTTCCATGCAGCCACCCTTTCCCAATGGGAGAACAATTTCTGTCCTCCAGGCTTTGTTTCCTTAGCTTGGACAAGGTTCTTCAAACTTCAGATTTAGGTGTCCCTCCTAATTAATGATCATTTCACACTGTCTTCAAAAGCCATTGGATTTTGATTAGCCAGCAAATAAAAATGGCTTCATTTTCTCCTCTGGGTACATATTTCCTCTGTCTCCTTGGCAATTAATTGAGTAGGCGAATAATAGTCGGTGCGCTTTAACAGTCCCTGTGAGGTGAGGAAGGCAATACCAGCCTGGTCACCAGGAGAACTTCACTACCATTAAGCACTTAGAAAATCTGAACCTCCAAAGGGAGAGAGAGGCTAGATCAGTGCACCCTGTTACATGGAGCCCTGATGGCTCCTGTGCAGCTGGAGCATGGAAAACACAGCAGGCAGCCTGCCTTTGTTGTGGATACTCACTCCTCCATGAAGATGTCAGTCTGGAAGCTGCTATAAGAGGGAAACAGAAAACATATTCTTGTTTCTCCTTAACCAAATGTGAAAATACTAACCTTTGGAGAAGCCTAGACTAATTCCACTGAAAATGACGAAGTGGTTCTAGCATACCTTGCAGACAGAAATCTGCAAATCAATGAGATATCCTTCCTTTTATTTATTATTACCCCTAAGATGTTGTGCATATCAACAGCAAGTTTTTTCCAGGGCAGAATGAGGGCAGAAGAAGTCCCCCAAATGTTTTGCTATTCTCAGCACAGTGTTTAGGCAGCACATAATGTGAGAACAGTGAATGAATATGCCAACCATCTCACCACACAAATCAGGCAAAATGCAGAATGTGAAATCAAATAGGTATTAAATTTGTCCTGCGATGAAGACATCAAGAACAGGGAGTACTGGATAGCCTCCAGCTCATCTTGATACATTGTGCCTTATTGAAATACTGCTAGCACAGAAAACTTGCTGTCATGCTTCCCAATGAGGTGCTGAGTTCAGAGGAACAAGCTGGAGGAAAGAAACCTTTCAGCAAGTGCCGTTTTTTGAATTCTCTTGGCCTTGGAGTGTATTAAGGCATTGTATGTATTAAGTGTAAGCAGATCCATGTACATATAATCAAATTGACATCAAGAGGTGCTGAACTTGTTTCCACAGTACTTAAAGCAGCCCTTCAGCTTTCATAGGGATGAGAGGTGTTTCTGTCATTAGCTTCAGGCAAGATCTGAATACCAAACTCTCTGAATGCAGCAAAGCGTGTGCAGTGATTCAACAAGCAGAAGTATTTTTAAACACATTCTGGAATCCTTTTTATTGTCCAGTCCTGTTTGTTGGATTGTAATAGAAAACACCTAGAGTTTTCATGGGAGGTCAACGATCAGGAGATGCTTTGTTGCCAGTGACAGTTGTGCATCTCTTCAGATATATTAAAATATTAGAAACAAAATGCTGATTCAGATTAATGATTCATCATCAACAGCCACCAGGATACAAAGTTAATTGACACTCACTGGCGCATCGTGGGCACAGCCATGAACATTTCCCTTTCACATAGGCTCCCATCTGTACATAGGTGGGCACAGAAATCAGCTCTTGTGTTTTTCCTCTCTTCTGAGAAAGGATCCCTACAACATAAACTATTTCTCTTCTCTGTAGCAGTGTAAAACTAATTAGTAACTTTTGCTTTTAAAAAGTGTTGGCATTATGAAATTGATCTGGCAACACTGGTTTGCTTTCTATTTCATTTTTCTTCATAAAAACCTGAGTATATAATGAAATTTGAAGGTGACTCTAACCTTTTGCAAATTTTAGTTCAGAAGTTTTCACATGATGAACAGCCAAGACAGTATTTAAGACCTGATCAAACAAAATGTTTACCTCCTAGAATTACAGTCTGAGCTGAATTCTTAAATACATTGTGGACTAAACATGGAAGTGCTGAAAGCTATTCACAAGATGAAGTAAGGCCACAATGTTGTTGTTCAACATCCCAATCCCTACCAAGGCTTTCTTCGGTTCTCAAGCTACTTTATTGTCCCACAGAGCTGTCCCACAAAAATCAAATCAAGTAACCTAATACTGGTGGGTAGAAAAATGAGTAAAAAATAAAAATTATCTCAATAGGTAGAAACTTTTTGTCAAGACCTTTCTTGACAGAGTAACTGTAGTTGAAAAGTAGATACATACACTCAAGTAAGTCTCCACCAGTTGTGCTCATGAAATAAAACCTGCTCATGCGTGTTGCCAGTCCAAGGACCCTGGATTATCAATCCTTCAGGAGAAAGGCAGGCTTCCTTTTGTTTTGTGTTCATCCCTAGCTGCATTACCAAAGCAGAAATTCAAACATAACCACACTCTGTGCCCAGTGTGCAGCAGCTAGGAAAGGTTTCAGCAGACCAATCACTGTTTTGTGCAGTCAACTCACCATGATTACCACTACTGACATTTTCTTCTGTATAATTAATTCAACATCACAAGTTGCTCAATACTGAACAGTTCTGTGTTTTCACACAACACTGCTTTTATTTATGACCCCATAGCTAAATTGGAGGACTGAGAAGCTCAAACTGAGACAGAGGCCTCATACTCACTCAATGGAGGTTGAAGTTGATGAGAAAAGAAAGCACAGAGAAGGGAAACAAAGACTTTGGAAGTTTAAATGACTTCTTTAGGGATATGCAGGAAGCATAGGCGTGTCACAGAGCAAAAATAAAACTAGCTGTCACTTGATGTCGTGCTCTAATTTGACAAAGCAATACTGACTTTAGGAGGCAAGTGCAATCCTAGAGCATCATGGATTTAACAGTTTTTAGGATTAATTTTCCATTGATTTCAGAACAATGCTGATTCAGTCCGAAGTTCTGCATAAAGGCAAAAAGCTCAAGTATTAACTCTTTAAGCCCCATATTTTATCTCAATTGTGTGATCTCACCTGCATAAATACCATCATCTCTACCTTCTTCAACAACTACCATAACTTTTTTCCTGAAAAATTTACTCCAGTGGATGGTTCCTTATTTCCATATTAGTGTTAATCTGACAAAGGAAGCTGTAGGTGCTAATAGATCAGTGTAACTACGATTGCCTTCTTTTCCCCAAGGCAATCTGAGACCAACTTTTGCTGACATACCCACCACTTTAGTCCAACAAAGGCATGGGGAATTCTTGTGCTTTTCTATCACTGGGGTGACGCCTTGCTTTGGTTTAAAATATTTGTTAGCATCAGTCATGGGTGACAAATAGATCACCTTGGCAATGGCTTCATTGCCTCAAGATTTGAAAAGATGAGAGGTAATATTTTTCCAAAGTTTATTGACAACACTGGTTTTGTGAGTGCTTTCCATTAGGAAAAGACAAGAAACCAAAACTGTGATATGGCAAGATAAAGTCCTGTGCTAAAGAGTTATCTTTACTTATTCTCATTACTAGTGGGCTCTTTCCCATTTCTTTTTCCCTAGTATCGTCATGTCTCAGCCCCCACTGATCTCTCTTGCAGCCCCACAATTTCCCCTTCCCACCACGAGGCCATGCTCCAACGGCCAGCAGGCTGCTCTGTCCCAGTCCCCTGCCCGCCTGCTGGGAGCAGCTGTTGGGCCAGCAGATGCCTCTCAGACCTCTGAAAACCTCCTCCCAGGCCCCAGCCACCCTGACCAAGGGCTAGGAGGTGCTGTCACCACCAGACCCATAGGAAAGGAGGTACGCTCCCTGCTTGGCACACTGCCCAGCTCTGCACCTGGTGGGGCAACTTGGAAGGGGATGTCACAGGGGCAGGAGCTGGACCCTCACTGCCAGCAGCAGAGCAGCCTTCCCCAGAGACAATTTAGTCTGGATTGTCCTATCTACCTATAGAATGTCACCAGATGCAGGGATGGGATGATAGATGCTTTTAAGGCAGAAGGTCTCAAAGCATGTGTGCCCATAGTCTTATGCTGCTGCTGCTGCTACCAGCTCAAGAAAGGGACATTGAGTCCTCAATACTGCCAGTTGCCAACAGGGCTGGGAGAGGAAAAGAACTCAAAGAATACCCGAAAGGAATGCAAGGAACACACATGCCAAGAGACTTGCCAAAATACAGGACACATCACTACCAGTAGCACTCCAGTGGATGCTTATGCATTTATTTTGAAATAGAGTATGGGAAGGATTAAATGGGACTGGGATATTATAATTATAGTGTTTAGTTTGGATTGTAGAAACAGTGAGCACCCATCTGCAGCCTTTTACTAACGAATGGGCAAGAGCATCAACCGTACAATACCCAGTTGTTAGAAGGAACTTAAAAGATGCTCACAAGAAGACCAGAAGAAAGACAAAAAGCAGTCTCTGTTAAAACACAAGTCATGGATCATTAAAAAAAAAAAAAAAGAGGGTTCTAATTTGCTGTAATTTATTCATCCATCTAAGGATTCTATGCCAACAGGGTAACAGATTTTGCTTGTGCTTCTGAAGGCAGTATCCAAGTGGTTTGAAAAGGATGCCTGATCAGCTTCTGTTCCATTCACTGCTTTTATTGCTTTTCCTGCTGGGAGCTGTCATGCCAGGACCTCATTCCATACCAGGGTTTACATTAGCACTCGTGTCTGGCACCCACAGTTATGGAGCTGAGAGGTGACTGTGGTGCTGTGATACTGCAGGTGCAGCTCCCTGGACCTTGGGCACTACCAGGCATGGATCCTGAAATGGGTCACAACACACACCTGGGGCAGGAGCAGACAGATTGGAGCAGTGGGCTGTTGCAGCTTCTCTGATTTGTCTGAGTTTCCCCCCAGATGGATGTAACCTTCATGGTGGGGGTGGTGAGAGGTGTAGACTGAGAAGCCAGGTTTGGAGGAAAGGAGAATGCCTGAGTGCTTTGCTGAATTGAAGCTTTAGGACTCTGTCAGGCTATGGAGAACTCAGTGCCTACAGTGCACACTGGAAGGAGGAAAACGTGACTGAATTAGTGCTGTGGTCAATTACGTGCCAGAGCTGTAATGGTGGAGCTGGGAGGTGGCAAAGGATAGTGACAAGTGTGCACAGGATTGCCCATTCCTTGTAGAGAGCCTGCTCCCCACTCCTCATTCCCATCTTGCCTCTGCCAGCTCAGCTCACCCCGGGCACGCAAAGGCAAAGGTGCTGCACAAAACCCAGAGGAGCCCCTTGTTAGCCCACTGGTTTCTCCACCTTTCCCACGGGGGAAGGTCACTGCCTGGGGGCCATCCCTGGCTCTCACTGGCACAGCCACATGCCCGCTGGCATCAGGCTGGGTGCTGCCCAAGGTCTGCAGTGTAGCCGGCCCCCCGCTGCTGGGGCTCGCTGCCTGCTGCTCAGCTGTCCCGTGCAGCAGCCCCAGGGCTTGGGTTACAGGACAGTTTCTAACTTTGTGCCTGTCCCAAGGCATCAGGGCAGAGGCACATGATTTTTAATTTATGAGGACACCCATAGAGCTGTCACTTTCAAGGCAGGTGTTGAGAAACTGGCAGCGGGCCCGAGCAAAGAAAAAGACTGACCTCACCCCGAAATAATGGTGGCCAACATGGTCACAGGACAGAGAGTATTGACATAAGCAGGCTTTAAAAATAACTAGGTCATCCCGCTAGGCTAGCTCACTGTCTTATACAAAGAAGCCATGAGATACCAATTTATAGTAAAAGTAGGTATGTAAACAGCTATTCAAGGGGTTGAAAAAACGTGTAGCATTTTGAGTCATTATTTTATTTAGCTTTTTTAATTCATCTGCCCAAATCAAGTGCTAAGTCACCACTAGACATAGCATCAGAATAAGGCAAGCTTTCAAGGTCCGTGCATGGCAATAGCACTGGACAACGGGCAGCTGTGGCTGTACAGTGGTCACTGTTCTGTGTTGTGGCTGCAGCCCCCTCACTCCAGATCCAAGTCAAGGCAAAAATCTAAAATGGCTGTTGGACTAGACAATCCTTGTAGGCCTCTTCCAGCTGAACTATTCCAGTCTGAAAATGAAGCAAAGGTCACAAACAAATAAACATTTTGTTGCAGAGGAAAGTCGGTGAATATGTGTTAATAGAACCTGGCCTTAGGAAAAAAGGAGAGGAAATCCAGAGAGGAAATTACTATTTCTTTACCTAATCCAAGCTTTGGAAAAAATCTTAAAGCAGACTGTTCTCCATTCAGATTTGAGGTGGGGCTGAGTGCTTTCAGACAAATGCTGGTTGGCAAAGCACACTTCACACCTCCTATGATCAGGGCATTTCACTGCAGTTCCTAAGAGGCGAGAAGCAAGATTTGGCTTAGACAGAAACCTCAAAGAGTTCCAGTAATTATGAGAGTTACAAGGCCAGTAGTGACTTAGGTTTTGACATCTGCCTCCACAATCACCTATTCCTGAATTTCTGGCACCCATTTAATTCCACACACAGTTGAAGAGTGCTTACTGCTGCTCCTGCCCTCTTCATCTCTGTCTGTCATTGGAGAGAAAGTGTGATTTTCTTGTAGAAAGCTCTTTTACAATAACTCTTTCATACCACCTGAACAGTGCAAAGGGGGAGGACAAGAGCAGACTAGATACTTGCTACTGCAGCTCTGTGAGAATACAGACACCGCATGCTCAGGAACACAAAAATTAAATTCATGTACTGGTTAACACTATTGCTTTTGTCAACAGTGTAAGTTGACAGCAAACTCTTCTCAGTCTTTGTTTCCTAAAGGAAAACTGCTCCTCAGCAAGAGCTTACAGCACTCTTGTATTCAGCCAAACTGTTTTTCTCAGCCAGGAAAAGAGAAACAAATAATTACAACATGGAAAACACTTGCTTTTGCTTTGACCAAGCATGCCTTTGAGTCAGCTGTCAAAGGTTTGTCACATGGTGACCGTTCCTCATCTGGGTAGCTAGCGAGCTACCATAAAAAGTCCAGTATCGTTGGCATTAGGCTGTTTGTCAAGCTTGTAAAGCAGTTTTCTAAATCAAGACGTCGTATTACCAGAGGTCAATAGATTGCAATTTCACGCTTGATTATTTCCATGCTCCTTCTAAAAAGTACTTGTTAATTTTCAGTTTCTCAACTAAGCCTTAAAGATATCAAAAATATTTTGTTCCAGTAGGACACCTATTCTGCTGCTTTGCTTGTTCAGCTTTAGCATTCTCAGCTCGTCACCCCAGGAAAGGGCAACACTGTGTCCCCTGTACCATGTTCAATTTAAATCTCATTTTTTCCATTGCAGCTTGTATCACGAGCATAACTCCTATCTTTTCAGTTGTGGGAGACCTCTGTAGCTCAGCCCTGAATAGCAAAAATATTTAAAATTAACCGGGGGAATAAAAATGAGTATGCATTTTAATGCCTTTTTTTTTATCTTTTCTGGCATCCATTTTATAAGACAGACTGAGAACAGGCCCTAAGGAGTTTGCAGCATTTCATGACAAATTGTAATTGACAGGCCAATTAAAGAAGAAATACCCTCAACAAAGCAGATTCTGTGAGCCCAGACATCTTATTAAAGTGACAGGCCACCTAATTAGCTTCAAATGGAATTAGGAGCTTGTCCCGTGTTTCTTTTCCAGTAATATGGCCCTCCCAATTATCTGTATCCTGTTTCATTCATTTTGACTGTAAACACCTTTCCAATATAACAGATCCTTTCTTAATCAGTGTACTGCAGATGAGATTTGACGAAGCCATGGTGCTATTGTTCTCAGCTGGGGTATCCCTTTTTGGTGTTTTCCCTGCTGCAGCACAGCTGAGAATTATGTTGACCCACCAAATGATTAGAATTTCTGGATAAGTAATTGGGGAAAAAATGACCCTATAAAAATGGCATTCCTAGGCATGTCAAAGAGCTGTTATAGGCTGCCACAGAGCAACAGTAGGGTCTACAAGGTGGAGACAATGTAAACTCTGAGATAGCTGTAATTTGCCAATTTAGCCCTATCAGTAGGTACTTTTCATAGTATCTGTCCCAGAAAGATATATATTTCAAATGATCTTTTAGTTGCTTGGTTTGCATGTATTACATTCAGAGAAAGGAAACTAAGCTGGGCTTTGATAGCTCAGCTGAAATAAACCCTGGTAAGTGTTTTTGACCCTGCAGCAAGAAACAATTAAACAAGACATCCAGAAGATATTAAAGTCTTGACTCTTCAAGTTACTGACACCTTTGGTGGTGATGACAGTCTAGGGGCAGGAAGATCAAATCTTATACTTAATACTCATTAGTCCAAGGCTCCATGAGAATCTTTTACCAAGCATAAATGACTTCTCTAGATAACACCCATCTGACGGTTAATTATACCACTTCGTCTGGTATTAACCTTCCAAATATTGGATAAAAACAATATTAATGTTTTTTAAATTGCAATATTTGGCTTACATCTGGTTGTGTAGTTTTCCCATGTATGTGCACCTAATAGGTTCTATATTCTTAGTTAAAGTAGAGGGACAAATATCCCTGAACCTCTCTAGAGTTGTGCTGCTAAATTGCTTAGCAAAAGGTAAAATTAACTATTTAGAATTTTGGGAGTAGGGAAAACTTTTCAAAATTATTCTACTAAAAATGCACAAGGGAGGGATCAGTTAAGTAGTTCTCACAATAATGATCCATAGCCAGGAAAGCAACCCTGGGACTGTGGGGACACAGAGTCTCTCCAGGCTCAACTCCATAATTTACCTGTTAAGTCCTTAAGCAGAGAAGGACTGAATTCAGTGCTTCCAGTACTCAGTGAGCCCTTCTTTACCTCATGTCCAGGGGGAAGGATGGCAGGGGTGTGAAATTTGGTTTGAACTGCTTTCTTAAATGGCCAAAAATTATTTCTGGGCAAATTCACTAAAAAAACATACAAATAATAGCTCATTTTTGCTAAACCTGATCGCAGTTGTGAGTCAACAATAAACCATCCAGGCAGGTGGAAGGGTTGCATTTTGGAGCTTTGTACCAGACTACCTAAACATAAATAAACTCCAAACAATAGCTGGGAGTTACTGGGTAGCCACTTGATGCTTCACAGTTATTCTCATTATGTTACAGGTTAAGTAGGTTACATGTTTGAAGGCAACCTACCAGCAGATATCTTGATTAGCTATTTCCAGGCTGAAATCACCTGCACGGTTTACTTTTTGATAATTAATTCTATGCAGCACATGTATTGTTGCAGTCACAGAAAAGCTGTTGTTATGATCCTGACGCACTTATTAAGATTTACCAAAATTTGTATGAAAGGAAGGATTCCATCTCTTTCTATTTTTATTGATAATATACATCCTCTACTCAAAGAGCAAGAGATTCAATTTTGGAAGGGCGTGGTATTCCCAAGCAAAGATGATCATAGAAGTAAGATGTTGTTTGGTGGAAACTAATATACTAATATACTAATATACTTCCAAGACTGTGTCAGGCAGAAGAATATCTGAATTATTTTACATGTCTGCCATTTTCTAACTATATGCTGACATAATGTTTATAAACTGTGGGTATGTTGTTTAAAATCTGTTGTACGAAAGTGAAAACATACAGTAGCCCATGCTTAATTTTGCCTTCCATGTCTAATTGACTGGCAACATCAGTGGAGAGATGAGAACAGTGCTACTGATTTAAAGGAAATTTCCCTACTTGCTCCTAAACATCTTTCCTTGCTATGAGTGCAGTTAATGAAACAGTAATACTGGGTTTGAACCCAGTACAGGCTGCAAGTGTTCTGCTTGGAATCACAGCTCCAGCTTCCCTAATAATGCTCCCAGTTTGCATTTAAGTCTTCCCAGTATATCCAGTTCCCAGTTGCTCCTGTAGCAACTTAGTCACTAAAGAAGAATTTTATGGAAGTGCTTTTCATAGTGAAAATTCCTTTGCTGGTCTATCATATTTTTTTCCATATTCTTTCCTTTTTTCCCTTTATTGTTGCAATCAGGGATATTTTCAGCTCATATTATTATGACGAAAAGGATACAACATAAATATTAAAGGCGTTGGTCACCAAACTAGGTCCAGAAGATTTCTCCCTACCATGACAGACGTCTTCCAGCTAGTTGGGTGGCCAAGAAAATAATAAATCTGATGCATGCAAAGCAGATGGCCTGGAATGCCTCATTACTCACAGGTGAGTGTGGGATTCACTAAATCCTCATGGCATCCCAGGAAACTGCTTTTCTCCGTAGTCTTCACTCATAAAACTTTCCAGCTTTTCTATGGACTATCTTCTTTTTTTTTTTTTTCCCTATTCCTTCTCCTTTTTCTCCAGCACTCTGAAGTAAAATGATTTTCTTTTTGCCAGCCCAGGGAATTCCTTTGTCCTGTCTGCTTTCTGAGACTACTTTTTCCCTTTCAGTACATCCAGGGTCCTGTGTGTCTGGAGCTGCAGGATGCCCAGTAACCTGAATTAGGCTGGCAGTGTTGCATTTGTCAAGCTGAGCTTGACAAAAAAGTTACACCGGTACTAACAAAGTAATAAAGCTTATTTCCAATTATTAGAGGTGGCTGATTACACCAATCTCAAAATTTTAATTTTGACCAGGAAGATCATACATATTCTACCTGATATCCCCAATATATAAAGTGTTCAGATGTTCAAAGTGTTCATATGGTACAGTGTTCAATGTCCAATACAGAATTAGTTCAGATGTTCAGAATTAGAAACCTGCAGTGCATGCTCATCTGCAGATATTTTCCTTCATTAAAATATTCTCTCTTTCATTAACTGCAGTAATCTGTGCTGTTCTTTTACAGAAAGGTTTGCCCAAGATGCTGTTACTCTTTAACATCTCCTATATCCCTAAGGACTATGTAAACTGTTACCAACTCTAATGCAAGAAACATCTATTATTAAAATTCTTTTCATTGAGGAAACATAAGCAAAAGTTGTTTTGTTTTCTGTGGGAATCAAATCAAGGTTAGAGATCCATTCACTGCATTGGGTAGCAAAAAGAAACAACATGCTGCCTCAGAAAGCCAAAAGTGCTGTTAGGGGCTCTATTTGGAAAGATTTCTGGGATTTCAAGAAATACCTTTAAAAAGAAATCACTGTGGTGCTGCTCTTTCTCATAAACATGTGAATTGATTGAAAAAAAAAAGCAGCATACATCTCTGGGAAGTAAGGCTTGGGAGGATGAAATGGAATGGATACCTCTCAGTGGACATCTTGGAGGCTCACATTTCACAACCCTGTCTGTTTCCATCAGTTCCAGTTGCTAGATTAGTTCCTATTAAGTGTTCCATTTAACTGCCTATTAAGTGTTCCATTTAACTCCTTCCCCCGTACCTTTTACACCACACTGCTCCTCAGAGGACAACTTGATCTGAAACAAATATGACTTGCATACAAGATTGTGTTTTGACATAGCCACATAAAAGGTTTTTTTGCACATTACAATGAGAAGACCAGTGGTAAAAGTCTCACAAATTAGTACCATCCATAAGATAAACACACAAAGGTGTTAAAAAAAAGTTAATCTGGGGAATTAATATGACAGCTTTTTGGAAATAGGAACAGCTATAGATGTGAAATAACATATATGGAAGTACTTATTATTTCTTTAAATTAACGTATAAGTGGCTTTTTTATTTGGTGAAATACATTGCACCATTTAAATAAAGGCACAAAGTTGCACATTCCCTGGCTCTGTGCACTACAATCTTCACTACTAGAAGCATTTAACTGAGTGTTCAGGTCCCTACCTATTCAAGAGCCCTTCCTTAAATGCAGGTGTATAGAGCGATACTGAAGCACAGGTTAAGTCCTTTTCTCAATTGCCATTCAGCTTTTTAAATTTAAAATACCTGCTCATTTTGTGCAGAAGTAATTAGCTGTCATCACCTCTTGTGACCTAATGAAAAGATAGGATTCAGTTTGGTTGAGGCCAAAGCTGCTGAGAGCAACCAGGCTGGCACATTCTAGTAGGAAATAAACCATCCTGGTCTCAACATTTCCCTGGAAGCCTTTCACCTGTAAATCCCAGGTGTAAGTGAGGTCCGCCTTGGTGGCAGTAAGCAGTGGTTGCCTCTCTGGCCTGCAGCCGAGCAGGGAAAATGAGTCGGTGGTCTCAGCCCAGGAGGTTGTGCATGGCAAAAATCCCCAGCATGAGTGATATCCTTGATGGCAGAAGTCACATCAGAAAGCGCCAGGACCAAATTAAGCAGGAAAACACATAGGCCAGCACAGGACCCCACTCTCCTCTAAACAGGAGGGAGAGGAGTAAAAGGAAAATTTCTGTAGCAAGTCATACAAACGAGTAAGCATGGTAGGAATGAGTGACAGTGTTCAGGCTGTATTTTTTCAGATGCACGATGTCCAAAGAAAACCTGAGACACTTCTCTAGAAAAAGTTAAATTTTGCACAAGGAGAGGAACAGAACACAGCACACTATATGGGCATTCTGGAAATATTAAGCGTTCTCTAACAAATTCTGAGGTACAGTTGCAAAAGAAAAAACTGGTCCTCTGTTCCTGTAGGACAGATGGGGAGCTAGTTACTTAATAACTTGTCCCTACATCACCTAGAAAATCTTCATGACAAATTAAAGCAAAAGTCCAGGACTACCAACTTTCATCCCCACTGAAGTCTTATCAGCAAATGCATAAGTACTGCAAAGGCTAACTCACAGTCAATTTTTCTTTAAGTCACCAGATGGCAAAGATATGGAAGGAAGAAGTAGCAGAAAATTTTCTTTCCCCACCACTGAGGGAGAAGGGAAACTGGTTTCTTTTATCAGAAAGATACAAAATGGTTATGGCTGATTATGCAGAGGCACTCAAAAAATGAAAGCCAGCAGCTATTAGATAACCCTCCAGCTCCTCTCCTCTGGCTGAAGCACATGTTCCCAGATTGTCTCATGTACATTCCCAGCCACCAGTAACTAGTTACTTTCAGACCTGCCTCCTTTCCCTAAAAATGACAGATGTTGGTGGCCTAGCACAGGTCTGCCCGGATTCAGCCCCCTGCTGTCCCAGCCTCTGCCTGGCCGCCCCTGCAGGAGGCTGGCCAGCATGGTGAGTTAAGCCTAAGATTCTCAGGATTCCCCACAACATAACAGCAATGCTTCAGAGAGTTTCTGCAGCTTGTTATGGAGGATGCCGTGCATGGTTACGAGAGGGTATATTTTGATTTAGTCTGAATGCTTGGCACCCTCTGACCGTAAACAGAAGCCTAGGTAGAAATAGATGGAATTATTTACTTACACTTCCAGTGATGAAAATGATTAGTCAATTAACTTTACTAATATACAGTATCTTGTGAGAAGATAAGATGTCAACAGGCAAAACTAGCCTCCAGGTCATGTCAAAAAGAACAAGCCCTCTGATATTTACAGTGATTTATGGTGAACTATGACAAGTATGAAAATTATGAGAGCTGCCTTTTATGTTTACATGTGTGCATTTTTCTTTGGATATTTCTGATGATAAGCAGATTAGTGCAGCTACTTATAATTTGATGTCATTGACAGGAAAGCTTTCAGCCTGGAGAGATATTCTGCAGCCCCAACTTCCTGTACTACAAGAGGCTGAGGGCACCATGTTGGTAAATCTCTTCAAGGGGAAAATGGCAGCTAAAAAGCTAAAACTGGCCACAATGACATTACAGGGAGGTAATGAAAAAAAAACCCCAAGTCCAGATGAAAAAAGTTTACAACATCAGATAGGTTAAATTAGTTATTCAGTTGATTTAAGTAGTCCAACTGGACAATTATAGATGGATACCAATTCCATTACATAACCGTGAAGCAATGTGTTCATGAGCTTCTATTTGTGCATCACTGTATCCATCCGGGATCTCTAAATCTCTTTTCAGTTCGCTTGCACATGAGAGTTACTGGGCTATGGTCCTGCATGTGTTGTGCACGCCACACAACATAATTTCTTGGTGTCTCAAACCGTGGAGGTGCTTCAAGTTGCCTCCAACTGATTGGCCAGCTCAGGAAGTGAACATGATGTGACATGGATAGCCTTGACCAGAGGTTTACATTCATTTTATGCAAATGCAACTTCACCCTCTCACTGTACACATCCACCATCCTTAATCTAATCTGCTTCTCGAATTCTACCAAAAGAAATAGAGCCCTAGAAATTACAATCAAGCAACAGGGTTCCCTCACCCACATCTATCTGAGTGAAAATGTTTAAGGAATTAATTTAACAAATGCTCTTTGGATCAAAACTGTCCCAAATTCTCAATTTGGCAAAAGTCATGTGAGGAGTTCTGCCACTGGAACTCTGTGAACTCTCCATGTCTTTGATTTCAGTGGGCTGTTTTGGTGAAGAGTAAATCCAAGTATTATGCTCTCCAGAGATCATCCTTTAGAGACTTCCTTTGAACATTCACATTCCATCTTTGGTGAGAGCCACTCAAAACAATTTGGACTCTCTAAAATATCAAGAATCCTTTCAGAAACAAAGGTGATTCACTCCAGCTGATGGCCAGCACATAGTCCAGAACATGAGGAGGAACATGCCTATGCTTGTCCATATAACCATAAACCCAATAGCCACCTGCATCTTTCTGGCCAGTTCTGTACATCCAGACATCATTTTTTGCTGTAGCACCAACAACTCTGGCCTAGAATCAGCAGCAAGCATTTTGGACCTTATTCTACCCTGAACTTTTCTCACATATCTGTAAAAAAGTTAGAAGAAGGTTCAAAGCACAGTCTACCTTAGCACAGGCAGAGCTGTCATCTGCAATTTAATTATTTCCATTGGAGGCTACTTACAAAGCTATCCAGTCTCTGGCATCCCCAGATATCAGCTGTGAAGAAAACAACACATCTCAACACTCCCAAAGCTTGAATTCAGATCTAAACTTTGAGCAGGTTCACAAGCATAAAGATCACGCAAAAAAAACTCTCACCTGAGTGAATCCTGAGCACTAGCCAAGCACAGTCACAATTGCTTCAGGGTACAGGAGTGTTTCTACAGCAGCTTTCAGGTGAGTGAAGGGAAAGAGGCAAGGCTACACCACTGGTTTTTTCCTTTTCTTTCAGCTGCCACACGTTCCATCCAGTGACATCCTCTCTGCCAATAACTTCACAGAGGTATGGCACAACTGCTGGGCCCCTTTCGGCTGCTTAAAGGTCTGAGGGTCTGGGAGAAAACCTGGAAACTACAAGGGGAAAAAAAAGCTATTTTGTTCACCTTTACTTTTTTTCTGGGAATGTCTGCCAAAAGAAATTGGAAAGCTTTGAAAAAAAATTTGAAGGAAACATTTTCCACATAGAAAAGGTAATTTTTCTTGGAAGAAACAGTAAGAGAGCCTCTAGTGTCTTTTTCTTTAACAATGTAGTTGCTGAACTTCAAGCAATCAATAATCTAGCTATAAAATTAAGCCTTCCACATGATATTACTCCACTGAAAAACTTGCAGCTTTGAGTTATTAAAATTCCTCTATTCCTTAGGTCAAATGGCTTAGTCTTGTGTAGTGTTAGCAATACAAAAACATCTCCACATACAAGTTCATGAAGTAAAGCTGAGTATTAGCTATTAGATCAATTTTCATTATTTAAACCCAAAGAACATGTACACAAACATGAGGTTCTTAGGAAGGGGTGATGTAGTTAGACAGGCACATAAAAGAGATTACTATTCTTGCAAAACTTTAATCTCTTGTATTCTTAAACCAGCCAGGATTAAGCACTTGTATTTCCACTACTTTTAGTAGAAACATACACTTTTTCTTCTAACTAAAGACATTGACATTCTCAAAATTAGGAAAATTTTCTTTTGGTAACAAGTAAGCAGCCCACATTGGTATTTCAACCTTTAGTTATTAGAAAATAAATAGCTGCAAAAAACCTGGAAAACCCTGTGGAGGAATGCTACTTCCTGGGGCTTCAAAACTTACAGAAACTTTGCACCTCCAGCTCTAACTGGAAGTCAGAAGAAATTACCCAGGGCATCAAAAAATAAATTTAATACACTACTGAATAAATAAGTTGTTTTGACCTCTTAGTTTAACCATGTATGTAAGAGGGAGATAATGTCCTATTTTATTAAGCAGAGGCTATCTGAGGAGTTGAATGAAAGAAGAATCAAAGATTCCTGTTCTGTAAGAAAAACAACCATTGCCAAGATAATAGAACATAGACATCTCCCTCCTTTTCTTGATAGAAAGGAAGAAAACAAGAACTTAAGTCACTGATTCCAAGAAGCACTGGACTTTATCTGTTGTCAGGAACATCTACACAAATCACTTGGAGGCAGGTCGCTGTGTTCTGCTGAATTGTAAGTAACAGAAAAAATGTAAAATAAAAAAGTGAGGTGCTCATATGAGCTCAGTTATCCTACTGGGTCCTGAGAACAGTAACTTGGAATGGGAATAAGGACTGGGGAAGTACCCATCATTGAGTACAGTCACAGTCTTATTAAACACCCAGTTCTCACCCCTTCCATGGATAAGTCACACACAATAAGTAATGGGGTAAAAAAACCCAGCACCAATATGAACAAAAAGCAAACAATATAAATTTCTTCACATATTGTGGTAGAGACCAGATTGATAGTTATTCATTTTAAAAGCCAAAGTATGGCATGTAGTCTTATGTTTTACAGATCCAGCTCAGCAAAATGTCTTATCCTTAAATATGGGCTTCAACCCCAAGAAACAGCTTGCTGTTTGAAAGCCTGGCACGATTAGTGCCAGAAATGAGAGTGTTTCAGAAGCGTGAGATACATACTACTATAAAAGTGTAACTTTGCAGGACAGCAACAGGCACCTCTCCTCTTACACAAGGCAGCTGCTCCAGAAATACTCCCTTGTTTACTGCCGGCAGCGCGCACACAGAGCGCACGCCTCCGCTCCTGCGCCGCGTGTAACGAGGGGGTGCGTGCCTGCCCAATCCTCCTGTCAGCAGATCTTCTCGGTTTTCACTTCTTCTTTGCTACTTTGCAAACTCTCAGCTATTTTTTCCTGAGCCGTAACACGGGGGCTCTTAGAGATTATTGCCATTCTCTCCCTGCCTGTCATACACCTTGTTTCCAAGTATGGTCACTATGAGGGGACTGTCGCTTGGAGCCTTTGTGGAAAATTAATGGCAGACAGGAAAGGGCAAAAAAGACAGGACAGATGGCTCTGTCACCACCACCAGCCTGATGCCATGAGAGCTCTTCAGTGCCTTTGCAAATGCCACTCTGTTCTGCAGACTTACTCTGAAGTTGATCCAATTGCACCCTTGGCAGCTGTCTTTCTTCTTTTTTATAAGATTTTTCCTTGTCCTTTGACTTCCCAGGCTCATCCACGTGGTGAATTCAAAAGGTCAGTTTTTAAATTAGTGACTGGGTGCTGATGGTCTGAAATACTGTTTAACTATAAACCTATTGGCATCTTGCTAGAAGTAGTGTTGAATAGTGTTGTTAATAGGGCTTGTTTACTTGTTGGTTAAAATCCAAATCGGGTCAGCTGAGACTTGAAGATGCAGTGAGTAATCTTCTAATTCAAGTAAGCAAATGGAGTGATGTCACCTCACTTTATTCTTTAAATGGCATTCTGTCTAGTTTCACTTTCACAGTGAAACACACACCCGTAGTATATTGGGTGCACACTGGAAGCACAAAGAGATGCCTCTCCTTATGAGAGCAGTGCCAGACAAATTGTGGTTTGGTTTATGCACATACTTGAGGAAAGATATGTCTAGGATTTTATGTGTTTAAAACACGACAAACGGGGTAAATAAATGGTGATGTGACGCCAGGACCTACAATCAGAGTCTGCAGAAAGAAAGCTAATCCCTCTGGAGGACTGGGGTTATAATCTCTAGTTATGTAGTTTCAAACTATATTATTGTATTTATAGGAGAAGTTCTACATGGGATACATCCCAAGCTGGTTTTCTGTTAGACAAGAGCAAGAACAATTTATGTGTTTGCAAAGCCTGTCATCTTTGTACAATTTTGTTAATTTGGGGAAAGCATTTCCAGATTTGATCAAAATTTTTTAAAAAGGGAGAGCTAGCCAGACCTTTTTAAAAAGGTGTAGCTAGACCAGAAGAGTAAGTGCTATGGTGTGATTCAGGGTGGAACCATTTGTCTAAGTGTGAAAATGTGTAACAGTCCCAAATTTACGGACAGTATTTAACTGTGGCCGCTTATGTAAGGGAATACCTGAGATCTTGACTATTTTGGGAACATTAATGGGAGTTCTGAGGCAGAAGCAAACAATCTCTCACAAGGGATTCTTGCCATTCCCCTATCTCTGAAGGTACCGGTGGTTTCCCTAATACCAGGTATAGTCCCTGCTTGATGCCAGCTTTTCCCATGGTGGTTTTGTGCTGCACACCAACGCTACTGAGTACTGGAAAGTTCTTTGCTGGAAACATAGTGACGGATTGCTGTCAGGAAGTCAGCTGATACCCACCTACTGCAGTGGAAAGAGCTTTCTCTATTACTGTGAGTCTGGAGGGAGGGGGATTGCCACCATACCAGCATATCATGCATTGTCAATAATGTCATTCCTTAGGGAAAAGCCTGATATTTCACATGCTCAAATTTTTTTTGCCTAATCAAACTCATCTTCAAGACTGATTCAATGAAATGTTACAATGTTGAAGTTTTAATACAAAAAGAATATTCAATCTGGGCAAAAAAAATTACTCATTCTGTTGAGACAAGTTACAACTATGCCTTAATATGAAGTATTAAAAAAATCTACATTATCTGCCTTGAAAATGGACCTGAAATAACTGAGCTTGCTATGTTGTGGTACAGAAGCTGCCAGAACCCAGCTTTATGACTTTAATGCACATACCAAAGACCACTTTGTGACAGTCTGCAACAGGGGTAAACCCTGTTTTTATGAAAACAGAAGCTGAGCAAGGTATGTAGCAGCAGGATTTCAGGACTATTAAGGATGAAGCACTCTTCCTATCATAAAGATGTCATTGATTACTTTTCTAGATTCACCTGAATCTTTCAGTATTCCTCCTGGTTTTTTGAGCAAGAAGAAGGTGTAGCTGAGTTATGCTGTTTTCAGCAGACCTCACGTCTGCTCTGTGTTCAGACAGATTAGGATGAGAGCAAATTCTGTCATTTGCATTTTACAAGGCAAGACAATGTACAGTGACAACGCCACTTATGAAGTTAAACAGAGAAAGGTGCAAGTCACTGTATGCCAACATGTCTGTTTAACAAAAGGTGGTCCTATCTCATCTGGGCTTCACTGATATGTCAGTGCTCAGTGCCATGAACAATAAACACGCTGCTCAGATGCAAAGCATGCTGTAGACATCACTATTGAATCTGTTGTAATCAAATCAGGGTCCCATAGTCATCCACTTCCAGGCCTGGAAACACCTGTTTGCATGTTCTGTGTCCTGTCCTAACTTTAGTCAGAGTCTGAAAATAAAAAAAGATTGCTGAGAAGGGCATAACTGCTGTCCAATATTCACACTTGGTAGTGGACATGCTGAATATGGGAGGTGCCCTGCCACAGTCCTTCATGAAAGAACTTTAAACTGTGAATGTATGTGCAATTTCACATCTTACATTGGCAAAACAGGCAGCTCCCACACTCCTTAAATTCACTGAAGGTCATCATCTTTGTCTTTTCCAGGATGGAACAGTATATCTACCTTCCTTTCCTGATATGTCCCATGATCTCTGTTCCTCTTTCTCATTTTTCTTGAAACTTTCTCCAGCACATTACCCCTACTCCCCCTCTTTTACTACTTAAATATTCTGCCCTTCCTTTGTCCGGCTGTACGACTTGGCTTTCTCAGCCCTGGCCTAGATTTGGCGTTTCTACTTGTTGTCCTTGCAGAATATAAATAATAAAGCGTTGTTAATAGAAGACAAGCACAGGACTTCTGTTTTTGTACGTAGAGGCTTTTGTTCATGTTTCCACCTGCTAGATATCACTTAGACATATCAAAATGCATCAGATAATTTCCTACTATTACATTTCCTTGTCAACAAATGCTATAATCCCCACAGGAAAGTTATGTCATGATGAATGGGAGGGAAGAGTCCTCTGTAATCTTCCTGGGAGGGCAGACACTGTGCCATTCCTTAGCTTCTCTTTCACATCTCAGAGGCATGGCCTCCTTGGCAGTGTTTAATTCTTATTTTATGTTCCCAATAATTATATGTCACCACCATGAGATCTTAGGAGATGGTTGCAGAAGGAGTTCAGGAATATCAGGTTCTTAGGCAATCCACAAAGCCTAACATGAGGTTACATTTTCCAGGCTGCAAGCCTGAGTCAGGTGCCTGATGGAAGGTAACCAAATAGCATCTGCCAACTTAGAGAGCACTTTTGAAGAACAAAGGTGTTGTTAGAGTAAGCCCAGAGTTATTTGCACAAAATTGGACTGCAGTTCCTCCTCTTGGCAGCAAGCTTGGTGCTGTGAAGAGTCTACATGAGGCTTAATGAAAGAGCAAGGCAAATAAAATGTACTTGTGATTTTAATAATTTCATTTAACAGATAGATGAAGAAAGAACATATTTCCAGAAAGACCCTCAAATCCAAAGATAAGATTTGAATTTTGGTGGCAATTCGTCATTGGCAATGCGTGGGTGATAAGCTCAGGATCAAGACTGTCCACTTTAGGAAAAGACAAATCCATTATGAAGAGGGAGATGGAGACTCCCTACTTAAACAGGTTCAGCTGGGAATAAAGTATGTGCTCCCTGGACTGCAGGCTAGAAAGGAGAGTGCTGCCTAGAGATATAGGCAAAGTGGACCAAGAAGAGCTCCAGAAACAGATGAGGGTAGACACAGTGCCTCTTCCCCTCAGCCATGTTTCCTGTTTTCTCCTATTTCCTACTCCACTCAACATTCTGAAAGAGCAATGCAAGTACTGCCAGTACTGTAGTCAGAGAAAAGAAAGCAGAGATTAAAAAATTAATTAAGTTCTACATGTTCACTACACCAAAATTTAAAAGTAACACTAATGAGCTGCTGCTACAGATTAATTGGAGAGAGAATGAGATCACACCGTCTCTCCTTTCTGCTAACAAAAAGTCTGTATTGATAAGCAGAGACCAAGACCCTGCCTTTTACAGAATGCCATCCTCTGGATCGAAAGTGATGTGGAGGCAGGGACAGTCATGTCACAGTGACAGTGGACCCATTTCTGTGCCTATCTGACAAACAACTGCCTTGTACTCATTGTAGTCTGGGGAGCACAGGAAGGCAAGGGCTGCTCAACATAGCACCTTGTTAATCTTCTCATCAGGTACATTGTGTCGCAGCAAGATCCAAAAATAAGGTCATGCACAGTGGTAAGCAAATATCAGAGAGGAGGGGGATGAGAATGAGGCTGCTACATGGCCCTGGCAGAGAAAGTGTTAGTTGTGAGGGCTATGTGAACATGACATGCATATGCCATTAGGAAGAGAGGAAGCTTAGAATAGACAGGATACCTAGGAGGACAGAAGCAAGGTGTTAGATAACAAGGCATTAAATGTCAGGTGAATAAAAGTGTCTTCTACACCAGGTCAGGTGAGTGCTAATTAATTCTGCCTGTGTCAGCAAGAGAGGTAAGAACTTACAGCTGCTCTTGAAAAGCAGTTCCATGAGGCTGATCAAGATGACTGTATTGCCTGGACATTTAGAGCGAGACATGGTTTGCATGACGTGATGGTTACAACGCCTTTCTGAGGCACATTTAGGCCTTATGAACAATAAACAGGGAAAACTTCCCAGAGTGCCCCTGTCCATGGTGGGGGGTTGGGAATGTTGGGACTTGTTGATCTTTAAGATCCTTTATAACCCAAACCCAAATCAATTCTATGATTCTAAAACCATGGAGTCTGTTACTGAAATTACAGGATAGGAAATCAAAGTAGTCAGACTATTGACTTGAATGACTTCTGTAATGGAAGAAAACTTATCGAAAGGCAAAGCTGATGTAAAACGTAGTGAGTAAGTGCAGCCTAAGGAAAAATGGGTGGTGAAACACCATGTCTTCCCTAAGGCAAAATACAGCCAAGGGCATGATTACCTCTAGGCTCACCTTCCTGCTCACTAGAATTTGGAATGTATTGTTTCTTCATTCATCTTTACCTGTTCTTTAACACCAAAGATGCAGTACTCTAATATTTGTTTTAAAAGCCTGCATTACCATGATAAGCTCATGGATAACCAACACCTCTCACCATACAATTGATTCTTGTTTTCCAAAAGAAATATTCTAAAAGAGAAGGCAGCTGATCCCAATTTGATTTGACTCAATGATCTTAGAGGTCTTTTCCAACCTTTAGGATTCTATGATTCTAAGATTTTATAATCCATTTCAAAATACTGTTTAGCTACCTATCCATGAATTTGTTTTTGGAAGAGCTCAAGAACCAGAAAAATCACATTTGCATTTCAGGGCTACAGAGTAGTGAAAGGCTCACGAACAGTTCTGAACAAGAAGAAGAAGTTCCTCTGGTCAACCTAAACTTACCACCTCTTGGGAATGGTTCCTTGAGAAGTGAGCAAGAATTGATTAAAGATCTCCACTCTGCACAAGATTTAAGCAAGAATTTAACTATGACAATAATTCACAGCAGATTGCAGGTGCTGTATTAAAATTGCTTTTCTTTCCTCCATTTCACCAGCTCCCTTTGTCAGGAATTATGCAGGAAATGGCTTTTTCCAGGAAAGGGTTCTCTTGATGGCATGTTTGCAAGAACAAATGTGGAGAATGAGCACGTTTTTAAAACATTGCCTCCATGATAAGTCGAATATGTTGTTTTATCAAACCAATGGAAACCCTTTTCCCATATTTCAAAGTGGCCCTGGGAGTTCAGAGTATCACTTGGCCACCATCAACTTTTATTATTTGATCTGACTCTTAAAACACTGGCAGTTGCAATTAGTCGATATATGTATCCAGAAAGACAAGCGTCAATAATGTCAGCCAAAAGCGATACGTGAGTAGCTTCTGTATATAGATGACATTTGTTACTACTGTGGAGACTGAGATGAATTGCTGTGTGTGAGCAGGATCTTCATGTCTGCATAAGAGCACCTTAATGACAATTTGGCCATCTACACTGGTAGACATTTTTAAACATTTCAGGGAGCCACAATCAGTGTGCTGCTTAATTCACTGAGCACACTCAGTCTACATTAAACTCTTGCTATAGGAAGGACAAAAGAAAGCAGGAAACAACTCAGAGGCATCAGGAGGCATCAGGAAATAGCACCTGGGCCAACACTACTCAGGACAACTGGTAATAGAAAGTGGGAAAAGTAAGACCCAAAACCAACAAGAATGGATTAAAAAAATTGTACAAAGCCCTCCTACTCAATTAAACTCTCTATGTCTGAAAGTATTTGGCATCTCAAATCAAATACTTAATGTGGAGGCTATAGTATTTAAGGAAGAATTAATCTTAGCTGGGAAACAAAGGATAGTGTGGGCCCATTGCTAAATGGAGGGGAGACCCCAGTAATGAGGATGCTGAATAGCAGTTACTGACACCTTCTATGCATCGATCTTCACTGGCAAGAACAGCCTTCAGGCATCTCTGACCCAAGAAACCAGAGTAAAAGAATGTTGGAAGGAAGACTTTCCCTTGGTCAAGAAGGATTGGTTTGGAGAACATCTAGGCAAACTTTATATCCACAAGTCCATTGGATCTGATGGGATGCATCCACGAGTGCTGAGAGAGCTGGCAGACTAAAGCCAGGCCATTCACAATCTTTGAAGACTCACAGAGTTCAGGAGAGGTGCTTGAGGACTGGAAGAAAGAAAATGTAATCCCAGCCTTCAAAAAGGCCAAGGAGGATGACCCAGGGAACTACTGACCCATCAGCCTCACCTCAAACCCTGGAAAGGTGATGGAGAACCTCATTCTAGAGGCCATCTCTCTCCATATGGAAGACAAGAAGTTGAACAAGAGTAGTCAGTTTTGGTTCACTAAAGGTAAATCCCTCTTGACCAATCCGATGCCTTCTGTGATGTGGCAGCTACCTGGATGGATGAGGGGAGAGCAGTGGATACTGAGTTTAGCAAGGCTTTTGACACTGTCACAGGATTCTTGTAGGCAAACCCAGGAAGTGTGGCCTGGATGAGTGGACAGTGAGGTGATTGAGAACTGGCTGAACAGCAGATCCCAGAGGGTCGTGATAAGTGACACAGGGTCTGGTTGGAAGCCTGTCACTGGTGGTGTCCCCAAGGGTCGATACTGGGCCCAGTATTGTTTAACTTATCCATCCATTGCTTGGATGAAGGGGAGATGCCTCCTCAGCAAGTTCTCTGAAGACCTGGAACGGACGATATTCCAGGGTGCTGGGCAGCCCTTCAGCAGGACCTCAACAGAGATGGGCAGAAAGGAACTGTCTGAAACTCAACAAAGACAAATGCAGGGTCCTGCACTTGGGGAAAAACTACCCCATGCTCCAGTACAGGCTGGGGGCTGACCTGCTGGAAAGCAGCTCTGAGGGGAAGGACCTGGGGATCCCTGTGGACAACAAGCTGTTCATGAGCCAGCAGCGTGTCCTTGTGGCCAAGAAGGCCAGTGGTATCCTGGGCTGCATTATGAAGAGCATTCCTAGCAGGTCAAGGGAGGTGAACCTGCCCCTCTACTCAGCCCTGGTGACACCACATCTGGAGTGCTGTGTCCAGTTCTGGACTCCTTAGTAGGAGAGAGACATGGAGTTCCTGGGGCTGGTCCAGCGGAGAGCTACAAAAGGGACTAGAACCTCTCTCTTATGAGGAAAGGCTGAGAGAGTTGGGCCTGAGTCTCAAGAAGAGATGACTGAGAGGGGGCATCATCAATGTCTATCAGGATCTGGAGGGGGGGCCAAGAGGAGGGCGCCAGGCTCTGCTGGGTGGTGCCAAGCAACAGGACAAGAGGCAATGGGCAGGAACTGACGGACAGGAAGTTCCATGTGAATGTGAGGAAGAACTTCTTTACTGTGCAAGTGACTGCATGGTATAAGTTGCTCAAAGAGGTTATGGAGTCCTTCTCATTGGACATATTCAAGCATCACCTGGACACAATCCTGTTCTGTGTGCTCTAGGATGACTCTGCTTCAGCAGAGACGTTGGACCAGACGATTGCTGTGGTTCCTTCCAACCATACCCATTTGTACACACTTTTTGAAACTCTATATTCTGTTCTATTAAAACATTTTATATGACTTGACTGAAACATACAGAGCAAAATGTTTAAATCTTAAGATTTAAGATCTCACCAGTGAGGATGTAATTATAATCACAAACCAGGTCCAACTCTGTCAGTCCACTAACCCTGCTCCACTTGGTCACAGTCCCTTTGCTAACTGGACAGGTTGTTTCTGCCTTGCCTGGAATTTTCTTGATCTTCTCTTCTGAGTGACAGCTGTTGGCACTCTGCAAGCATGGGAATTTGCTGGCATATTGTGGGTCAGACAGAGAACATGATGGAGAAGAGCAGAAAAGCCAGGTGAGACCCTGCTAACCGAGAATGAAGAGCACTGTAAAGAGAAAGAAGAGGAAGGAGGTTTTTCCACCAGACCTGAAGGTCTAATTTTTTATTTTCTGTACAAATAGTAACCAGCCCATGAGCTGTTTTCTGTCTGGACCATATTGATGAACCTGACTGCAGTGGCAAGGTGTTAAAACACCCACACATGCGCTGACATTCAGCAATAAGTAAATTCAGGTGCCAACAGTCACAGCCACTTTTCCATGGTGCCAAGTAGAAGGCAGGAATATCCCAGATAATCAAAAAGTCTAAATTACTTCCTTGGGGTTGTGACTAGTGCTTTAGTCCCCATATTCTTCCATCTGGCTCTGCCTGGGCGTAGTTAGCATGAGAACCACACTGGGTGCAGACCTGGAGTCAGCTGCACCTCACTGTGCCCTGAGCCCAGGATAGGGCTGGGAACACTGTGCTGAAGTGTCTGACATAGATCTGCCTTGGCATCCTCCTATCCAAAGGGTAGCACATGTTGTCACACCTGAGTTGGCACCTGGAGTTTCTCTGCCCCTGCAACATCACTTATACCCATAAAGAGTAAGCAGCCCATGAATAACAGATGCACTTCCAGTGGCTTCAAAGCTTTTGTTAGACTGGAATAATTTAAAATACCAGATTGTTAATAGCAACAAACATTTGCAAAAGCACATTTTGTTACTGCTCTGTTGTTTAGTAAGTGTATTTCTTATTAATTTCAAGTAATCTGCTTTGTGCTATAACTGAAGATCTCTTGGAAATTTCTGCTTGAGCAATGTGTCGAGGAGAGGAGAGGAGAGGAGAGGAGGATGTATTAAATTGAGCTATTCAAAGATTTAAAAGGCTGACTTGATTCGTTAGTTGTGCAATGCAAGGGCCCCATTACACAACAGAAGGGATCAGTTTGCAGGACATCACCATCAGACTCCTTGGTTCAGTGCTGTTATTGAGCAACACAGATGTCAAGGGTGATGAAGGAAGGCTACAGTGCCTATATGAAAATGCACGTTCATTTCTTAAGCTCTCTACAATTATTAAGACATCAACCACTTCCACAGCCTGCTCACCCAGCCTAATATTCCCTGGCTGATTTCTTGGGTACACCTCAACATGTAGAAGAGGCTTAGGAAGGGATTTCAAGGACAGCCAGTGGTCTTCATTAATGGATTCAAGGAGGGTATCTCAGGCTCCAGGGAAGTACAATAAAGCCCAGAGAACCTTTTGAGGTCTTGACAGACAGACTGCCATGACCAGTGTCATTGGCCAAGCAGACGAAGGTAGGTGTGATAACTGCAGAAACAAGTATAATGGCTATAAGAGTACTGCATTCAAAAAGGTCATCCAAATGTGCACAAGCATTTTAACTGACCTGTTTTTGACAAATGGAAAACACCTCCTTGTTAACCACCTAGTCTGTTGCTGTTTCAATTGGAAGTAAACTTTCCCAACAAAAGTATAGCTCTGTGTAAACCAGATGTCCTGGTTCGTTATCCTCAGAAATTTTCCATCATACAACTGCATAATGACAGGGTGAGGAGCCAGGGCTATGGATTTCTACCATGAAAAAAATAATGGCATAATCTTCTCTTTAGCGATCATTATAGGAAGTCTTTGGTCAGAAGGAAGCCAGAAAATCTTGCTAAGTCTTCTCCATGAATTAGATCAGCTGCTATCTGAATTATAGAAGCCCAAACTGATGAATTACACATGGTGCTGATATTAAATCTTGGTGTGTCTAGCTCTTTTCTGGTTTTTAAATATGTCTACCTTCTGTTGGAGAGTCAACATGTGTTGTCACAGGTCAGTTGCCTAATTTTAACCACTAGTGGGTCTTGCTTATCCTGGGCCAGAAATAGGAAGCCGAGTGATGGTCATATGTCTGACAAGGAGCCGGGCAGTGGGCCAAAACACATTTGAGCTGGATGGAATTTCTTGCCACTGTGAAAATGCAGTGCTAAATCTTCCTCCCCCACTCGCCTCTTTACACACAAGTGGATCCCTCTAGTACAGTGAACTGTCACCCGAAACTAACAAGGAGGATGTGTCTCCCAGCAATCTGAGCTTAGGTCAAAAGTTCACCACTTGCCAGCCCCCTATGCCAACTTGGACCAAGATTTCTGGAATGGTTAGAAAAATATTTTAATGTAATTCACCTTGCTATGCTATTTCATTAATAACCTCTAAAAATGCAAAGAGTGCGGCCTTAAAATTCCTTGACATCCTCAGCATATGACTAATAATAATGAAACTTTCTTGCTGTCGGCAGAGCCACTCTGTGAATGCTCTGTTTTCCCTGGAGTTTCATGGAGCCTTTAGCAAATGCAGTACATTTGCCATGTCCATTTTTTACAGCATAGTAACTGCTGTTCAGCCAGGCTTGCCTGAGCTGGTTCTTTGTCCACCCCACCACACTGCACTCTCCTTTCTCCCTGCACTGTGCTATTTTTCTCACAAGAATATTTTTTACAGGCATAATTTGGACGTGCGTGAAATACTCTTTTACATGTTACGTCTTTCTTATTTTCTCTATGTTAGCTCTGAGTCCAGCCTCTCACTGTCTACCAAAATATGTCATCCATGCAAGGCATGGGGTTGTTACCAGCCCGAGACTGTGTGTGGTGAGTGAAAAGGGCTCAGTCCTCAGACTGGGACAGACCGTGTCTGACATGCCACTACATAACATGAAACCAATGTATACAAGGCTGTCTTTAAGAGTACATTTTACAGAAATCCCTATCTCTATATCTTGCTTCAAGCATTTCTTTCTAAAATAGCCTTTGGGGAGTCAGTGGATGAGACTCTGCTCACTGGGGGTAAATCCAGGGCTGCAGCATTGCTTCCCAAGACACATCTGCATCCAGGCTTCTGGGACCAGTACTTCATAAAACATGGGATGGTATCTAGAATTAAAGTAAATCTAGATTAAATTTTTCTCTTTGCTCCTGATTTTGCCTCAATGGCAAAAGCAGAGCAAAGAGTCAAAACGTTTTTATTCTCAGCACCTTCAAACTAGTAATGAGACAGAAATCTCCTCATTATAATTTTTTTAGAAGCCTGTAGCAAGGCACAATTATAGCCCATCCAGTGTATTCCCTATCAATCCTTGATAGCTCTGTCTCCACTGCACATCCAAATCTAACAGGATCATGTTTCACAGCTTCCAGTTGACACATGAGTATTTAGAGATGCCATGCTAGATGACTGGAATAGATCCTTTACCCTACCAAAGCCTCCTTTGGACCTGGGAGGTCTGCAAAAACATAGTTCTTCTTTGGATCTGATGGTTTTCCCACCATGAGAAGCAGCTGAGATCTAATCAAGAGTGCTACCATAAACCATGAGAGGTTGTAATCCAAACATATTCTCTCCAACAAGTTTAGCCAGAGGAACAGTTCCCTGAGGGCTGTCCTGTGCCATGACCAATTGCCCAGCCACTCTATTTTGCATCCAGAGATCTGTTCATACCACACTCACAGCACACCAGAGGCAAACAGGCAGGTTCAGAAAAGTGTAGTAAGGAGAAGTGAGTAAAAACTATTTTTACAGCTGGATGACCTTCCACCACATTAACTGTAAATTATCCCTTTCCCAATGAATCCCATTTCTTTCTTAACCCAGCCCTATGCCTGTCTCAATTAACAGTTCATTTTTAGATTAAGGTTGTGCCGTAGGCACTGAGAGTTTATTTCCAAAAACTTCACACACTAACAGATGTAATCTTCTAGCACAGGTGAGACTGATCAGTGAAAGAGTTTTCCAGAGGTGAAATGAGTGTGGAATATTTTTTCCACAGTATTTCCATGTTTGCTCAGTATTTTCCTATTTGTTCAAAAATTTGGCCCAGGGAAAAAACTGAAGCATTCCAACCTGCTCTAGAGGTAAGTAAAAACTAAAGAAAAAAACCCAAAAATTTATCATGACAGATTAATGACATTTTAAAGTCCAGAATATTCATGAACAGATGCACATATTTCTAGCCCCAGTTGCCTTAGCTTTTGTAATAACAAAAAAATTAGATTTTGGGAGTGAATTTTTCATGGCATAGACATCTGATTTGTCGAAAACAGACAGAGACTAGGTTTCCTCTAAAGTATGTGCCACTTTTACACTTTCACCAGACATTGCCACATGAACATGAGCAGTGCTTTTGGGTTTTTCCACACAGGTTTTGGCCAAAGTCTCCAATCATCCAGTTGTATGTGGTGCAGGAGCAGCTGCAGTCTGAGGGGACTGGAGGTGTTCCTTTGCAGGGGCTTTCTGGGAACACCTACTTTCCATGACCTCTAGGAGAGAAAGAAAGACCTGCTTCTGGCATCTTCTGGTTTCAGAGAAGTGTCAGCTGCTGGCCTGGCCGTCGAGGAGAGGTTGAGGCAGTTCTTCAACTGAATGTTAGTTTTACAATTTTTTAAGAAAAGCACCCTTTCCCATTTTTTTTAGTGAATAATTTCACAGTTTCGGAAAATCTTCATCTTCAGACTTTCATTATGATTGTCAAAGGAGGAAAAATAATATTTGTGTGTATATCTGTCTATCTGTCTGTTTATATACACATATGTGTCTGCAAGTATATTTGCATACATGAACTTGAATGCACTTTTTAACCACTTTTATTGCCTCCTTCACAACGAACTGTCCATCTGTGACAGCATGTCAGAAAGTGTTTATCTGGCATTACATCCCATGTGACTCATACCCCAGTGGTGTGCCATTCTGAACAGTCACAAGCCCCATTTACCCAAAAAAGCCAAATGAATATGTATTGTATGCAAGCTGATCAGTGGAAAGTAGTCAATACATGTAAACCAATCAGTATCAAACTCTTTTAAAAGAGCTGTGCATGTAACAAGTGCTTCTTTAGGCTCATTCTTACTGCACTTGCTGTTGGGCCACAATGCCAACCCTCAATCATCATGCTTCTGGAAACTTCTTCTGAAAACCAATCCTATTCCTGCACTCGTTTTCTTCTCCCTTCCCTGCCTACAGCAAAGTATTTCCTTGTTTCCAGCACTGCTGCTTACTGAGGGTCAGGGAGTCTGTGAAGCTGGAAACCTCAGTGCACATGGGAGCAGGCTGTTAGAAGCATTTTTCACACATCAACAAGACCTGCCCTGTGTAGTTTTACATAGCGTGGTGTGAAAAAATGTTGTAACAGCCAGCTGGCCATCCACACCAGGAATGCTGCTTATGCAGGGCTGAGATGAGGGTACAGCTTCCTAGGAAAATGTCCAAATCCAAACTGGGCCTGCAGAAGTGAAGTACACCTGCTGAAGGCACACACAGGGTGAGGTCTCGCCACAGAAATGGAAGGAACCACCCTGGGGTCACCAGCTGGCTCCAGCAAAAAGGGTGGAAAGGAGGACTCTGGCAGAGAAGGGAGACATAAGCTGAAAGTTCCCCCCTTTGAGAGAAGGATCATCACCAAAAAGTAACAGCATCAGGGAAATCTCTGTCAAAACTATCAAATACAACAGAACTAAAGGGTGATCAGTTATAGTGCTTATAGTAACTAACATGTGATTGGGATTTTTAGAGGTGTTCCAAAAGTTCCAAATACAGGTAGATTTCGAGTTCTTCTTGAAAATTAATTTTTGAAAAACGAGAGAAAAGTATTAATTCAATAAACTGTGGGAAAATAGTGGTTTAGGTTTTGATCAATTGTTTCTACAAAAGACAGCAGCAACCTAGAAACCTTATGAGTCCCTCTAAGAGACTGGAGGTGAATTTTTTCCATGAAACTGCTGCATATTAGCTTTCGGGCTACCTAATGCCCCAAAACATAAAATGTTCCTTCCAGTCCTTGATTTAGAAATTTCCCAATCATATCACTTAGATCTGAAGGTATGGCTTATAGATACTAGCTGTTCAGCTTCTCTTTCCATGATATCCCTCTCAAATTGTCTCTGCTTAGGTACTTGATAATTTTGAGAAATTTGTATAATAGGCTAGTAGGTAGATAAGTAGATATTAAATAGATAGCTAATCTTGGTAGGAATAGTCTAGCAGTCATGTAAACTACAACTTTCAAAACATTTGGAGCTCTTCAGTGTGAAAAACACTATAGATTTTGGGCGTATTTTCACACATACTTTAAGTATTTTTTATTCTTTCTTAAAAGCAAAAGTATTGACTCTCTTTGTTCATAAAGAAACTTGTAACTGATTTGTATTTTAGGACAAATTGTGTGTACAGAATAACGCAGTTGAAGAAACAAATGGGTTGGTAAAGAGATAATTGTCTTTTTACTAAGTCAGTGAGGATGGTAATTTTTTCTGCTTATTGTTTCATGTATATGTGAAATCGCTACTTTAGCACGTGTTCTCTGAGATGCAGAAGAAAATATAGTTCTGGCTAAAGCACATAAAACTAGCTGGATAAAACCATGCAGTGTCAGGATGCCCTGAATACCCTTTGGAAAATTCATTTTACCCTTGTGCCAGCTTTCTCTCATCTATGCAAAAGCTGTGAGGCAGCATTACTGATTTAGGAGATTAACACATACAATTCATGGAGTAGGAGTCATCTTGCTTTTCTCACGTAAGAGGAGCATACAGAAGGGTGCCACAAGGCAGTTGCTTTTAGGATTGTGGTGGAAGGATCCCTGAGCAGGGCAAACTGGAGAACATTGAACTGATGGACCCTATTTCTCTGGGGCAACTTTTGTGCCAGGGCAATGCACAAAAGTAAGATGAGAGAGAACTTGCCACCAACTTCTGAAGCTCCAGTGAAGAGCAGGACACACACCCCAATGTGGCTGTAAGCAGAAAAGAAGCAGAGCAACCATAATTCTGCACATGTGGAATGCAGGGCAAGAGAGAACGTCGGAGCAAATAGGTTATATGACATCTTTTCTGACGCTGGCTTCAAACACCGTAACTGCACTTGCAGGTCATTGGAGCGTGGCACCTGCTGTGTTTTGCTGAATGATAAAATTTGTCCTCCACGATGAGAACACACTCACCTGGGAAAGAGCACAACACCCAATAATGGGTGTGTGGCTTCCCCCGGAGCATGGCAGCAAGCTGTGCTCCATGTGGGAAGAGGCCGGAGAGGGGTGTCCCATGCGGCAGGAATGTGAGGACTGTGGAGTTTGCTTGGTGCTGGAAGGTGAGGGACTGAAATATGGTTTGGCACGTGCCGGCTGCAGGCACACGCTCAAAGACAAGCTCCTGTCCTTGGGTGTGCAGGAGGCTGGGACAAGGCACACCACGTGTGGGAGAGAAAAGGGCTGTAAGGGGTTCCTGAGTACCCTGATCTTCCTCTGGAGCATGGAGCTGATGGCAGGCTTTCCCCAACAGCTTTTTCTTGAGTGTTTCTGGTTGCCCTGGAAATCACCCTCAGCTGCTGCTTCAGCAACTACCTGCCTTCCCCAGGAAGGTGCACAAGGGCTTCTCTAGGCAGCAGCATCTCTGCACAGCAAAACCACTAAAGCCAGGTCCCAGCCTATTCCCAGGCTGGAAGTAAAGGAGCAAATCAGGACAAGAGGCACACAGACTGGTAAAATTGTCCCTGTGACCAGCAATAGACAGTATAACAAAAATTGATGCCTTAATGGTGGACAAGCCAGTTTATTTAATGCAGCAGTTGTATTATTTCAACAGACAGGGATTCAGAAATAACTTTGAGCTACCTTCCTGTTGCCCTCTGCATTTGGCCAGCTGTTCAGCTTTCATACTCTCTTTTGCAATAAACCATGCTCCCATCTCAACAGAGAACTGTCTGTATCAATTTCTGAAAAATGTCATTCAAAAATTATGCCAGATTCTGAGGCTAAATGAGTCCTGTCTATTAATTTCTTGTGAAGCAGCACCTCCAAGTATGTGCCAAATCATGCCTTTGGCTCTTACCAGCTATATACAGAACCTCAACCAAAATTGAAAGGTAATTTTTAATGTTTTCCTCAGTTGGGTTATCTTCCTGAAATGAAAATTGCATTCTGTTACCTTGCTGTAAAAACTGGATCTGCATTTCAAAAACTTGATTTGTTAGAATAGTGTCTCCATCAATTTAACTCAGTAGACAAAAAGTTCTTTAATGCACACAAGCCTTCTTCAGCAGAGGAATAGAATGGCTTACTTTCTCTAAGCTCATGGCTCTTGCCTGCTGTGCTAGCTCACTGACTGATTCATATGTATGTGTAAAAATCTTGGCAGTTCAGGGAAGTGCCCACCTCAGCAAGAGAAGAGATTCTTCTTTAAAAAGTTGGACCATCCTGCATGAAGGTCCCAGCACACAAGCCCTGATATGAGCATTATGATTTGCCTTTGAGGGTGTGCTTTTGGTGTGGGATTTAATTTCATTCATGCTTACTCTAATAATTTTGTGTGCAAGCAAGGGCATGGGGCACAAACTACATGTCCTCAATAGAGTCTGAAGCATCGCCATTTATTACAAATAAGTCATCTGTGTACTAATATCTTATCTTTCCATATTAAAAGAGGTAAATTTAAACAGATACCAATACGAAACTAAGTCAGAATTCCCATCTGGGCTACAATACGACTATGCATACACTGTTTTTCAGTGGACTGGACTGCAGTATCTAGATATTATGAAAATCAAATGACATATTCTTTTATCCCCTTCTCCCTCATACAGTGCATACCTGTAGTGTCAGTATGTTTGTTCATTCTTTTCTTTTTGTTTTCCTCACTCCTTCTTGATTGTTTTTCAAGCCTCATTTCTGAAAATGGAGTTGGATTTTGCAGCTGTGAAAACTAAGTTCTCTATTAAAAATAACCATTTTTAAAAAGATTAAATGTAAGCTCTATGCAGTTTCATAAAGTCAGGATATTTTCCAGGCCCCCTATTTACACTTAACCCAGGAGCTATATTATTTGGGGCAATTCCAGGCAATGAGAACACAATTCCCTGTAGCATGGCTCCACCTCCAGTATTTTGCTATGAATTTTCTTTTTATTTTATTTTGTAATTTTGTTGCTTAAAATATACTCTGTTACCATTTTCTAGTGGCATTCTTTCAAAGCTTAGCCAGATACACACTACATGAAACTGAAGTGAAGCAGTGAGACCCTTCTGTATGATATAGTATTGCCCACCCTGAGCAATTAAAGTTTCCACTCGAGGAAGACTTAATCACGGAAGTAAATGAGAGCCTTTCTTTTCCTCATCCCAGCTTCATATTGCTGGCAGTATACTAAAGTCTGTACAGACATTAAAAGACACATATCTTACCTGTTTGTGCTCTGCTGAAAACCTGATTTTCTTCTTGTTCCTTGCATCGAGTCACTTACTCTCTCAAGCTGCAGTCTTCCTCTGCCACCTACCTCCCTCTGTCTGAAATATTGTCTAAAAGAGTGGAAAGAAAGATGCTTCTAAAACAAAAGCATGTACAGGAATTAAAGCCTTTGTATAAAACCACTTTCTTTTGCAAAACAAAACGTGCAAAGGTATGACTCTGCAATCAAAATCACTGAGACTGGACATTGCAGGGGATCTCTGTATCACAATTATATCAGGAGTTTAGTGCCTGTGTTACTAGGGTTAATGCTTAAGCAACCGCAAAAGAGTGCAGACACAACCTCTTTCCGCTTTTACACTAAAGCAACTTTAAAAAAAAAAGTTAAATCCTCCCTATTTTGTCCATGGAGGTGATTGTTAAGGAAACTTTTCACTGAAACTACATTCCTGCTCTGAGCAGAAAAAATATATGTGTTATAGATATTACATACAAATACAAAAAATATATATCTTCATGAATGAATCTCAGAACAAGCCAGATTCGTCTTCTGGTGGGTCAGTGATGAGATGGGGAAAGGGGTGCACACTGATTCAGCTCAGATCTGAATGTGCCAAAACACCTGCACCAGAAAAGCTGCTGCCTCTGCCTCTGAGGGCAAAACGGAGTCTGTTCCTATGTTGACTTGGGAAAAAACTTCCATGAACTTTCCTGTCACAAAATCAAGCCCTAAATTCAATGCATTCAGTGTGTTCTCACGCGTGTGAATGTATTCCCTCATGACAGCTCTGGATTTCCCTTCCAGCCCTGCATAATGATCTCTTCATCTGCCGCCATCAGTAGAGGAGAGACAGGTGATGCCTCTGGCCCGTCAGGGCTGGGCAGGACGGGTGAGTGACACACGCCAGATGCTGCACCCTGAGCTGGGCTGCAGCTCCCCTGGAAATACATCATGGAGTAGAAATCACCGTGTACATTCCAGCTGCTGCACAGAGCGTCACTGGAGCAGACGTGCTGTCACGTGTACGAACGCACACCAAATAGTATCCATGCGTGGGGTTAATTAGCAGCTAACTGTTAGTTCTTAGAGGTGTAGGGGGGAAAAAGTAAAAGGGGAAAAAAAATCATACCCTCAAAGGAAGATCAAAATTAACTATACAAGCTCTCTGAGACTGAAACACAGGTTTTTCAGGACAGTGAAGGAGACAATGAAGTCAGTGATACGTGTCCCCTAATTTTTACTTTGTGTTTTACTGTATTTATAATACTGACTTTTTATCTTTAATGTCAGTTAATTCAGTATCCACAAAAACTACCAAGCCAGAAGCTCTTGAGCCTAAAGTCTTCTGCATTAATACAGACCCAGAGGCTGGACCTCAAAAACATCCCTGAGAACACCATGGTAACAGTTGCCAAGCCCTAAAAAACAAAAAGCTTTTAGGGATGCGGAGCACAAAGACTGACAAGATAAGAAAGAGGAACAGCATTATCTATCTTAATTTTTATTTCAGCCAGATTTGACCCATGTAAACTCACAAGTAGTGCATTCAGCTATAAGTAAAGTATGTGCTGAGTCTTACAGGCAGATTGAGGCATTAGAGAGTAAAGCAGAGAGCAGGAATAGGAAGACTAGTGAAACTGTGTTTGTCATCTCATGGAGGAGGCACTGCACAATATAAGTGATACATGCAGCAAATAGACAAAAAAATACAAGAAACAAGTCAACACAGAATCTTCGGTATTTAGAAATAAGACTACTGCCACTTAGGAGTACGGTATATGAACACTGTATAGAAATGTTTGTATTAGTTCATTTGTGGACTGTGCAAGATGATCATCAGTAAATTGAAAGTTGATATGAAATCACACCAATAAATTTAGCAAGTAACATAGTAACAAGAAGACTGGTGAGTAAAGTGAGAATTGGGACATTTGGCAGTACCTGAACCCATTGCTGAGTCTTTTAGCATTCTCAAGAGCAAACAGCACATGAATGGAGCTGTTCGAAGAGTTGCATATCTACGACCGAGGAAGACAAGTGATGGAAAATGTCTTAGAAAGGATGACTGTACAAGGCATCATGAGCAGATGTCATAGGCTCACATGGGATCATCACAGTTTTCAGCCTAGTTACTTGCAATCTCAGTCAGATATATAAGAGTTTAGAAGAAATTCCAGGAGGTTCCCAATACCATCGGCTCCTCACCACCAAGCAGTCCATGTCTTTTATGTACTTGTGGTATCAAAACTGAAAATACAGTGATCATCACAGGGGGAGAGCACATCAGTGTCATGTCTTTAAAGTTGTGTTATGGCAAAAAAACCCAATAGTTAGAAGCATCAGTTGCAAAGAAGGTACTTCTCAGCAAGAGAACATTAGAAAGATAACGAATTCTTGCCTCAATATTTTTAGAACAATGTTGAAAAATTACATAGGTTGCAAATAAATGGTACAAAAACTATTAGAGGAATTGCAGTAGAAAGTTAAGGAGCTCCATCTATTTTGGCAGGAAAAAATATTATATGGAATAAAATCAATTTCATAAGAGAAAATATTACATACAAAAGGACTGTTTAGACAAGTGAACTAAGGCATTACATGAACCAACAGCTGGAGGCTGAAGCCAAGCCAACCCAAGCTGGAAGAGAAAAACACTGAAGGCTGCTAAGCAGAGCGGCAAACGGCTGCAGTGAGGGCTGGATTCTCCACCCACCTCATGGTATCTTCTATTTGGAAAAGCATGCCTTACAGGAAACAGTGAAAGTCTCCCTGAGCTTCTAAAGAAGTATATTATGAACAGCAAGAATGATATATGTGGTACGATTGAAAAACCAGAAATGTCCCTTCTGGATGATAAATACTTAATCCTTTAATTGAACGTGATACTCAGCGCTAAAACCTTCACACACCAGGGGCTGGCAGGCTGGCACTGGATGTAGGATTTCCAGGGAAGGTGAGCAACTAATGTGGTCAGTGCTACCATGTTTTTGTCCCAGTCTTTCTGAATGTTGATGTTTTGTTTCATGATCTGTTTGCTTGTCTGGTGAACCATTCGCAGCAGTACCCAATTCTTGTTTTGTATAAAGTTCCAGCTTAGCTAGAAGATAACACTGACTTGCTTTATAGGAATGTTTTCTGAGGCAAGTTGTAGCTTTCTGCATCTTGCTGTTTATCAGAACATATCATTCTTTATTCCGAACAAGATTTTCTTCTCATGTTACTGCTCTGAAATATTTACCAGTGTATGGCTTAGGAGTAGGCCCATGCCAGTGCTGTGATGGGACGCAGCCAGTTCTTAACCCATGTCCTTTCTAAAATTGTGCTATCCTTTACCGCTGTCATAATTTTCTCTCTGAGGTAACTCAGCTGTTTCTTTCCAAGTTTTTGTAATTCCTTATGTGACTCAACCCACCTAAAATTCTTTAGTTAAGACCAAGAAAGATTGTTTTTATATAATTGTAAATACACAGTGAGATCATTAGTGAATATAGTTTCTGACCCTGGGTTCCCAGGATAATTTCCTATACCAGGACTAATTTCACAGACTCACCAAGGAGGCAAAATACTGCCAGTATTTTTGCATGAATGTTTTAATGCTCTGCATTAAGACACTGAAGTTTACTTGTGTCTTACACTGCACAGTTTTACAGCCAAATAACTGCCTATAAAAGAGACCTAATTCATACCAAGCCATATCAGACCCGATTCCCGCAGCATATACTTGACCGTGAGGTAAAACCCCTGAATTCAGCCCTCAAGGAGAGATTCTCCAGGGTACACAAGCACCCAGTCACACATGTTGCTCTTACACTTTGGGTTTTTCCAAACAAGTGAATGCTCAGCCTCAGCCAGTATCAGGTCCTACCTTTGCTATGGCACAGAGTCCTGGTGAAGGGCTGGTCCGAAGAGCAGGAGGGAATTCTGTGTCTTTGGAACAGGTGTTCATTAGACTTACCCCCTGAAAAATGGGCTTTTTTATGGTACCTTGCCCAGCACATTATTACCATTGAAACAGGCACAGGTCTGTGTGTGCTGGGAAACCTCCCTACCTCTCACAAGCAGAGACACAGAGGAGAAGTGAGTTGTCCCAGGTGAGACCCCTCTGTCTCTCGCTGTGAGGAGGGAAGGGCTGTTCTTTAGCTGACTGCTTTAATTTGGACACTAGCCACAGAGTGAGTCCTTCCCTCTACTGTGATTATTTGCTTATTGCTCAGGATAAATAAAAATATAGACTATAAGTTACAGTTCTTATTTAAAAGCCTAATACACAGAGGTCATCCCCTCGTTTTCTTGACCACCAGCACAAAATTGGCCCTGATGGGGGAAGGAGCAACACTGAGGCAGAACCCACAGCCACAGTATTTCAGGCTGCAGTGCAGTATAAAAATGAATTTCTCAAACTCCCAAGAATATGGAGAAAGAAATTTGTTTAAATATGAATTTTAAACCTTGCACCTGGTGCAGAAAACATTGAAACATGATCATCAGGCAGTGAAATATGATTTGGGTGAACGACAGGCATTCAAAACAATTTCTAGCACATGGAATATAAAAATTGCATTTTGAAGAAAACAAAATAGAGTCAATGTTTAGTTTTAAATATGATGTTTTTTCTGCTAAAATTAATTTAAATATTTCCAGGTCTTCAAAATTTGAAGTGTTCGTTCTTTTCAGATTTCCCCAATACTTTCGTAACCAATCAGCATTTGAAAACTGAGTAATATTCTTTCTCTTGCATTTTCTATATTTTTTTCTGCTTTATTGCAGGTGTTTAAAAGAAAACAAAATGGGTCTCTTCTCACAGTAGTTGTGACCTGTACCATGAAGCTGAACATTTCAAAGAGTTGATACTGAAATGAAAACTTACATGTGTGTCAAAAAATAATCTGCCTCCTATGCAACTCCTTTAAAATGAGCAGTGAAGATACATTCACCTATTTACAACTTTGCGTGTTGTACTCAGCAGAAAGCC
>VXBC01004462.1:1383579-1455049 GCA_013399945.1 Ploceus nigricollis | reverse complement strand
AAAGAAAAAGAAAAAGAAAAAGAAAAAGAAAAAGAAAAAGAAAAAGAAAAAGAAGAAAAAAAGTTTTCCTTCAGTCATTTCCCAAGCTTTGGGACTACAGTCTAGGGAACCATGCTGTTAATTTAGTTGCCAGCATGGTAACACTATTATCTAATCTGAAGGTAGTGACAAGCGACTCAGCCTGAGTTCTTCATGTCCACTTCTAATCTTAAAGGAGGAGTTACTTTTGCAGTGTACCTTCTACTGCCTCCTTAACCAGGTATAACCTGGGAATAATGTACATCAAAGCTGTAAGTGCAAATTGTAGCAGAGAGGCCCTGGGGTGCTATGTCCCCATCCTCTTGCCCTGCCCTCTCTCCATCAGGTCCTGCAAGAGATAGGGAAGGTGCTGGAAGAGTTTGTTCAGGAGTGCAGGAGTGCAGGGATGCAGAGAGCACAAATGCAGATGTGAGGTGTGCAGGGTGCAGGTCTGTAGGAGTGTAAGAGGGCAGGGATGCAGGGTGCAGTTGTGCAGGGTACAGGAGTGTAGGGGTGCAGATGTGCAGGGGTGCAGAAGTGAAAGGGTGCAGAGGTGCAGGGGGTGCAGGTGTGCACTCTCCTGGGCCCCAGTCTCATGCATGGGCACTTCCATTTGCCATGCTCGGTTGCAGCCCACAAAAACACAGGCTGGCCAAGGACAGGAGCAATTCTTTAGGTATGTGCCAGTTGCTTATTCATTCAGGATAAACACCTGGCAGGAGTGCTGTCCCATTAGGAGATATAATACCACATTGGATATTACTGATGGTACTCCATCTCCCTGTGGCATGACACATTTCCTTCTGCCCTACCTGGCCTGGGTACAGCTGCAAGGTGCCCTTCCTCCCTCATCAAACCCACCCCAACGTCTCCACTTCTCCTCTCCTTGACTTCTGTCCTCAGCCTGGACCCTGCATCTCATTTCCTCTCTGTTCTCCTGCCTCACCCAGGCTCTTCCCTCCTGCACTTAGTACTCTGGCCCCACAACACAGCAGCAAGTGTTAGGAGGGACACACACTTTCCTGCCACTGTTGTTTGCATGGAGTCAGCATTTACATGGTAAACAGGGTTGAACAAACATGGGCCTTTTCAGGAAGAGCCAGTGCATTGGTCTCAATCCTGCACCGAACCTCTGTGGCAGAAACCAAGCCCTAATCCCTGATTCTGATCCAGTGAAACATCTCCTTTTTTCCAGAAGCTGAGTCCTAAAGAACTGTGACAGCCCCAGTTGCACACAGACACAAATGATTATTCTCTCTTGACAGACCTACACAGCTCCCTCCTTGTATTTAACTGCAGTCCAAGTGAGCTGGATCAGGAAAGAGACACTTGATAGCTGCTGTTTCCGTGGTTGAAATATTTGTGAAGTTAGCGCATAATCTGAAAGCAGAAGCTAATAAATTATAGGGTGCTAATTGGGGCCGGAGTGGACCCGTCAATCATATTATCCTAAACACACAGAGACCCTCATAACCTAAAAAGGCAAGAAAGCCTCCAGGAACAGCTCCCAGTTGTCACTAGCCATGACCTCCACTTCAGTGAGTGCACAGACAGTCAAGGCAGAGCGTTTATTCTGCTAAGAAAATGCAAATCCTGTATTTAAGACAGCACTTTTATTTGATTTTGTTTACACTCTTTGGGAGTGTGTTTCCAAGAGAATGCTATTGTTTTCCTTTGCCACTTAACTTGACACTTCTGCCATTAAAAAAAAAAGTGTAGATCAGATAAGAATTTGCAATTTTTATATTTGTATAGTCCTTAGAGTAACAGTCATAAGACTTTATTCACAGTTCAACCTCCTTGCACATAGGCTTGTTTTTTAAAAGCTATAACGCATATATCTTTTATTGCTTCCCATGCCCCAGAAACATATATTCCACTTAGGACCTGCAGGACTCTGTGATCTGAGCCAAAACACAACTGTGCAAACATGGTAACTATAGGGTGTTTGCAGCTATAGTCACTTTGTCACTACTTTTTCTTATACTGCTTCCATCAAAATTAAGTATTTTACTCATAATATAAAACTGAATCAAAGAATTCTAAAGAGATTTTTAGTAACACGTTTCCCCAGAAATTTATTTCTGTTTGTAGATAAGTAGGCATTTCAGAAAGCATTCCCTAAAGAAAACATCTGAATTGATCAGATCACCTTGAGAGCCATCACACAGCGCATGCAGGACAATCAGAGGATCAGGCTCAGGCAGCATGGGCTTACAAAAGGCAGGTCTTGCTTGACTAACCTGATCTCCTTCTATGGCAAGATGTCCCACTTAGTGGATGAGGAAAAGGCTGTGGATGTGTTTATCTGGAGTTTAGCAAAGCCTTTGACACTGTTTCCCACAGCACTCTCCTGAAGAATCTGGCTACTCATGGCTTGGCTGGGGTTTTACCCAGCTCACTGGGTAAAAAGCTGGCTGGATGGCCGGGCCCAGAGAGCAGTGGTCAGTGGGGTTACATCCAGTGGGCAGCGGCCACAAGTGGTGTCCCCCCCGGCTCCGGTATTGGGGCTGGTCCTGTTTAATATCTTTATCAGTGATATGGACGAGGGAATTGAGTGTTGCCTCAGTCACTTCGCAGACAACACCAAGTTGAGTGGGAATGTTGATCTGCTGTAGGGCAGGAAGGCTCTGTGGAGGGATTTGGACATGCCAGATCCATGGGCCAAGGCTAATCGTGTGAGGTTCAACAAGGCCAAGTGGCATCCCTTGCCCTTGGGTCGCAACAACCCCAGGCAGCGCTACAGGCTGGGGGAAGAGTGGCTGGAAAACTGCCCAGAGGAAAAGGACCTGGGGGTGCTGGTTGGCATCCAACTGAACAAGATCCAGCTGTGCCCAGGTGGCCAAGAAGGCCAATGGCATCCTGGCTTGTGTTAGAAATTGTGTGGCCAGCAGCACCAGGGAAGGGATTATCCCTCTGTATTCAGCACTGGTGAGGCCATGCCTGGAATCCTGCGTTCAGTTCTGGCCCCCTCATGACAAGGACATTGAAGTACTGGAGCATGACCAGAGAGGGGCAACAGAGCTGGTGAAGGGTCTGGAGCACAAGTCTTATAAGGAGCAGCTGAGGGAGCTGGGATTGCTTAGACTGGAGAAAAGAGACTCAGAGGAGACTTTATCACCCTCTACAACTCCCTGAAAGGAAACTGTAGTGAGGTGCCAGGCAACAAGTGGCAGGACAAGGACATATCTTCGAGCAGTGCAAGGGGAGGCTCAGGTTGGATATTAGGAAGAATCATGGAAAGGGTTGTCAAGCACTGGAATGGATTGCTGTGGTGGCAGAGTCACTGTCCCTGGAAGTGTCCAGAAATGACTGGACATGGTACTTAGTGCTATGGTTTAGTTGACAAAGCGGTGGTTGGTCAAAAGTTGGACTCCATGATCTTGGAGATAATTTCCAACCTTGATTCTGTGAATCTGTGAAGGGCATCAGAGCTGGTGAAGGGTCTCGAGCACAAATCTTATGTGGAGCAGCTGAGGGAACTGGGGTTGTTTAGCCTGGAGAAATGGAGGCTCAAGAGTAACCTTATCACTCTCTATGACTGCCTGAAAGGAGGTTGTAAGAAGGTGGGAGTCTGTTTCTTCTCCTAAGTAACAAGTAACAGAATGAGAGGAAACAGCCTCAAGTTGCACCAGGGGAGGTTTAGGTTCGGGTTTATGGGAATTTCTTCTCAAAAAAGGCTGTCAAGCATTGGAACAGGCTGCCCAGGGAAGTGATGGAGTCACCATCCCTGGAAGTACTTAAGACATGTGAATGTGGTGCTTAGGGACATGGTTTACAGGTGCATTTGGAAGTGCTGAGTTGATGGTTGAACTCAATGATCTTAGAAGTCTTTTCCAACCTAAATGATTCTATTCTATTCCAGAAAGAAAATGCAGCTATGTCAACAGAATTACAAAAGGAATTAATATCCCAACAGGGAGTGGTTATTTTACAACTCTGTTCTTACAGTGAAAGATAGAAGGCAGTGATGAACATCCCCCAACCGGAAGATGTCATACAAAGAAGTTAACACATCATAAAAAAAGGTTATTTATACAGCAGTATCAGTTATGTCAGTAGCAATAACAATAATATTTTGGCATCTTCACTTGGCTTTGATACTCTGAGTTTCTGGCTGTTTTTTAGAGTTAAAACATAATATCAGTTAGAGTTCCTAAGTGTCATTATAAATAGAGCCATGATTGCCTGAAAAAATCCAGCTGATTTGCAAGCTTCTGCAACTTAGAGTTGTGTATGTAACAAAGATTTTCAAGCATGAATTAAATGAAAGTGAGTTAGAATTTTTTAACCATTAACAGACCTGCCAGGGCTATTTTACAGGCATTCTTTTCTGCAACATCTTTTTACAGGTCTAGCTGAATTAATATCAACTTTGTGTAGAAAGAGGTTATTTGAATCTAAAGCTTGCCTGCACCATTAAAAGGCATAGTCCTAAACCCAAATTAAAGAGGATCAATTTCACCCGGTTATGCTCAGTAAAGCCACAACTGAGGACTCAAATCATCACAGACAGCATATCACAGATGTCAAAGAAAATTTTTAAAAAAGAGGAAATAACCTGGAGACATTAGTCAAGTGAAATAGATGGTAAAACTTTGCTGAAAACCGTTGTGGAAAGCAAGGGTGCAGTGACTTTGCTGTCAGGATATTTGTGGCCTTCTATACAAATGGTGAGAGAAGCAAATTTTGAGGGACATTGTGATCCGGAGGGTGTTACTAGGCTCTGTTGTCTAGGGTACCAGGAAAGCTGAAGAACAACAACTTTAGTCTCAGTGCTGGACCCTGGCTTGAGGTTCTCAGACAGGTTAGGCTGAGGTGAACTTAGTCCCTGCCTTTCTTGTCCTCACCACTTATGAGTTTCTGCAGGTAACAAAGACTAACAGAAAAAACCTGTGTTAGCAGTGTAGCAATACAACCTTCTGCTTTTCTGGTGGTAATTTTTAAGTTTCCCAAATCCTGTGATGATGCCATTGAATGAATGACAGTAAAGTCTCCCAGAGAAGATGAGACCTGAATGTTAAATATAAAAAAGGCAAAGAAATCGTCTTGACACCCCAAGTTTTTCTGTCCAACATCATAAAACCAAGGATGTCTTTTGCCTTTCATATCTCAACAAATCATCCTTTCAAGCTGTATAAATTTTTCCTTCAGACCTCTTGACAGCCACATTCCCATAGCTTATGTCACTGGGCACTCCCTCTGTGGCACATGGGAGTCAGAGAACGATCCTGCTAGAGCCTGGCATAACTCTCAGCTACATGGACATTTCCACAATTTTATCTTTGATCTAGTAAGAACTCAATATTCTTGTCATAAAACATTGTTTTTCTTTCATAGTATCCTGATCATGGATCCCAAATAGAAAGTATGAAGTATACAGGTTTTGGATAGCTCTGGTCATCAGTATGTGCCAGCCCAAAAGCTCTGGCAAGCAGCCCTGAAAAACAGAAATACACTGATGGATGGGTGCTACCACCTGCTGCAGACCTGAAGACAGAAGACTTAAAATTCAGAGGACTGAAAATTCTGCCTTAGTAAATCAGTAACATCTGCCATGGCCCTTCACATTTACAAAATAATTTGCAAATATTAATTAATCACCACAGCATTTGTGTTGGGTTGTAGGAAATTCTGATCATAGGCAGAAGTAGAATATTTTTTACCCATTCATACGCACACCAAGTCTGTAGACAAACCAGCCCCAGACACACGATATATCCCTGTCTATCCAAGCACAGATCAGAGTTCTGCCATGGCCATTTGGGAGCCCAGCACTCGTGAGTTGTGTGTGTGGCATCATGTGTGCAGCATGCTCACCACTGTTGCTCAGTGTTTGTGCTGGCATCAAGGAACACCGAAGAGCCTGATACAGGACCTGGCTATGGCCCAGAGACCCACCTGGGGCATCTCTTGATCAGTGCCTGGGAGCACGTGTCTCTTCTCCTCAACAGCTTAGAGACTGTACTGGGTTGGAGTTTATTCACAGCAGCTCGTCTTGTATTTTAGATTTGCAACCAAAACAATACTGATAACACAGTAATATTTTAGATATTGTTGAAAAGTACCTGCACAGAATAAAAGCCTTCTCTGCTTCTCACTCTATGCCCCCTCCCCAGTGAATAGACTGAGGGTGCACAAGACATTGGGAGGGGACACAACCAGGCAGGTGACTCAAATTAACCAAAGAGATATTCCATGCCATGAAATGTCATGCTCAGCAATAAAATGGAGGACACTTAAAGATATTAGTCCTCTTTTATTTAGGAACTGGCTGGGCATAGGTCTACCAGTCTCAGGACAAATTTAAGCGAAATACTTGGCGACAGTTTTTATACTGCTGTACATCAGCTTAGCTTAACATATCTAACCTGATTTTTTTATCTAACCTAAGCTGAAAGCTGGGTCCACATGACTTATACTACCCTTATCTCACATATAATCTTTCTGATAAACATTTCTTTCCTTTAAATGATGTTATCACCTTTAAATCCGTCTATACTTATTTAAAATCTGTAGCCATGGAAGTCAAGACATTTGAACTCAAGGGTTTCTTGACTCTTTCCCTTGATCTATGATAGGAGGAGGTAAAAATAGAGGTAAACACAGGCCAAGTAGTACCCATTTCCCTGCCCAAGAGAGAATGTATTTAAGAGGTCTTTCATTCTCATTCCTACTCTGTCAAAAAGTAGCATGAAAACTGCCATCAGACCTGTCTGCTGGAAGGCAAGAGGTGACCTCCTGATGGTGAATGTGTTGCTGGGAAAAATGGGAACCTTCAAGAAGAGATTGAATGAAAAGAGGAAGCAACATTTCAGTAAGACAGAGAAGGTGAAATCATGAAGATGTGTAAGGAGAAGGGTGATACAGAAATATGAGGGATTAAGAAACTCTCTTCAAGTAGAATCATGGGTGGATGCAAGTGAGGATAAATTTGCCTGCATCAAATTCAGCTTTACCACAACTCAGTGGAATAGTTGCATTTGCATACTTATTTCTCTAAGGCAAGAAAATGAGGGAGGGACAATGGAGTCAGTGTATGGGTAGGGCCCTGCTCAGAGCTCACACTGTATCACTGAGCATGACTCAGATGACTGCAATTACTGGGAAGGGTAGGTATTGTGTCTTCCACTGAATTCAACAAGTTATAGATCAGAATCCTCAAATTCAGATCAATAAGTAAATTTTTTATCCTGTCCAATACATTTTTCATACTATCAGGTACAAAAGGCATAGATGCTTGTCAATATCCTATGGTTTCATTTATTGGCATTGTATTAAACTTGACACTTTTTTCTCATCATGCTGTGCTAAATGTTTCATTAAAACTAGGCTTGCCTTGCAACACTTACAAAACATGAACACAACAAGAATTACCTTCCCCTTTTTCCTTCCGTGCTGCTTTGTATATTTGTGACAGCTTCAAGACCTGGAGGGCATTAGTCCTGACTGCTCTCTGTCACTGATGCTCATCTTTCCCACTAACCCAGTTTACACTTGTTGGTTAGGCTCTTCCATTATTCTTTTTTAATGCAGACCTACACAAAACTGAATTGACTTGGGATATCACATCACAGCTGCTCGTGAGGCCTGTGAAAAGTATTGTCTTGACAAAATTTTGGGAGGATTGAAGGTTTCTCCTGCTAAAGAAAAAGGTATTGTACGGGGTCCTGTTGTTCAAAACCTTTGTCTGTGGCTTGCTGACAGAGCAGTCTTCTTGACTTAAGTCAAACTATGCACACAGAACACATTCAGGTGTGGTGGGTACAGAAAAGGGATCCTTCTGGTTTCTGGCCACCACATGCCATAGGTTAGCAAACGTTAGTAATTTTTAAATTACTGAAATGGAAGGAATCACTGTACGACCAATCAAGCAGCACTCAAAGAGGAAGGAAACATAATACAGTATTTATTTGTTTATCTATTGTTCATGGTCTGGTGAGCATAGTGAAGTGCTGCAATTGTATTTATTAGAAAATCTTTTATATCAGTTTGTAGATCAAGAAAAATATTTATCTAATGCTTGAAAGAGCTTTTTCAAGGACTTTGAAGAATCCTAATTCAAAATATCTTAATTTGTATTTCATTTTAGTAAAATCTTGAGACTCCAATTTTTTTTTCATCTGTGTTGAATCTCCATTTAAGAAACTTTTGAAACTTGATTGCAGTGGAGCTGCTTCTTACAAATGTATACACTCTGACATCAGATAGAACCTTTACTACTTTCCAATGTGCCCTACTATCAAATATTTGCATAAAATTATGTCATGTTTCTAGCTTCCTGAAAGATGTCAGTGAATAGCTCAGTGTAATTTGCAAACTACTGCTCATGATGAAAGGTTAGAAAAAGCTTATTGCTGTGTTTTATTCAATAATTATTTGTATAAAATTTTATTATGTACTTTGAGTTGATCTCCAAACACACCAAGGAAGAATACCTCCTTTCACCCAGTATGATAAAAAATAAACAAGGATGATGAACATTCAAAAAGGAAAGGAGAAGAAATGTAAGAAAACAGGACTGTCCAGACTGTCAGATCAATTGCAAGATGATTGCAAGCATTTGTTTAAATTAATTAGGGAAACAGACCACCCGCAGCAGTGGACAGCCTGGTCACCCTACTTCAGCTGCTTTCTGATTTGGAGTTTGGTATTTATGTTGTTTATTTTAGTTTGCAAAATCCTGTTTGTGCACAGTGAAGCTAGACTTCAACTGTTTTCTTCATGAATGAGCTGGTCTATTCTTTAAAGCAGCATACCAGTACTCCCTTTTTGGAAGGGCTGCCTTGTGCCTGAGGCATATGTGATAGCATAAACTTAATACTGCAATAAAATCCCTTACTGTCTGATGCAAGTCTTTTTGCTTTAAACTATCTCCTGTGAAGCACCCAAACCACCATGTGGAGAAAATCATAGGCTATGTAATCGCTGTCTTATCCTGATACACAACATTCAGCCCTTTATTATGTTTTCTGGTAGTTTTCTTAAAGAGTTGCATTTTCTTTTTTCCAGATACCTCTGTAAGTATGATGACATGCAGAATATTTTCCTTGGCTTATGTCTTCTTTGAAGAGTTTTTTTCTCTTCTTTCACTCTCTTAAACAGCGGTAATCAGACTTAACTAATTTCAGCAGAATTGATGCTTTCTTCATCTGGGTTGCCTTCTTTGACTAGTACCAAATAATTTAAGCCCTCTTGATTCCTTGTTTCCACTAGTGTGGCTGAAAGAATGCTGTCTGAATCTGCACATGGGATATCATTATCTGCATTAAAAGAAAAAACAAAAGAGGGAGAAAAGAAAACAAAAGGGAAAAATATTTTTAAAAATAGAAGAAAAAAAAAAAAGAAAATACAACAGCCCATTAATATACATGTAGTATTAAAAAGCAAATAAAATCAGACAACTGTTGAAGAAAGTTGGTCTAGTGACCTCATAAGAATGATGATTCAAATTTATTTTTGCTATTGTCTGTGTGGACCAGAACTTTAAGTAAATCACTTGGGAAAGGTTGCTTATCAGTGTTCATACCTCCAGAGGCAGCAAAACTGTCATGAGTGCATGACTTGCTTATTTTCCTTGTAAAGAAGCATAAAGCAAAAGTGATTTTAATCTGAACCTTTGTAGTAACCCTGCTAATAATACTGGTAAAGAGTCCTGTAACACTGGCAGTTTTCTATCTACAAAATCATTATACAGTGTCTCTCTAGAGGACTAGTCTAGACTTCTGTCTCTCTAGTATTCTGCCCTTCCAGAAGCTTAAACTTGGCAATCCACTGTGTTTTTCACATTTTTAAAAATTTTACATTTTCCCTAATTTGATGCAGTTCACATATACATAGTTGCTTGAAATTTATTGCAGGGGATACTAACTTTTAAAAATATAAAAATTGTTCACTAAGAGCTCAAGCTGCAACTGCTACTATTTTTGCATTTATTTTTGCAACATGTACCTTCTTTTATTACACTCCCTCCTTATTTTACTTCATAACTGAAAAATTAAGCATGTGACATTCAGGGTTATCTGTTCAAAGGAATCACAGGTACTGTGCTATTCCACCAGGCAACACACAATTTGTTATGTCACTATAATCACACATGTCCCCAGGCTATGAAGTCGGAAATTTATTCCACATGCTAGAGCCCATTAGCATAGGAAATATTATCAGGAAAAGCCTGAAAGAGAATTTTGACTTTAGAAACCTGTTAGCAAGATGGGTTTTGGGACACAGAGCAAACTGTGGTCACATACCACAGTGACTGACAGCAATGAGAAATCATTTAATACTCACTTTGTCAGTTCAGGGCTATTATGGCCATATTTAGTAATTCAGCTCCAACTAAGCCTTTACTAACCAATTCAGCTCTTCTTTGTAACTGTCTCTTTTGTTTAATTTAATGGCAACCTTCAGGGACAAGTTGCTTTGGAAAAGGCACACAAGCAAATGCTGAGGGGATGTTTTCAGCAAAGTCTTAAGAGGGAAACCTTAAAATAAGGACCCAAGTAAAACTGGGTATTTACAGACCAGACATATGCCGGCTGACCTGCCTAAGTATAGAACACTAGAGGAGCATTCAGATTTGTTTCCTGTATAAGTATCTGGAACTGATGAGGTGATGTTTACACAAATGTGAGTATGAGGTCACTGAGATATTTTTACCAGATATATAGATACATTACTAATTCTTTCCCCAACAGGTCTGAAGAACTAGAGAATATATAAAATTTTATAATCCTTTTTCAGCTTATGCGCCACTGTGTTTCTCATTACAGAAAAAAAGAGCTAAAAACTCAAACACCTTGCCTTGGTTTTACTTTTTGAGCTGTGGGAATGCAATAAGGAAGAAATACTATTTTTGCAGAATATTCTTATTGTGTCCAATGATGGAGGAAGAATATCACATTGATGACCTTTCTCCTATGACATGACTTGTGTAAGATACATTGCCACTTTGACTGTGACATTTTTGACTGTAAGTGCCCTTTCCTTCATTGTTGAGTCATCTCTTAGTGCAGTGTTCAGCGCTGATGAAAGTTTAGCACCATTCTGTCATACAAGGCAAAGCTACACAAAGATCTCAAGTTATATAGTACAATGCTTGACTGTTATGTAAGTCAGCAAAGCAAGCAAATTATTTTTGCTCATTTAGTCGAAGCAGAAGAATGGACGGAGAGAGAAAATACTAAAAATGTGTGATTGAAGAAAAAATTCATGATATGTTGTGAAATTCCAACAGAAATGTGAGGACTAGAAGCACCACCAGCACCCTCGGAAGCCATAAGTCAATTCAGAGAATTCTGAATAATCTTTGGAAGGCCCTCCCAAAAAATGTTTAGAAATTGAAGGAAGATAGAGAGAAACTGGAGTGGAGAGGCAGGCTGGTATATTTATGAGATATCATTATTTTCTTTTCAGTTTTAACATCGCTAAAATTAGTTGATTGATGTACAGTCATGCTGGGTTATACGTGAGTAAATGCAGGATAAACCATGTGATGTGATCCCCTCAGATTTCACAAGCAAAGCTGGGCTGAGTCAACAAAACACCCCAAGAGGAGACGTCCAAGGAGCACCTTCATGAAATCTGAAGTCTTGCCGGACAGTCGGCTCTACAGGCTCGAATTCTGAGGGGTTGTCTACACTGTGAACTGCTGCATAGTGTAGAGTTACCCAGGTTTGCTTTAAACAACCTACCTCAGGGCACGAGGCAGGCTTGCTCTGTCAGTCCAGAGCTTTGTACAGGCTGAGGAGTGCCCCACTGAGAAGCAGGATCACATTGAGCTCTGTGCTGTCCCAGGCAGACTGCTTCCCATAGCTAAGATGGCAAGTTCAAAGCTCAGCACTGTACTTGCACAGACACGTCTCAGGTCCTAAATGCATGTGGCTTTGACCTTGCTGGACACTTTTCCTAGTAGAGCTGTGCTTAAAGCTTGTGCTTAGAACTTGTGCGTAAAACACATCTGAGCCAAACTGCAGGTAAATTAATTACAACATCTTTCTCCAGGGATAGGCAGAAGCTTGCTCTAGAGAGCCCCACGTTAATTGACACACGACACAATGATCGCCTGACTCATACTAAAGAGGAATAGAGTTTGCTTGCTTAGCCTCCCCTGAGAAGATCAGCCCTGACCTGATAAAATCTGTGCTTTCCCCTTCCCCATCCCAGCACCTCAGTCGGCTGCTTCCTGTCGCAGGGCAGCCGCAGCGCCGAGCCGGGCCGTGGGTCCTGCCTCACGATCGCAGAGTGCCTGTCCTTGCCTGCTTGGTAAACTCTGGGGGCTCACAACATGTTTTGAAGTCCTGCCTGGAAGGGTGCAAATTTTTGTGATGTCTTGATAAGCAGATGAGGGGGTTTTGGTGTTTAAATTCAAGAAGGTGACAACATTTAAGAAGAGAAAGAATGTCGGTAGACCAGCTGATTGGTTGAGACTGAATAAACTGATCTAGAGATGCTGATCTTATATTACAGCTATTTCAGGGCCAGACCCTCAGCTAGCATAAATTAATGAAGTTCCATTGAAACCAGTGGGGTGCCACCAATTTACACCAGCTAAGCAGCCAGCCTGAGACGTTACTAATTCCGGGTGACATAATCCCATATGATGCTTAGCACCTTCAGTATGGTAAGGTATTTCGAAGTCCAGCCACATTTCCTGTTTCTCAGTAATACCCTCCTCTTTTTCTCGTACATACTCTGTCCTTTGTCACTGCTACACAATGTATGTGGCAGTAAACAAGAGACTGGCTGACTTACTGGCATGGATGAAAGATATACCCCAAAGCAAACACATTCGAGGGAAACACCTGATGACATATCTTTTTTAAGGGTGAAAATGGTGGCTATTGAACCTTGACTTCTTTACTTCAGCCACGTTGGTTAGCTCAAGGAGACAGCTCCTGTGTAGAGAGTATTTTCCTGATACCTGATGGCCACCTGGAGCTAGAGGAGCTGTATTTCAGTTTCTGCACATAGCTAGTGAGAATATAAATAGAACAAATATATATCCGTTTTAATTCTCCACTCTGTATTATGTATCAGTGGAGATATATCTGTGTTTCCTGCCTAATGAAGCATATGATCTTGCATGGTTTGAGGGTGACTCACTGAGCTTTGCTATTCTGTCAGACAATAAAGGTGCTAAAAGTGAGAATTTTGTTCACCCTATATTTCCCCTGCACTAATCTGCTTGAAGCAGTTCCTCTCTTTTTATTTTAATGTATTTTTTAGAGAACTGCATACTGAAATCTCTGTATCCTAGTAATTACAGATATAAACCTGCTTCTTACCTAGTTTATTAAACTTTATAATATAAATGCACAAAAAAACCCCAGTTCCACATTTGCTGCAATACAGTAAGACTATACAAATAGGAAAGCACTCCCTTTCTCCAGGTTACAAAACAGGATTCATTTTACCAAGTCTTAACCACCCAGGTCTTACATGCCCAATTTAAGCTCCTTGCCTAGGCTGTCTTTACAGTCAACAGAGAAAGGAGGAATGAATCGCTTTGTGCAGATGCTTAATCCACATCCTTGTCTTTATACATTAACATCCCCTGAATATGTCTATAAGTCTCTGGTGACTGTCAAACAGCCTAGACACCCAGTGTAAATGCAGTTTTTATGTTTTAGTTGCCTATTTCTATCCACATCTGTCTACACAAGTGTCAGCTCTTACAGTCTTACACCATCTGATTTTTTCCTTCGGTCTGCAGCAAAGCATTGGCGCGACTTCACTTGCAGCATCGTATGGCTCGTGCACTCTCTGCAATCAAACACCATTTGTCTGGAGTACAAATAAGAAATGATTACACCACCAAGCTCCCCTTTACTTGCAATGTTGTAACCACTCACTCTTTTTTGGAAGCAGCCTTTTCTCTGACCTCTGCAGGCTTTGGGTCAGCCGCTCACTAAGCTAAGAGGGGAAGAGGATTACTGAATTTCAGAAAAATACAAAGGAGACTAGATACAAGGTTCTAAAAATGTCGCTTATCAACACATCTGCTTTGGAGAAGCTTCCATTTGCCCAAGTGATTATTTTACATTCAGAGAGGTGTGGAGTAGTTTTTAAAAGGCAGTTTGGTTTAGGAAAATAAACTGATGGCTCTTACATGGGGAACTGAAAACAGGTACTCAGCCAGTACAGAGTGCAAACATATAATTAATGATGAAATCGCTGATTCTAGCCTTAATATCAAGTCCTCTCAGTGCAAAACTTTGCACAGAGATTTAAAAAAAATACAAATTACAATTTTAGCAAGTACCTGAGCTGCTGAAGAAATAAATACACTGACTTTGGAAAGAAAAATGAAAAAAAAGAAACGTTATTAAATTCTAACTCTTGTATCTTACCGTATTTTCAAGCAATATATCCAGTTTAGGAACTTAAAAATCAAAAGACTGAGGATAAATGTTTCCTTTCAGTCTTTTGTCTTTTATCCTGGATTTTCTCCAACTGCCTGGCATCTCCTCTTGCCAGAGGAGCTTCTTTTTCTGAGCAATTAGGCATCTTTTCCATATAGGTCCAAAAAGCGTTGTGAGGAGTAGCCCTGATAAGAATAGTCCTTCTAGGTCATAAAGGCAAGAAGTCTCTCCAGCTGCTTAATGCCCAGTTGTCTGATGTCAGGAAAGGCGTTTGCCAAATCAAACAGGTGTTTCCATCTGCAAAGGGGCACTCACGGGACCTGAAAATCTATAGTGCTGTCTTATATGTGCAAATGTAAAAACTGATGTCTGAAAATAGATGGTCCAGTTATTTTTACAGCAATGCAGTGCCATCCTTCTAGCATGCTGCACTTCTTGGAACTAGGGGAAGAACAGTCTATATTTCAGCAATGAATGGGAACTCTGGTGACAGGGCCTGTGCTCAGTAAATTCCCATTGAATTCAAAACCCACGGGTGTCTCAGTCCTCCGGCTGGATAGTGCTGCCCTCACTCAAATAAATATGGTTACTGCTACTTTAAGCCCAAAATCAATGTCTTGGGAAAGCCTGTCAGAGCAAGAAGGAAAAACTCTAAACTAGTAGACCCTGGTACTGAGTTTGCTGCCCTCCCTTCCAATGCAGCCGTGCCAGGAGGAGCTGGTATTGCTCAGGCGTGTTTATTGACACTTGATGCCTGCTTTAGAAGGGTGACTCTTGCAACAACACAGCATGTGCCCCTTTTGCCATCCCCGTGCTATCCTGCTAGCATGCTGTCCACTAGCAGCCTGTCTGTATTGGTTTACCCACACTTGCCATCTCTGTGTCATACTCCACTGGCATTAAGGTTATTGAGAAAATCTAATGTTTTCCAGCTCTCTCACCTATGAAAATCACCAACAGCATGCATGGACCTGCTAGAAGTGTGGCTAGCCATGGGTAGGTAAGACTCAACAGTATTTGGAAGATTCCCTGTAAGGCTAAGTATCTTAGCTATTTTGAGGCATGTAATTTCACTTTGCTTGACATTTGTCTCTTTCTTTTGAAACTAGGTCACCCAGTGAGAGCAAGCATTTCTTGGCTGGAGGCTCGTGGCTGGAGTTTCATTACACACAAAGGCCAATGACCGTGTAGCATTTTTGGAAAATATTGTCGAGGACAATCCATCACGGAACAGATTTTTGGATTATTTATTTTGGCTGTCATCTTTCTACTACTACTATGAACACAAGAAATACTTCACTTAGTCCCAGCTAGAAATGAATACAAATTTTAAAAATCACTAACTTATTATACAATGTGTTACAAATTACAGTCTGAGACATATTCCATGCCCCAAACTGTTTTTGACAGGGTCATAGTGGAGCACACATTTTAGTCTGGAAACTCAGGTAGAACCTGAATGGCCTTTTCCTGCTTAAATCAATCTCACTTCTGGAGCCCAGGTCTTACGGAATTCCACTACATGAGATTTACATGTCAGGGAGGAAAACTGTCAAATTAATTCAAGGCTGGAGAGCTACAGAAAATTGACATGCATGTGTCTTTGATCAGAAAATTCAGCAACAATAAGACATCACAAGGACTCTAGAGCTTCAATCAAGTAAACAGCATAACATTTTAATGGGCTTACTAAGACTGTGCTTGGGGAAAGAGGGAGATAACTTACAGGTGAATTAGAAATATACAGGAAAATTAGTATGGCATTATACACGTAAAGAGCTAGTCAAGTGTTTAGTCTTTTGAAATACATTTAAATGGAAGGATGCTATGTACATGAATAAAATTCAAGCTACCCTGTTTCCTGAAGGGTATTTCCTATATGAGAATCACCGAATGAACCTAAGGAGAAGTTAAGAAGGACTTTTGAGAACTGAAGCATGAGAACATTGAATGGAAGTACAAAAACAGTTGCTTTGTCTTAGTAGAGCTGTGCAGATCCAGCAGATCCTAATGCAGATCCAGGTCTGTGGCAACAGCAGCTGGGCAGAATCTATGGAAAGGCAAGAATGAGAGGAAGCCAGAAGAGGGAACATGACAGCTGATGGGGAAAGGTCCAAGGCTCAGGAAGAGAGTGTGCCAAGTAGAAGTTCTGACAGCCAAAGCTCTGCCTACACTGAATTACCCTGCTTACCACAGTGGGCCAGATTTTACCAAGTTATTATAAATAGGTTTAATGGAGTCTGATTTTAAAAGTGACTGCTGTCAACAGATTCTCTGACTAAAATTACATTATGGAGTACAGAGCTATTATTAAGACCACCCTTGAAGTCCATTATACTACCATATTTTCTGCACTAAACTGATTTTTTTCAAATTTTTATCCTTCAAACTGACACTTTTCATGGAAGTCTCAATCCATGTTTTCTTTTGCAACTTGGTAATTTCTAAGAATGCAACTTTGTTCCTGACAAATAAACAAAACAATGGCTTTTTTGCTGTGACCTCTGTTGTGTGGCAGAACCTGAAATTTTGGCAAAATAATGTTTCTTACATTAAGAATATGCATTTGTCATCCCAGTGAAAGTAATTATTTGCTTATATTGAGGAAGTTAACAGATGGAGAAAGATCAGGCTTATCTGACACATGCTAAGCAGAGACTTGCACTGAAACTAAAACTCTTTCATGTTACATCAGTGCCAGGTCTATTCTACCACAAACACAGTAACCAATCTTCCAGCCCCTTTCCCCAGTTCCAAGCAGCAGAAAGGTAGGTTTCTCAAAAAATTTCAGCCCTACTAAAGATTTTGACAGATATTGATGTAATGCCACAAGAACTTCTTAACTCTGTTAGTTTTCATGTCTCTGTTGCCTGTGGAGTTAGGGAACACAGAGAAGAGATGTCTAAGCGAGGAAACTGAACTAGCTCAGGAGTGGGTGCAAGCAATTGAATCAGTACAGCCCTGTGTCCAGTAGATGCTGTGCTCCTGTAGCCATCTGAAAATTAAACATCTAGTCTGAGATACTATAGCTGAGATGTTGTATTTTGGACACTATCCTGAGTAATGTGTTTGGGGGGACCCTGCTTGAGCAGGGATGTTGGACTGGGTGACTTCCTGTGGTCCCTTCCAGTCTCACCCACCCAGTGATACTATGTGAATCAAATTAAATATGGCAAGTCACCTGGATGCCAGCCATCATCAGTGAAGATAAGGCAAAAGGTGACCCCTTTCCTGCTGTGATACATGCCCAAAAAACAGGAGCTGTCACTTTCCACTTCTGACTGCAGAGTACCTAGAAGAGTATCCTAGATGAGGCTCCTAGCCTGTAGACAGCTGCATTTAGGTGAGATAAAGTCCATCCAAAATGTAAGGCCTATTAGCTTGGGCATAGTGCCTGATTAATTGGCTGTAGTCCTTTCCTGAGCTAATGCCAGGCTTACATTTGTGCCAGACTAAGTACCTCTTTCCTGAACGTCATTATTGAGAGCTAAGATACCATTAAAGAAACTAAAGAATTACACTATAGCACAAGAGTGCAAAACCAGCTGTTAAAAATGCATGAAATGGTAGATTATCTGTGCTGGTCCCTTCATATCTTTGTGAAGTTTTTAGTCTTGTAATGCAAACATGCCATGAACAGGCTGGATTTGACATAAAGAGAAACCACAATGGAAATAAACTGACATTTGTAAAGCTTCACCAAATTATAAAGATTAGCAAAATATCAAATTAAGTGACAATTGGACAATGCCAGTGAATTGACTATAGATAGTATCCTGAAGAAAAATGTCTATGCAGTTGTGTAATTGAGTACTGTGTCATTCCTGGGATGGATCAGGAAGTTTTTAGGAAAACATGAAGTACTGAAGTATCAAAACTGTTTGTGAATCAGGGTGAGTTCCTAGTTCAGTAACAATTTGTGAAGGGAAAAAAGAAAACCACAAAAAATCACCTCCAAAACAAAGTCTTTAGATATTTTAGAAAGAGTCAGGTTTGGTTTTTCTAGAACGGAAAGTAGTTATTTTGCTACTTTCAATAATAAAGTAGTAAAATTCAATTATTTGAATTTTATATTCAATATTTTGAATATAAATTCAATATTTTTCATTGTAAAACCATAGCATGCAAACAGATTAAATGAAAAAATTAATCTGTGAAACAAAACTGAAATATTTCAACTGATAAAAACTTTCTTTTTGTAGAATTAAGATCACATTGTTTACTAATATTGTTCACTTTTTCTCAGTATTTAGTTAATCACGAATTACTGCAGGATGTGAATAGATTGCTATGCTGGCCCAGCCAGGATGTTCATTTCCAGATTTAGATGATTTACATCCCAGTTACACAGACAACTTCAAATTTAGCATTACCTTTTTTCTTAATTCCTGTCTTCACAACTTTAATGATGTTCTTAGATAACTGAGCTTTGTTGTGTCCCATATCTTAAGTATGTCTTCCCTAACATCACTTAGTTTATTCGTTCACAGTGTGCAGAGCATAGGCAAGACCTGAATCGATGAGGTTTGGGCTTGCATAAGGGCTACCTTACTAGGGTGCCTAAATTATGCCTCCCTTGCAGGTGGCTGCTGAGCCAGTACTCCTAGAGGAAGTGCCTAATGGCCATGTTTAGCTCATGGAGAGGGCATAGATGTCTTTGAAATTGGGACAGATTTCCACATGGAAGCCTTCTAAGGCTCTCCTGGCTCTGTGAGGAACTTAGGCATCTATTTTAGCGGAACAGGGTTGTGAACTACCAAGAATTCAGATGTAAATTGGATATAGCTGTGAGTCGGGCTTAATTACAACCTCATCTGGGCCTTTTTGCTTGGTAATCTTACACATAAGATCTTACACTTCATCTAATTCGTTGTACCTCTCAGGCACGGAATGAATCTTTACAAGTTCAGTATGACAGAGGTAAATCTTTGCTGTTTCCATGTAACAACCAGAGAATTTGAGGCAGTGACAAATGCAATGAAAAGCACAGGGCAGAGGCCAGAAGAATAGAGGGTGCTGGCCCAGACTCACCTTCAAAAGCTTCATTGATGACTCCAGTTGATGCCTCTCTGTCTTCAAGGCAGTGGATGAAGGACAGTGGAGAGTGTCTTATCTCTTGAAGTTTGTCATGAATATAAAAGAAAGTAGGTCTTTTATGAGGTTCTTGGGACCAGCATTTTGTCATTAAATCACATCTGGAAAAAAAATTTAAATGCAAACAAAAATGATAATAGAGTCATTCATCTCAACACTTACCATAAAACATCTGGGAAGCAAGTTTGGCCTGAAAACTTTCTGTGTGGTACAAAGATTATCATCAGCTGCTGAGGCAATGAAAAACAAATTAAAGATAAAATTAAAGTCGAGAATAATTACTATAAAACATTTTAATTTTTCGAAGATGGATATTTTTGAGATTGGAAGCAGATATAACATTAAACAAAAAGACACATTTGCCATGAACATCTACTCTCACTGAAGAAGTCAGGAATACTTTCTAAGAAAGCAGATGTGGAAATTCTCTAACAGAAAAAAATTTAAAAAACAACAAAAAAAAGGAAGCGTAAAATCAGAAACGAACCTGAAGTTTTCAACTTATTTAATCCTCCTTCAACTCAAGCTACCTCACATTCAGGAGAAGTTCAAGGCAAACCCTCCAGCACAGGGGGAGTTAATTTCAACTTCTACCTCCAGACCAAAACAAATAGGAATAAGTTTTCCAAAGGCAAAAATAGTATGAATTTCCTCTGGGTGCAGGGATTCCAGCCCACCTTGTACAACACTATCACTACCATTAGTGGAAAATTTACCTCCTGTTTGTCTAAATGATAGGGTTGGTTTTTATTCCTTGCTCAAGGTGAGTTTTTGCTACACAAAACCAAATCCTACAAAAGCCAGGGAGAGACAGGCTGAAAACCAAACACAACCAACACCTGGACGTGCTAAGTGTTGGGAGGGAAAGAGGTCTCAGAGTCTCAAAACCAGAGAGCAGCCAGTGAAAGGCTGGTTCAGAAAGCTGCATCTGGAATGTGGAGCATTTACCTCTAAGCCTTAAGTTCAAACCCTCCCCTGACAAACATCTTCCCAGACCTGCTGCTATGTGATACCAGGCGTTAATCTGTTATGTGAAATGAATTGGCTTGCTCAGATCCTCGCTTATCCACCTTAAAAAGATGACTGCTGTCCTTCACCACAACTGGGCATCTTAAAAAGCCCTTAGTGACAGCTGGGAGGAATCGCTTGACTTCTGATTTTTCAATGGTATTTTTCACTAAAATATTAGTGTCAAGTGAGAATGTGAGTAGAAAATTGTTTCAAACTCACTTTTCATCAACCTGTACTCTTGTGGTTTTCAAGTTGAACAGAGTAATTATGTTTTTTTCAAAAGAATTCCATGAAATTTTGAAAATCCATTTTAAGAATTTTAAAAGTGGTATTGGCTTCCTAACACTCTGAATCACTTCATCCGCTTACTTTCAGGTGTACTGCTTATTGATGACACTGGAAATATAGAAGGAAAAAGACTGAATAGGTCCCAAAATAAGGTTAGATAACTGGTTTTCCTTCTGCTGCCAGCAAAGTGTCTGTCACACTGAATTCCAGCCTTGGATGCTGGAAGCCAAACAATCTTCTTTCTGGTCATGCTTGTTGGTAGGATATCCAGGCAAGAAAACATGAGTTCAGGTGCCGTGCTTCGTCAGGTTTGCACTTGGGCTCTCACTAGCAGAGCCTTGTGGAAGAAACAGCCAGCCACTGACTGAGAAATAAACGGGAAATGATACAAAGTCATAGACTCATAGACTATTTTGGGTTGGAAGGGACCTTCAAGGATCACCTAGCCCAACCCACCAGCCATGTGCAGAGACATCTTCCACTACAGCAGGTTGCTCAAAGCCCCACCCAACCTGGCCTTGAACAGCTCCGGGGCTGGGGTATCCACAGCTTCTCTGGGCAATTTTTTCAGTGTTTCACCACCCTTATTGTAAAATAATTCTTTCTTATATGCAATGTAAATTTACCCTCTTTTAATTTATGAAACAAGAACATCGTGAGTGTGGAATATGAATTTTTTTTGTTTTGTTTCCTATGACCAATCTCTGCCTTTCTAAATAGCTATTTTTTATTGGTCAGTCTGCTTTATGAAGCCAATCAGTTTTGCTATGGAGTAAGGATATTAACTTCCGCCAAAACTGTAATTCAGTACTGTAATTTTCTCATTTTAATTATATTCCATGTTTTTATTTCCTAAATCAAATTACTTGGTGATTGGCTTAAAATATCAGTACTGGTATTTTTCACTAAGTGTTTAATTCAGATAGGCTTTAAGTTTCTAACGACAAAAATTTTCATGCTCTCTCAGAATATATCTGCAAATTTTACATGTACAGCTATTTGTGGCATGCCATTTAGCTGTTGAGGCATGCTGTGACATCCAAAGTTTTAAGTCACATGGCACAAACTTTCATTAGCTCAGAAATGCATGGGACCAGTCAAGAGGGAGAAAGACAGCTTAACATGCCAAGATACATGTAAGTGACAGATTAAACATATTCTTATATTTCTGGGGAGCCAAACATGGGCTAGCAAATAGTGCATCACTTCAGCATGAGAAAGAGACCCAGAGAATTCCCCTACTTCATGGGGAAAGCCTGTCAGGAAGAAATGAAAAATTACAGCTCCAAACACAACATTAGCTAAAGGTTTATGTCAGGCTCAGGAACGGTTACACTAGATGTACACCTACAAACTCACACTTCACACCTGTGTTTTATCTGCGGGCAACAACCAAATGTCCAACAGAGCTGCTTATCTGGGGCTGGTTAGAATTTGAGAGCCTGGAAAAGTAAAGAACTAATATTCAGTATCTGATATTGGAGGCAGAATGTGAACATTCCTGAAATGCACTATAATGCACAGAAGCTACAGGCATTACCAATTCTTTTCTCATGTGAAATTGGAAATACAATTGATGTGTGATTTTCTTAGAAAATGAGAAAATTTGTCATGACAAAGAGCCCCTGATTTCACCTGATGCATTCTGTGCAAGTCTGCCTTCTCTCTCACTCTCTTAATCCCTCCAGGGCATCATTGCCAGAAACAAATAGCAAAAAGATTTTAGTTATCAAACTAAAATTTCTTAGCAAAGTCAGTTGTGTAAGTTTGCAAAGGACTGAGCATTCCTGAAGCTGCAACTTCAAGTCAGCAAATGTCCTGGTGCTTGTACAGATTCTCTAGACTGTAATCCATGGCCTTTGAGGATTTGTTAAATCAGCTCAGTTCAGTCCAAACCTTGGCATTCTCTTGCATGCAAGCCTCATACCCCTTAGCTGTGCCAGATGTGGATCTCTGACTGCAAATGTATTTACATTCATAGATCTAATTCATGTTTCAATATATGTGTCTCATTTACACATCCCCAAGACCCTTTTTCAATTCTTTACCAAGATTTACCTAGCCACAGTTCTCTGGGGAAAAGTAGTTCCTGGAGTAGCAACTTATGGAGGCAAGGAGAAGAATTTTTCCCCCCTTCCAAATAAAAAACCAAACAACCAACTTCCTTCATGCTTTTACACCCTAAGGTTTCTGTGCCAGCCCTACCTGCACTTGCAGTGTAAGCCTATCACAGATTCCTAAACACTTCTCAGCTGAAGTACTTTGGCCTTTGAACTGTCTTCCTATCAGTGATGGTTTGTTTTGTCAAATGACAATGAGCAAGCCAAAGTGCTGAGGAGACAATTACTGACTGCTGATGTCCTGATGCAGGTTCAAAACCACAAGGAGGGAAGCAGGAATGTCAAGAATCCCGGCATGCCATTAATGACCTAGCAAAGCAGCAAAAAGCTGTTTACCCTACTGACAGAAGCTGCGTGCAGGTGCTGAGTGTTCACCAAATGAGATAAAAGATGGTACAAGAGTCTAAGCTCATCAGCTCTTTGGCTTTCAAAAACTACTATTAAGCACTGATCCTACAAGTTACAACAGGCAGAGCAGTATGTAAGACTGTCTGCTATGCTAAATTCAAGATCTGGGACCTTAAAAATTATTTCAAGCAAAGTTTTCTTGATTTTTCTGAAGATCTAGTCGCTCATTTTAAGGCAATTTATGAGCCTTTGCTTAAGTTTGAATGTCAGACTAGTACGTGGATATAGCTGCCTCCTGTGCTTTTTTACTCACAGGACAGATGTCAGAAATTTTTTGAGGAAATCTTTCTCAGTAGAAAATATTGCATTTAAAATTTCTTTGGGCTTTCCTTTGTTCTGTGACATCCAGTTGTCCCTCTGTTATTAAAATAAAATTCTAAGCTCTTCAGTTCTTCAGTTCCTCCAAGTGCTAAGGCTTGGTTTGGGGTGTTTCTGTGTTTTTTATTGCTAACATGGTATTTCGGCTATGTCTACATAATGATAAATAATCACCCTCTCTTAAGCTCAGAACATAGTTATTGGTGTAAGATCTATCATGGAGGTATTGGCTTGCCAATCACAGAATTATTCTCAAGTCTTTTCCTCAGCCCTGGGAGTAAGAATTGTTCACTTTCAGTAGCCTCTCCTATTTGTAGGACCAGCTGTCATGAGCATTTGCTGTGACTGCATTTGCTGAGTGGGTGATAAAGAAATTGAGACATGAAATTAGACAATACTGAGTGATTGTTAAGCTCATGTTCTCCTTCCTCCTTTATACACCTCTATAATCAGTTTGGGTTTGATCTACTTGATGTATTTATCTTATTCTGTTAATTGCAAGAATTTTGCAATTAAACCTGAGTTTTGTGCTCAAGATGCAAACAGAAATTGAAGGATTTACTTATCCAGCACAGCTAAAGACTAACCAGAGGTGCAGACTCCCCTTTTCCTGTACTGCTTCAGCTTTTCTTATTGGCTTTTTTGAGCTCTCTCTACAAAGGGCAGAGTTTATTTTTCATGTATGTTCTAATATTAGCCTATTCCTGCACATACCAATATGAAAGAGAGTTTTATCCACAGTCATAGACACACGATGTACAGAGACCAGTAACGTCTTTCTTAGAGCCATCTTAACTTCTAACCAGTACCTTCACTACTCACACTACTACCAGATCCATGCCTTAAATTCTTATTCACAGGCTGGCCTATTGGATGCATTAGTAGCAGGTTGGCCAGTTTTATTGGAAACAAAAGTGGAAGATGTTAGGCTTTTCATGGGCATGACCAACCTTCAAAATGATGACCGACTGGCAAAAAGCCTCTTGCTTCTTACAAATATTATCAACAACATTTAAACAAAATTAACTTACAGGTCATCAGGACAATTGTTTGGAGACTCCAGCCTTCCTCCTGATCGTACATGGTGTAAAACTTCTGTGTTGGAGAAACCTGGATATGGCTGTTGACCCAAAGTCAATGTTTCCCACACTAGTACTCCAAAAGCCCTGAGAAACAGTATGAAAAAAAAAAAGAGAAAAATTAATAACCATAGCCATCATGAAATCTCCCTATTAACAGTTAGATTGAGTCTAACCTAAGAATAAGAAAAATTAGTAGTAGGAAGACTTAATTCAGTTTTGCCCCTAAGCCAGCCTTGGAATAGCTAAAATAAATGTGTAGAACTGAGATGCTTTCCCAGACTCACTGAGATGCAGCTCAGAAAGCACTGAGTGCCCGCATCTTCCCCGGGAAACACTCAGGTTGAGCATGTTCTCATATAAACAAGTGTTCTGAAATCTCTAGAGGCATGGTTTAAAATGCAGAAAGACAAGTTCTTCCAAGCACCACTTGTGGAGCAATCAGCATCTCGTTTGGTTTGGCACAGAGTACTTAACTACTTTCTTAGATAAGTGCAAGAGTAGCAGTCAAATAGACAGGCAGGCACTGGGGACTTGGACAAGACCTGTGGGCTGAGTACTTGTGGCCACAGAAATCTAAACTTGTGTGAGTACCAGGTTTCATGGATCTGGTTTAGTCTGGGGGTTTTTTTCCATGTCTTCTGACAGTGGGTCTCTGCTTCTTCACAACAAACTCAAAGCCACTCAAATACACACTTTTAGCAAACCTCCATAAAAAAAGTACTGTGACCTTCTGACGATCCTGCAAAGTCTGGTCTTCAAAATAAAGAAGTCACTAGAAGAGGGTGAAACTATAAGGGCAAAGTATTTTGCTGTTGGAAGGAAATGTCAATAAACCTAATGGAAAACAAAATGGAAAAGCATGCAGGCAGTCAATTCACTGCCCAGTTGAGCAAAAACTACATTGTGGGCTGGGTATGACTGTAAAATTATTTGAGTGACACTAGTTCCTTCCAGCCAAAATCCGAAGAGCTCAAAGCATAAAGAAATATATCCATGAAATATACTGTTGTAGTGTCAAATATTTCATTAGATCCTTAAAATTTCACTTAGGAGGAACTCTGCCTGAGCCTAAAAATTATTAGAGTTTACAATATACAACCCTGTAATTCCTCCTCGAAACCAATATTTTCTTGCTGCAGAATTTAGTATGGTTATTGCCACAGCTTTGTGGCTGCTATAACTCACCAGACATCAGAGCGACTTGTAAAGACACCATCAATAAGGCTTTCAGGAGCCATCCATCTGACAGGGAGTAGACCTTCTCCTCTTTTTCTGTAATAATCATTTTTATAGACATCTCTGGCAAGTCCAAAATCACCGATCTTTACTATCCGGGATGAACGCCCATATTCCTTCTCAGACACAAGGCAGTTGCGAGCAGCCAAGTCCCTGATTTGTAAGGCAGAGAAAAGAGGATGGAGTTAGCATTGCAGAAAAACTCAGGTCTGTAAGTCATCTGGCTCAATATTCTCTTTAGAGCAGTGCCAGCCCCAAGGCTGGGTCAAGTGATTTAGGGCCTCACCCAGTTAAGCTTGGCATGTCTTCAAGACTGGAGATGACACAGCCCTTCTGGACAGCCTGTTTCAGTGATTGTTCTGGGATGTTGTGAACAATATTATCTAATTTCCTTTGCTGTAATTTGTGTCTGTTGCTTCTCATCTTTTCCCTGAACCTCTCTGAGAAAAGTCTGGCTCTATGTCCTCTAAAGCTACCCATTAGGCAGACAAAAGCACTACATGGGTCTTTCACTTCTCCTTGTTGCACAGGATATGATTCTTGCCTAAGGTGCAGTAAGTCCTTAGTTCAGACCTTAGAGTAGCACACTACCTTGGGAGAGAACTGTGAGTGATGTTTAGCAGAAAAGCATAGCCTTAGATTTTACTCCAGTGCTCTCTCCTGTCATGTTACATTGTGACGTCTTTCTAGACATTTTTTCCTGGGTAACATAATGAGTCCCAATACTGTGGGTAAACCTGGGAAGACTCAGGAAGTACATTCTGTACCTGTGTATGAAATGCATTTTCTCTAAATAGACACAGCCTTTGCAAACATCCAAACATATATCCAAGAGGTCAGTGACTCTCAGTAAAGGGCTCTGGAACTACAAGAAACAAAGACAGAAGTTAGCTATTTCTTCCAGCTTTACCAACTCAGAATGACAAAGTCTCCATGCAAGATAGCCTTATTGAAATGTATTTCCCCATTTGAAATGTATAGGATTTTTCCAAAAGAGTCAAAGCACAAGTGCAAAATCTCGGTATGTCGATTGAGTGAATGCTAATTTGAAGGGTAAATTGCCAAATCATTGCACTGTAAGGAAGGAGGAACACATCCTGTTTGATTTGCTGCTCAGAATACCCTAGGACCTTCAGAGTTGTGGAAGAAATAGGGCCCTGAAAATTTCCTCCCTCTAGCAGATCAGGTTTGTTTGTTGTTGTATTAATCAGTGTAACATATTTTATTCACCGAACACGTGTATATGCATTTCAGGAGAATTCAACACTGACTGAGGATTTGATCTGATTATATAAATGAACTATGCAATTGATATAATGCTATAAAATTTCATTTTGACCTCATGTCATACTATCCATACTCTTAATCGACACACTAACTGGAGAAAATTATACTTGAAATTGTTTATTCTTTATTCTTTTCTTTCCTTCTAAAGAATTTGAGGACACAGGCACAGGGACAGTGTATTCTTATATGCTTGGACTATGCCTCTCACATTAAGGATACTGTTGTTATTCAAGGACAAAAAAAAACCCCTCTATGATTCCCAATAAACCACTTACATGACCACCATTATTTATTACCACTTTCAAAAGGACAGTGAATATGATTTTCACAGTGAGAAATCAGCAGACATCTCATGACTGAAACCACAGTTTTGGTCAGTGATCTAATGACATTCAATCTTCATCACAGCATCACTGATTGCAAGGTCAGCACTGAACACTGAGGTCTCAGGGTATCAAGGAAAAGCCAGGTCAGACCTTGCAAGTACAGAAACAGCTGAACTGTTAGATCAGCATGGACTTTTAGAAAGGGAAAAACTGAGAAATTGTGGGCAGCTATAGGTAAAAAATATGATTCTTATGGTCTTCACCTTTTTCTTTCTGGCTCCTCGTAAATAGCTAAGTAGATCCCCTCCTTCCATCAGCTCCAGTATAAGATACTGAGGTTCATTCAACAGACACACACCAAGTAACTTCAGAATGTGGGGATGATCAAATTTGCTAAACAGAAGGAAACAAGTGTAAGATGACATATGAGAAATTCAGGTGGTTGATAGCTAACAGAGTGTTTATATTTGCAAGCAATGAATGAGCACTTTGGCCTTTACAATCTTGCTTCTATGAACATGATTCAGTAGCTCTCAGTGCCCGGATTTACTCAGTCATGGGGAAAGTTCAGGGACATCCTTCCAAAACACAGGCTTACACTGTCTTTGACAGGCACTCTAATGCATGCACATGTATTAAAAAGCACACTTTATTGTATTTCCAGGAAGCAAAGAAAAGTAGCCAAATGGCAATTTCTTTGAGGAATAAGATGATTCATCACCTGCACTTTAAAGGTATCTGTATTATTTTAATAGAGTATTTTTACTACTATATTCACAGTAGAACTGCTGATTCAGAGAAATACACAAAAGTAAAAGCACAAGATGCAATATATTATTTTCACAGTTCAGCAGGGAACAGTTTTTCAAAGTACATTTGCAAGAGGAACAAAGTACATATGAGTAATACTTCTAAGTATACTAGCACTTGTTTGTGTGTGTGTGTCTAAGACTGGGATTACCACAGAACAATCAGTACTCTCAGTACTACAAGTATTCTTCAAAGAATGAAGAATATTTATTGCATCTGACAGTGTCTGTGTTTTTTGAATCACTGCACTTGTGCTAGAAAATGGTTTTCCCCTCTCATGCTGTGTGAAAGCACTTGCACAAGCAGTCAGAGAAACTTGACTCTGTTGGGAGAATTGATGGTGTCCAAAATGCTGTCAAATGCAGCAGTGTAAACAAACAAGAGAGGGACATTTTCCTCTAATCTCTTTCAATTCACCTAATCTCAGGTGTGGGCAAAGACTCTTGCAAAAAGTGTGATTTAGAATTTGACAGTTCCCCCTGGCCCCTAGCACATACCTCTCAATCAGACAAACCTTGGCACTTTCAGGAACAAAAAGAGGGGAAGGAACACCTGACACTTTCATTTGCACCCAGTGCAGACCTTTCTCCACTGAACTGTCATGCCTTACTTCCCGAGGGATAGGACAAACACAAGAATTTCCTACACGTATTTGCACACAAATGACTCACCAATAACCAACATCAAATGATTTTTTGAAATAGAAGCAACTCAATTTTCCCTTTGCTGCATAGCAATAAAAAGGAACAAATAGTTCTGGCTTAACTGAGCCAACATGCATAACATTACAAGCCAAATTTTAATGTATATCCAAAAAGGCAAGCAAAATAAAAGTTGCACTTACATATCTTGCAACTTGCATTTTATATACCTTATCTGTTTGTAGCACTCAGATGCACTTATTTTTCCTTTCTACCCTTGGTTTAATTTATGAGACCTCACAGATGAACATCAAGAGAAATCATTAAACCCTCCATGANTATTATTAATATTGTTGTTTTTGTCATTGCTGCTGCTGCTGGTGTTTTTAATGGCTATGGGGATTATTATATAATACTTAAACTTTTCTATTCTCTTCATTTCTGATTCATTGTATTGGTGTACATATGGGTCCATGTCAATGTTTACATTTAAATGCAAAAAATTTTCAATTATATACTCTTCCAGGATTTCTGGGTTTGCGTTATTATCTGCAACAAGAATTGTGAGAGCCTCAGATATTTTAACCATGGGTTAATATAATTCCCATACTACACAGAAAAAAAGACCTTAACTATGTTTATGACTGCTAGGTAGACTGAAGATGGATTATGAGGATTTTACACACAACTCTTACTCTTTATCATTAATTTGCACTTTAATGACATAGTCAAATTTTGGTTTTAACAAGCCTTTTACCTCATTCAGTTACAGTGTGTCATAAAGGGCAAAAAATGCAAGATACATTTTTTAAGCGTGTAACCACAAAAAAATTGTAATGTTGTGAAAATCAATTTCCAGTTTCATAACACCACATTTTCTGCACAGAAATAAATCCTTCATTTTTAAAAAATTGCTTTTACTTCTGCACAGATGAAATAAAAGTCAAAGAAGTGCAAAAGTGCATCTAAAAACTAAACTACACTCTCAGTCTTATAGCACCAGTTGAAAACTTCAGTTGAACTTCTTGTTTCTGGGGACACTCTAGAAAACAAGATTTCCAGCTGAAACACAAACCTTGTTATGTGAAATTCTTGCAGTGGCGACAGATGCATAATTTAACACCAGCTCAATAGAAGGGGTATGTGGCAGCCCCTAGTGGCACATTTTTAAAAAATATTTTCTGCTGTAAATTACAACTTCAAGGCATCAGTTTATTCTGATTTGTTTCCTTCAGTAAAATGGGATAATTGAATTCTGACCATTGCCTTTAGCAACTAACTTCGTTTAGGGGAGAAAAAATACTGAAATACACCAGTACAACCCCAAATAAATCCATGATATGAGCATATTGAACTTGCAGTCTATATCTTAAATTTTGCTTATCAGCTTTATACCTTTAGTTACATGATATTCATCAGTAGTGATTTACTTGTTTGACAGAAACATGAGAACACCCCAAAAATGCCACAATAGTCTGTTTAGAGGAAAGTGCTGCTTTCATTCCCCTGGAAAGCCACCACGCTCAGATGATACCAGCTTTGAAGGGTGCCCAGGGACAAAGCTGTCCCTACCTCATTAAGTGTGCCTCCTTCAAGAATTCGCTCTTCTCATGGTCTGTTGCACCCTTCTTCAAAGTCTGCTCAATAGAAAGCAGAAGTGTAGTAACGTTTGGTCATCATCACTGTTACCACATGGTGCTTAAGTAAAACAATCAGACATAGATGTGATCTTAAATACACATTATTTTCCAGAAATCATTACAAGGCTGAGCTTTAAGAGTTTTGCAAGAAACACTGCAAGGAAATACCCAGATCAGCCCAACACCCATTTCTCAGATAAAACCTCTGAAACAGATCTCTCTGCCCATCCCATTCTGTTGCAAGAGAACAGATTGTTGTGATTACCTTGACTGCTACTTTGGATTCTCCACTTCCATCTGCCAGAATATCTACTGCGGTCCCTTCATATACCTCTCCAAATGCTCCACTTCCTAACAACTTGTGTAAGTTGAGTTTGTCCCGAGGGAAAGCTGGCAGTGATTCAATCTCTGCTTGAGAAGGAAGAGTGCTACAAAACAGCAATACTAGTCACTTGTTCATACCTAAGGATGTCTGAAATTCTATCAAAATTCAAATGAAGCTGGTACTATTTGTCTCATCAGGTATATTTAAGGGGAGCTCAGGTGAGGCCTGGATGTTTTAGAAGTTCCTGGAAAACACCAGGTCTTCTTCCTTCCCTGTGCACTTGTGCTTCTTGCCAGAGTGACATGAAGGATGGGCTGGGGGTGATCCAGGCTGGGCTGTGTGCCAGAGGGGCAACATGGCAGGGCATCCTTTGGAGCAGACCTGCCCTGCAGCAAACATGCAGCTCTTAACTCTACCTTGAGGTTTCAAGGATGAGTGCCCTGATGTAAACTGGTCCAGGGAAGACCTCTTTGATGTTTCTGTCCTGAAAATACATTTGCTCTGAGGACATACCGTACAGCATAACAGGCATTGGCTAGTCCCACTGTCTCAGCCATCCCCCTGAGTTGAGCTAGCTCTTTATCTTCCTTGATAAACACTATCTGTCCAGGCAAGGCCGGTTTTCTGGATTTCAATCTTTGCTTCCATACTGGAATAGAAAAGGAGACTATTAGGTGTTTCACTCTGAAAGTAAGGTCAAGTTTTTATAAAGGTACACACAAGTATTAGAGTTCCTTAAGCACCCCTGTGCACTCCCTGCAGGTAATCAACAGCAAGAAATGCCTGAGGATGGAGTGAATTTCTATCCTGTCCTTCATACCAAAAATATAATACGCTATCTCTAGGGCCTCAAAGAATGAGAATATACAAATTCCTCCCACCTCCCATCCTAGGGAGGTGGTATTTCTGGAGGCCAATCATTCCCCACCATCTGAACTGCCTTTCACCGAGGCTTGGCAAACCAAGGGTAAACAAAAAACTCAATCACATACCAAAACCGAATACCATGACTACAGCCAAACACAGCACAACAACTCCAGCCACAGAAGCAATGGCAATGATGGTGCCCATGGACATTATATTATCTGTTAAAGAGAAAAGGAAATTTGTTTAATTACTGTGTATGCATGCAATGTCAATCCCATGGAGCAGAGCACACCTGAGAGAACCCTTCAGCTCCCTGCTATGTAAAAGTCTTCTGCTGCACAAAGTTCTCTTGTAGGCTCTATGTTGATGTGTATTTGGTCAGACTAATCCTTCTCCCCCAGACTTGGGCCATTCCTGTGACCTAATGTGTATGCAGAAATAGAAAATGCTGAACTGTTTGACTACTCAAGGTGGGATTTCCAAAAGCACCCACAAAGTGTAAGTCTAACATTCTGTCTGAAGGCAAGAAGTAATTCTGATATCTTTATCCAGTGTGTGAGCTTGCCTTTTCTCAAGAATCTCATCATAAAGCAGAGTGGCAGATCCACGGAGACGAAGTGCTATAAATGAGCAGAAGCACTTTTCAGGCCCACTGTTCTGAGCAAAAGAGCCTGGATGAGCACTAGCAGCAGGGGTCACCATATGAACATCACCATTTATTGCCTATTAGAGACATTACTTTACCTTTGCAGGAATATTATTATTATTAAAATAGCCAGTCTCTGTTCCTAAATTGATATGACTATTTACAATAACAAAAAAAGGATTAACAGAATACAGAAGTACAAGACATACCCTCACTCAAAATTATATCCATGCTGATGTCACTATATTCACCAAGTCCCAGCACATTTGCAGCTGCTGCTCTGAACTGGAAAGTTCCTTCTAAGTTCTTGGCCTTCCATGTGCAAATACTGCCACAGGAGCCATTGTAAGCCACCTCCCACGTGGACTTCACATCGCTGCTGTTGCCAGACCGTTTCCTGCAGCATGCACAGCACGACACAGGAATGTCATTAATGCCACAAGGGCAGTTTACTGCTTCACTCCCAGCCCATTCTTTGCTTCGGTTTCATGGTTTTCACAGCATTTCTCTGCCTGCATAAAAGCTCAGTCTGGTCATGGGATTCTGGCAACAGAGAAGAAAATTGTGCCATGCCATTTCAGCAGTGCTAGGAACCAAACATCTTTACCTTGGCATTAGAAATTAAATATTAGAACGCTTTTAGACACAAAAAACTGTTCAGTATATGCCTGATTCACCTGTTACAGTATATGCCTCACAGGCAAGATTTCAAAACGTTCTTATTTAGCTTTCTGGCAAAAAAAATTATATTTTTCTACTGTGCTAGAGCTTTTTGCCCTTCCAGACCCAGAGTAATTCAGTGTCTCCTGTGCATCAGGTTTCACAAGCTAAATAGGAAGCAAGTGATTGGCAAAGAAGATACCATTCTTTAGCTAGCCACTTTCCCATAGTATCTGCTGACTGCTGGGTGTATTTCTTCCTTTCCCCATTGGACTGAGATTGATTGCTCACAATAAAATCAGAGCTGATTATTCACCAACCAAAAGAAGACCACATACCTAAACTTGAAAGGCCATACCTGAAATATCATTTCATGTCACACAACACCGTAATATATCATGTGAAATGACCTTCATGAGCAAGTCACTCATTCTCCCAACACACTTTAATGAAGACACTTTTAAACCAGAAAGACATGGGAAAACTTCATGTGTATATGTTGCCACTGGAGATGTATGAAAAACAGAGGTTGCTTAAAAGGGCTAGGCAAACATTTTCTAGAATGCTGTGCAACTGACCTAACATTTTTCCACCTGGTGTGAAATTGAGTCAAAACCATCAGCCTGTGTACATTCAAACTGCAAGAGAAAAGCTGACTACATTAAAAGACCACCTCAGCGATGCATTATGATTCCAGAGATGAATAAGAAGCTGGAGCCTGGAGAGCACAGCAGCTAATGCACAGCCTTGGCACAGACCAATGGACTAACCATTCCTTACCCATCTGCAGCAAGTCAGGTACAGATTGTCTCCTGGCACATCAAAATTATTGTTTTCTCAGAGCATGCATGTCAATGCTCCTGCATGCTCACAGAACTGCAGGAAGCTTACAGCACCAGCAAAGTATGTCTGGGTGAAAACTTATATAGGTAAAGCATTTCCAGCTCAGAGTGCTGTCAGTCCTTAGCTTTTGTAAGCACAGAGAAAGAAATAATGGCTGAGTTTAGAAAATTGCTTCCCTCCATCAGTAATAACTTCAAATAATCATTGGAATATTTCAGAAGATGAACTCTCCTAATTTTAAAATAATGCATTAATTAAACTTTGCACTAACTGCTTTAAAGAAATCTCTCCAGAGTCATGGTCAAAAAATTAGAAGTTCAAAGTCACTGCCCACAGCAATATACTCTAAGCTGCCCAATCAGCCCTTCCAATGCCAGTGCAGGAATAAGAGTGACCTGGCACTCTGGTGTGACATCAATAGCCCAGGCAATTGGTATTTGATGACAGAGCACTTTAAAAATTATACAGTCATCCTACGTGAGTGCAAATACTTTATTTCTGGCAATATTACAACACCTTTAAGCCCTCTGAACACAAATATATTTGTGCATATATTTTAGCCAAAAATACATACTATATGTAAGTTGAGAATTGTGATTTGAAATTATCTCTAAATCTTCTAATTCACTGACATAGATTCAAATATATAATTGTTTTTCAAGATTGCTCTGAAAATGTTGTTAGTGTTTATTTTCCTTCTGTGTCTTCCAGAATTTCTGGAAAATATGGGTACTTGGTTTATCTAAGAAAGAGATCCGAATGGAAAGGGCCTTTTGCATCATATACATTTTGTTCTTCCCATCAGAGCCAACATGAAAAGCCCTGCACATCCAGATTTGTTCTGGGCTGCTACCTGTGGGAAGAGTGCCTCATGCATTGCTTACCTGCTCTCTAAGATGTAGTAGGTCAGTTGGCTTCCATTGTCATCAGCCTTTTCCCACTGCAGAGAGTTTTTGGAGTCTTCGGCTCTTTTAGGAACTCCTGGCTTACTGGGAACACCAGCTTAAGTCAAACAGGGGAAGAAACAGAACGCTTAAAATGTGTTTGTAGCATGACAAAGGGCCAACAGGCACAGAAAAAAATCTGATGTACACAAGGATGTTTAGACATACAAAAGGAAGGAGGATCTATATTAATAATCCTCATAAAGAATGAATCCTTGGCCTTCTCTTTTTGATGGATAAATTCTAAAATTTTTACTCACATGCAGCCTTTCACCAGTAATGAATTCACTTGTGTTATAGGCATTTCATTTCAGTTCCCCTCACTCTTTCCTCTGCTCCACTGGGAAATGAATCTCATTTCTTTCCCCTTATTACTTCTGAAGCTATGGTATTGTGTTATTCATTTTTCAAACAAACAGAACTATTGGGTCTTAGTATAAGAAAATTCCCTGCTAAATTTTTGAAAATATGTTATGTTTAATGTTCACACCCTGCAAAGAGTCTTAAAATCTTGTTATGCTGTGTTAAGTGCTTACCTGTAGTTTTAAAGCTTGTTGAAGAGGAAGTGCTTTTTGCTCCTGTGACATAAACTACTGTTACTCTTACAAAGTAGTTGGTCCAAGGAAGAGTTCCTGTGAGGTTGCATTTGTAAACAAGATTTCCTACGCATGTACTGTTCGCAGGAAAAAACCAGTCACTTTTTGTTGGCCACTAGAGAAATAAAATATCATTATGGTCAACTTTCTTGCTTGTAAGTGTGTCACAGTTCTATTCCTGGGTAGGTTAACTACTTTGCCACCTCTTAATATCATAGTGGAAACATGACGCAGGTGCTCTTTCAACCATGGGACTTTGTCCTCTCAGAGACCAAGGACACAAACCCTAATTTTCTTCTTTGTTTTCAGGAGTCCTACAAGTCTTGGCAGTAACAAAGAACAACAGATTAAGTGCCTGCTTTACACAGCCAAAAGGAGCCTTCCCCTTATATTTCTGGATCATTGTGACGTGCCCATGCGTTCAGCTTGACATGATGCTATTGAAAGGAGGTGGGTTAGTGGAATTGTGATGTGACATTTATTTTAGGGCAGCGAAATGTTTGGTGTAGGTTTTTGAATCTGATTCCCTATAGTAAAGAATCTGCATGATCCAGTTTAGAACATGAGTTTTTCTGCATCCAGTGGTTCAGGTGTTGAAGTCTGAAGTTTCCATGCATGCTGCTCTCACTGCAGCGCTTACTTCTTACTCCTTGGACCTGGTCTTCTCTGCGGCATTTTCTCCTAATCTCTATCACAGGAAAATAAAATCCAGATACTAGGTTGTAGCTAATATTTATTGCTGAAAACCCTTTTCTTCTTTTTCTTGTGCAAGGCAGACATAGGATTTGCAACTGCAAACCCAGTTGGGGCAGGGCAGTGAGGAAACAGGGATAGGACTGCTGAAACAGGAGACTCAGAAGGAATTCTGGTGAGGTCATCCAGGATGTCCTTTGGCACTATGGAATACTAAATGCTACAGCTGCAGTCCTCCTTGTTCCTGGCAAATGCTGACTCCATCCTGCCCCTGCTGAGCAGCTAAGACTGACATCACCATGCCCAAATTATCCACTGAGACTCATCATGTACATCCTGCCACCCACCCTGTCCTGCTTACCAGGCCAGAGTAGATTAAATTTTCTCTGACCTGAAGAAAACCCACCCCAAAACTTAGAGGTATTTTTACCTTATGAAGCTCAAACCAGAAGCTGGTTTCACTGAGGTGCAGAGGAGCTCTCCATTCTAGCTGGAAACTGGTATTTCTGGGGACTATGTTGATAGGTGCAGCTGGAGTCTCAAAAGTTTTTGCAATGACAGGGACACTTGCAGAAAACCAGTTCTCATCAGGATGAAAAGCAAGAACCTAGTAAGGCAATGGATGAACTGTACAATACCAGAGCAGTTGGAAAGGCAGCTTTGCTTTTGCAACACCATATTTGGAAGATCAATGTTTCAAATGACAGTATTCAGGCAATAGAGATTAAAAAAAGATTTTAATAGAGATTAAAAAAAGATTTTGCACCTCATAGCTGCAAGGTTTTATACCTTCAGGCTGAAAGTTCATGTCCAGGAGTACCCTTCTACAGAGAGACTCTTCTTAGTTTCTCATCTCGGATTTCTACCAAGTCCCTTCTTTTTCTAGATCTTTCTTAAATGCCACACAGACATACTCTTACAAAGACATGCAGATGTCACATCACATGTTAGGCAGTGGTTTAGAACCACAGAAACACAAAGTCAAGAGGTGCCTTAGCATATTGCTTTTCACTAAGCCGCAGGCAAATATGACCTGTTAGGTATGCATACTTGGATACACACATACAGGTATTTAGGTATGTGTGTGTACACATATTACCCATCATATTATCCAAATCATTAACAAATGATTTGATAAAAAATCAAACTAGGACCTACAGATCCCCTCCTGCCATGATCTGAATGTTCTCCCTACTGTGTAAATCACTCTATTTGTGATACCCAGAGCACATTCTGCAGAGAACATGTTTACTTGGTTACTTTTGGAAATGTCACTCTGATCATAGACCTGCTGTTCAGATACATAATTTATTATTTTTTTAAGCCTTCATCTGTAAAGGGAGAAGCAGTGCATTTTGTTTTTATGAATCCACGTTGCATACTTTTATTTGTCTACCTTGCAGAAGAGAAGTCTAAAGATTTGCAGGTTGAACAAACCAGTAAAACTACTTGCAATTATACCTTGAATGAATTATTTGTTCCAGACTGGAGCCCACTGAAGGACCAGGCGAGCATCCCATTTGAGAATTCACTTTTTCGCAAAGGTGTCGCTGGGACAGGAGGCAATAAATTGACTGAGATTTGATAGCGGATGGATTCAAGAGGTCCATTTGGCTTCAGAGGTTCACTCCAAGATATGTTGATGGTGGTGTCAGACAAAACTAATGTTTTAATAGTGTTAACTGCCTCTGGGACTGAAACAGAAATAAAAATTAATCTTTCTTTTAGAGTAGTCAAGAAATGTCACCAAGGAAAGAAAAGCGGGATGTAAGTGTATTACTATGATTCATTCACAGGACTGAAACTCTACACATGTAAAACTCATATTCTGGTATAGTCAGTTAGCTGTGGACAAGTTCAAAATATTTTGAGGGACTTTCAGTATCTTCTTGGCTATCCTAATACACAAACAGACAAAAACCCCAAAAAACTGAACAACAACAGGAAAACAGCTGCTGTCCTATACCTCTACATTTGTAGTCATATGACTGAATTCCTGCTCCTTCTTAGTTTCCTAATCAAGGTCTCAGATGTGAGTTTAATATCATGCTTACTTGAATATGCACACAAAAAAAAAAATACCTGTGCACTATTCCAATTGCAAAGTCTTTTCTTGAAAAGAAACTTATGAGGGAAGAAAACACAAAACTAAGCATTATTTCCCATCATTTAAAATTTTTCTCAGAAATAGTTTGGCTAAGTTGTGTAAGGAAGAAATTGAGTTGCTGGTCAGATGTCCATACCAGCTGGTTAATCATTAATTGTTCTGGAAAAGTCAACCCTTCCTTTGAAGATTTAAGATCACGGACTTTGTAATGCTATATGGCATGTCCCTACTCTGCATAAAAAATTCTTTATTTCCTATTGAGCTGTCCAGAGAGGTAAAAAGTTAACAAGAATTTAACAGTATTTATGTTCCCAACATAACATTATTTATGTTCCCAACATACAAAAATGATGAATCCGTATGTTTTAATTCATATCCTAGTAGCAAGCCTACAGATTATTTAATGAAATATACAAAAACTAGACTAGGAAAAGACAAATTTCTTATTTGTCTAGCTAAAACATATGTGGAGTAAGAGTGACACTCTGTGGCAAGAGTAATGCATTGTCTTCCTCTTTTTTTCATTCCCTCTATCTTGCTATTTGATGGAAAGCACAAATTATTCCAAGCTTCTTTCACTTCATTAGAGAATTGAGAAAAAGGCATTGAGGGAATTCACACAGCTTCAGAGGTGTTAAATAGTGTACACACTTCAAGAGGCTCTAGCAGCATCTGATTACAATTTAAACTGGCAGTTACATTCATGAAATTGAGAACATAAGTGTCAGGACACATATACCTTCTATTTACAGCTGGCTGGAAGTTTTTCAACAAATTGTGTAAAGCTCTGAATGCTGATACAAATATTTATTCAAAATACTCAGGGTTTGTAGGCTGGGGTGGGGCGAGGGGTTTTTGTTGGTTTGGTTTGCTTTTTATCTAAGACTTGATTTTCATCCAGATTTTTCATTTTGTCCCAACTAGAGAAGCCTGTTCTGAGTTTCATGTTTCATTTTAACATGAGACTAAAAAATTCCGTTTGAGTGGAGCAATCCGGTCTCCCATTTCGTACTCTACCTTTATGTTTCATCACAGAAAGGGTGTACATTGCTGCAGGATAGCACAGTTTACCATACAAAAAGGTAATTGTGTCAATTCTTTCAATATCCCAATAGTATTTAATGTTATTCAATCAATGTGTCACACAAATTTTATATTACAGATGTGGAATCCCATGCAGAGAATTGACATCTACTGATAGAAGGCTAGAATTGTTGGGTAGTTTGGGGGGTTTTGATTGTTCATTTTTCTCCACAGACTCCACAAGAATGTTGAATCATCAAGGTTGGAAGAGACCTTTCAGATCATTAAGTCCAACTGTCAACCAGAGCTACCACTGTAACCTGTAAACCACTAAACCACACCACCCAACACCAGGTGCCTCAAAACACCCCCAGGGATGGTGAATCCACCGCCTCCCTGGGAAACCTATTCCAGTGCCTGACCACCTGAACTGTGTAAACATTTTTTTCTGGTATCTAATCTGAATCTCCCATCTCAGATAAAGGCCATTGCCTCCAGTCCTCTCACTGCAGGCATGGTAGAAGATATCAGTATTCTCACAATATTCAGAGATCCACATAGGGTGGGAACCTATTTGCTTGATGGTGCAGATGCTAAGGGATCTGACTGTTCAGAGAAAAATGCCCAGCATAGTTGAACTAGAGAACTCTCGAAGTATAGCATGTCTGGTTCCCATGAGAAGGGTGGCAATATGCCTGCACCTCTTGTTTCACTTCGGTTTGAAAGATGAAAAGAAGTTCACCTTAAACAGAGGGTTTTTAAGGGGAAAAATGTGACTGCTCCCAGGATAAAAAAACAGGGAATGATCTGTGCATAAGAGAAGGCACTGGCGGCTCTCAGGTGATGCTCTCCTCTGGACAACGGTGGCAAAAAGAGAGGCTGATTATTCTATGAATGAACTTTTAAAGAAATCACAGAGTGCATCCCTAAGGGAAGAAAAAAGGAAATCAGGACTCCTGGCATGTACTTGTTGCCAGGTATTCTGGATAAAATGTTTTCTTGGGCACAGTTGATCACTAGGGGAAAGAGACATTGAGGAAAGTAAGAAAAATGCAGTGGTGGCTGTCCGTACTTCAATTCTAGTTATTCCATCAACTTCTGAAGCAGCCAAAATCCAAGGAGAGGTAAAGAGATAAAGAAAAACCTTAGGAGTCCTCCTGTGGCTCCCTCACTGCATGTCACAGCAACACCCACATGCACAGCTGTGCAGCCTGCATGGCTCTGTGCTAGTCACAGCCAGCCCTGATGCAGCCAGGGTAAGGGAGCCAGTGCCAAGGGCCAGAGGCTGCAGTGCCTCTCAGTTTCACTCCCTTTCCCTCTCTCAAAAAAGAACTGCTCCAACTCTGCAGGACAAGACCCAGGCAAGAAAATTGATGAAGGTGGGGGCCACAGCATTCCCACATCCCAGTGAGTTCAACACCAAGTATTCCTAGGTACCACCTCCCCAGTCTTTCATCAAAACACAGATATGCTGTCATGTAGACTTGGCTATAATTCTGACTATCTGACTTAGGAATTAAGAGAGGTGCCTGATGGCTTTGGAAGTGAAGCGTTTATGTAGATCAAGCTGACACTGGCTGGTGACACCAGGCACAACAGAGCAAAACTGACACAGCAGAAGGGCGAGCACTATGTACGCTATGGGAAATAGCTACCTCTCCTAATGACTTTCCATGTTTTCAGCAAGGAAGTTCAGCAGAAGCACTGAGAAAGTTATCTGAAGAGGAGCACAAAGGCAGCTCCTCATAAAGACAAGTGTGCATGTACAAAATCACACATGCAAAACAAGAAAAAGTGCTGAGCAAGGTAGTTCTATTGGGTTGGGCTGCAACATGTGCAAAAGCATAACATGCACCTTTTGCATGATCCTTCTCTTTCTGGAAGATGTCAAGAGCTTCAAGGAAACTGGCACAGTAGCTGCCCCACAGCTGCAAACAGGTAGAGTGAAGCAGGGAATGAGTAGAAGCATCAACTCCTAATTGAGGTATTTACAAGCATGGGAGGCATCTAGTGCAGACTGTAGTGTTCTCAAAGAACAAGGACTGAAAGGGCACATCAAAATTCTTGAAATCAACTGAAAATGAGCTGTTTTCATTCAGGCCAAAGTAAAAATGAAGTGTTGTCTTTTCAGCCTGGTTCACAACAAAACAAATCTGCATTACCCTTAGAAACAGCAATTATGAGAATGACATCAAGCCAAGGGAAAAAAACACTGAATGAATACATAACACAGATATTTAAACATACATAACCACATATACATTCAAGATGTGGTCCAAGGCAGAAACTGCAACTGTTTAGCCACTTTTAACCATAATTTATCTTTCCTCAGGAAGCAAATAAGCCAAAGCATGAAAGAATATATACAATTACATTGAATGAATCTTACAAATTCATCAAGTCTGCTTGCCAAAACCCTGTGATGATCTACACAGGTTATATTTTAAGCAGACTATTTGCCCACTTTCTGATTTACACCCCAAACTTGCATACACCTTTCTCTAACTGAGATGAGAACTCCGTTCAAATTCCGAATAAAATATGAAACAAACCTCCATAGAGAGTTGTGCCAACTGTGCCTTCTCCCACAGGCACCACTTCCTCATCTGAATAGTAGTTTTTCACTGCAACTTGTATGGCATAACTTGAAAATGGCTGTAGGTTCTCTAAGACAGCAATAGGACCCTGATATTCCTGTAAGTCAAAACCAGATAATAAATATGCATTCTTAGAAAAGAGAGTCATATGTCAACCCAATCATCTGTCAATGAAATGTGTGTTAAAAAAGTAATATAGTAGTGTTTTTGCATTGTAATACACTTTAGTGTTTAAAAAAAGAATGTTAGAATCACAGTTTTGGTAATAGGTCCCTACAGAAAAGAAAGCACATACCAAAAAACAAGACAAAAAGTAGGGGGTTCTTGCACAAAGGAAAACTCAGGAATCTACCACTTACCAAATACCATAGAGAAAGGACAGTTACTGTTGGGATGTAGAAATGGAAAAACTCGCTGACAGAAAGCTACAGAATGGTTCATAAAATCACTAGAAGTGATATCACATTCCCCGTTTATAGATGATTTCACATGCATTTCTGTGTGAAGTAGCCATACCAATCTTTTTTGCTGTGGAGCAGACAAACATTGTCTTGAGTTCCTGCAGATGTTTGTCATTTGTCTGGAAAATACCAGGTATGTTGGTGTAGGCTGGGATATGCCAGGGCAGATCTGCGGTGGTGTGACAGATGGCAAGCTTAATGTAAAACTGGTGTTAGTTGTAGCAAGGATAGTAGGTTTCTCAGTGTCTGGCAAGAGAATCAGGCATCTTTTATCTAGGAAAGACATCAAAAGATTAAAAATTAAAATTATGGCTGGACCAACCCAAACTTGCATGGGATTCTACCACCATTCATATGAGAAAGCATAGCTACAAAGTATTCTTTCTGCTCTCACAAAGAGAAACAGAAGAAAATTCCACCTGAAACGACTTTATTTGATTACTTTCGTGGACGCAAAAATAGTGGTACTCAGAGAAACTCTCATTTATCTTTGGTAAAATACAACTTTAATAAAGAATTTAGGTTCTTCTTGGAAGTAAAAGATGTAGTTTGTACAATTTGCTACATCTTTGTAGAAGATGTAGCAATTTGTAGCTGCTGCGTCGTCAGGGCAGTACATATTGATGAGCCCAAACTTGCCTGTTACAGGAAGGGCAGATATGCTGAATAGACACTGCCTTTCTCTAGCAATTAAATGTTATCTGCTTTTTCTTCCAAATAGCTTTCCATGTGTAATGTAACAACAGATAATGAGAGAGAAATTTGGGAGGTAGAAAAGGAGTCTGGAGGGAGAAAACAATAGAAAACTACACTGACAGTTACTGAGAAGTAACAAAAGAAAATTCCCCATCACTTGATGTACTTTCAAAAACAAAATAAAAATATATTAAATGGACTTCCTGCTAAGAAGGAAGAAATTTAGGCATGTGCACAGGGAAGAAGGTACAAGGACCAGTTCTTGCTGTTCAGCCTGAACAACTGACCTCATAGTTAAGATCTTTTCTCTCAAAGTGAGCAACCCTGCCATTGCTACCAAAGTCAGGTTCATGCATATTCCTCCAAATATATTTGCAGCTGCCAATGTAAATTAGAAAATCTCCATGGGGATCTCTGGATAGAAATAATCCATTTGGACTGAAATTTGGTTCTTCCCTTTCTGCACCAGCCAAGCCTGGGGCTCTTGCAGTAAATCCTGTCTCTGGGGATAGGGATTGGCACATTCTGTACCAGGGCCAAACCAGGCTCCTACACCAAAGCCAAGCCCACACAGATCTCATGAGAACAAACATGCCCAGAGTGTTGGCAAGAATAGCCTGAGAATTGGTCAGAGCAGCCACAGGCAGGCATGACTGTACCAGCTACTCAAAAGAATGTGATTTTTTTTTTATTCCAAAGAAGTTCATCTTGTTAAAATATTCATTTGTATATTTGTCAGGTTTTTTATGTAAAATTTGAGTTCAATAATTATTTTGAATATATTCATCACGCTAGTAGCTGTTCTAAGCCTCTGCATTTACAAAGGTAATCCCTATAGGCACTATGAATCCTAATTTTCTATTAAAACTAATGTTTTATTTATTTCATTATCATTCTACAATGGTTTGTTTAAAATATTAGGAGTTCTAAGTGAAGCCTGGATCTACTATAATGTAACCTGTAGTTGTCTCTTGGGTACTTCATTATAAATCACTTTAATACACAGAGTTCTTATCTCTTTATCTTTGGAAGGACAGACCTTTGTTTTGGTTTTATATACTTGTGAACAAACTCAGAAATCTGTGTCACAACAGGGATGGCTATCAAACTCTTGCTACAACACTGGGGAACATATTTGCTCTTTTTCTGTGCTGTAACATGCACCACCTTTTCTAAACCTCCATGCCCGACACAACTTTGGAAATAGGCAGTTTGGCATTAACAAACAGGGGAAATATTCATCATCATGACCTTCCATTGTATCCAACACAAGGCCAGTCCTTATATTCCAAATCCAAATTGTTTCTCTGTAGAAGGTACCTGAATCCATGAAGCATACTTTACATAAATACACATCTGCAACTTAAATACATGCTCTAATAGAAATTGGTTACATTCACAAAATAACCCAAATCCCCTCTACCTGGATATGGTTGTGCTGCTGAGCTGTAAGCTAAGATTTTCAATGTGTGGTTTGCTCTCTTGTGAAGAAAGTGTCTTCTGCTCTCTTTATTTGCTAGCCAAATTTCAGTGTATTCCTTTGTTTCAGCGGTCCAGTATATAAATTTCTTATCTGCAGTCAAGCTGCCAATTTTATTACCTGTGGGAAAACATTGGATCAATAAGTTTTATAGTCAACCCTGAGATGATTTTACAAGAGAAGACAGGTGCTGGTATTCAAAGTGAGTCAATATAGCCATCTTGGCCATACCATATCCTCAAAGATCTCTCCTTGAGAAGAGATTTCCAGTATTTTCCAGTGGGTCTCATGAAGCTGAGACACTGATATTCCAGTTTACAGGTGTAGATTTGAAGGTGTTTAATTACCCATAATTATGACTACTGCTATTCAATTAACAAACACAAGAAATAAAACACAAAAGCAAGAGCTGTCTAAAGAAACTTTGCTCTTTTTTCCAAGATAAAAACCACCATGATCTGCCATCTCTCAGGGACAGCTAAGACAGCTCGTCTGGTAACAGAGCAGCTTTACCACCAGGCCTCCAGAGCTGAGCTGAAAACTGAGCAACCAAGAGTAAGTGTTATTATCACAAGAAGTGAAACATGGATAATTTGTCACACAAGACTCTATGTGCATGACGTACCTTCCCCACATGATGAAGTCTGCAATGCCATTTTCATGCATAAGTTGCTGCAGTATCTTTTCAGTGACATAAACTGCAATGGGTGTAGCTAATACAAAACCCTAGCAAAATAGTGTGTTAATATTCTAAGTGAAATCTATTGACAAGCAGCACTTGAGGCTGTAGCATTTCTTTTACATCTTACTAGAATACACACTTGCATCAGTAAACATCTTCACACTGCCCTTTCTCCTAGTTTGCATGAACAGGGTACACAACTGGAGACGCAGAACACAAACATTTTGTCCATATTGACTACAGATGAATCAGTTTTATAAACAAAGTGCTTCATGAATGTTATTTTCTGAAATGAATGTTGTTTGAAGTAAGAGACAGCAAGAATCACAAACTACCTAGAAAAATAAAAGACACTCAGACCTTGAATACTTGGTGTTTTGATAGTTCTCCAGCAGTGGCAACCATCCACATCTGAGGCCCATATTTCATCTCTTCCTCTGATGAAAAGCAGCTGGGGATTTTTGGAGTCAGACAGATCTATACTCATAGGTCTTCCTAGCTCTGCTTCTGTGACGTTACAGGTGCAGTAGTTCCTTGTCTGTTTTTCTACCAATCCGTGTCCCAAGATGTGGTGCACGGTGTTGTTCAGAATATCATAATAAAACATGCGGCTGCCATTGTCAAACTCTTCCATCCAGTACAAGCGGCTATCAAAGAAAATGCATTGCTTTCAGCAGGAAAACTTCAACCTGACCAATCTAAATGCAAATTCTGGATAAAATGGTTACTGTAAAAAAAATGTTGTCTGGTGCTGACTTTCATTTGCATTACTCATATAGAAGAACCTATCAGGATTTAAGCATAATTTGAAATCTTTACTCAAACACAGACATCTTTTTGAAATTAGATCTGTCCAAGCTCAACTAGCAGTACTGAAGTGGCACTACATCCAAAAATTTCTGAGTTACATAATGCCAAAACTCATCCACTATAAAAAGTCCTTTTTGGTCCTTAACAGTTCAATTTTTAATGAAAATCATGTCTAAAATTTGCTTTAAAAAAAGTTATTAGTAGTATGTGCCTTACCTTAAGAAAGGATATGATAACAGAGATGATACAGTTGAATTACTTTTGCTGAGCTGCTTGTTCAAGGCTTTTAGAGATTTTTGTTTGAGCTCAAGATCAATAAAAAATATTTGAGTTTCATTCTGTGGCGTTTTCAGGGCAACAAAGAGATGTCTTGCAATCCAGTCAACTGTGATGGCTGTGACATTGTGAAGATGCACATCTTTGAAAAACTTAAGAGAAAAAATTTAAAAGGACAGAATTTTCCAACCTGATGTCAAGACATTATGAAAACCAATTTGTTTCTGAAAGAAAAATGTCTACTTGGGAAAGAGAAGTCAAAATACAAAGATGTGTCATGGATTGGCAATATTTTTAGACAAATCACAATTATTGTTTAAGAAATATCAATTGTTGCTTCCATATTCTTGAAATCAGAATGATGTAAATAAAATAAAATAAAATAAAATAAAATAAAATGTGATACAAAATACAAATTTCTTCTATTTACTAGTATGAATTTTAAATTGAACATCTAATAAAAATATCTTATCAACAAAGCAGATGTCAGTAAACCATTTGTGATTAATAGGACAATTTTAACAATGGCATACTCTGGTCATTTTTACTTTTTCAAAAACACAGTTGGCCACAAAATAATGGAAATAATGGTCATGTAATGATCATTTTCCTAGGTTCTCTCAAGTAAGGGAGTGAACAAAGGAATACCTGAAACATTGAAGCATTCTGCATATTCAGAACAAAAAGGGAATCTTCAGTGATATGGTATGCTTTGTCATCATTAGCAGTATAACAGATGTCCTTTACATTAGTCTTTGCTGAAAGTTCCCATATGGTATGACCACTGTCTATGTCGGTAAGAAACAACTTGCTGTCAGAAATAGTTATTAGAGTTGGGATAGGGAAAAGATCTGGAAGGAAAAGGACACAGGACAATTAACAAAAAAACCTATCCTAGATAAAAACAGTTGTTCATAAGGAAAGCAAGCATGAGATACAAATAAATGATGGGTCTGAACTTATTGTGTTTGGTTGTATGCCACAGTAAATAAATAAAGTAATGAGATGCCCTCTTGTCATCACAGTCAAACTACTAAGATATTTTCAGTGACATTGTGAATGCTTGCCTAACAAATTTAAGCACAGTAAAACAGATTTGCTCATTTAATTACCTTTAACAGCCAAACTAGAAATATATTATGATCTCTAGCAGTACGCAGATTACAGGTGAAAACCTACTGTTCCATGCTAGCCTGGACTTGTACAGAAAAGCTAATTTAGCATAGTTTTGAGGAAAGGCCTGAAATTCCCAAAATTTAGTCTAATGATAAGTAATGTGTTAATCTTTCGTATCAGAGGATGTAACCATTTCCTCCGTTGTGTCTGTTGTACGTTACATAAAATGGTGGAGGCTGTTTATCAGATTGCCAAATTCTTGTACTGTTATTTTCACCAGCTATTGCACACAAACCATGAGATGGCAACTAAATCATCCATACCTGATGAATTCCTCTCTGCCACATCAGACAAAGGTCCTGGACCTACAGAGGTGAAGGCCTGCACCTGTGGGACAGGAGATTGATACTTATGTTAAGTAACAGCATAAATCATTGCATTTGAGAGCCTGTAGTCAATAGAGACAAAACCCCTGTCTGCTCATCTAGGAACATAAGTGGGTGCTCTGTTTGACATAAGGCTGTGTTGGTCAGTTCAAAGACTACATTCAAATTGAGACCGTGGTTATGAAGAGAACTTTAAGCAGTGGCCCAGAGATTTACAATCCATGCTGCATCTAACAGTTGGAGCTAAAAGGACTCCAGGCAGTCCTTTTGTCTCCTTTCCAAGCCTAGAACAATTCCTACTATTTGTTGACCTTGCAACCAACATGGTGTTCTCTCTTATTAGTATCTGGCCTGTTACATGCTCTCATGCTTTTAACTTGTTTTTCAAGCACACATTCTGTCTATTCCGAAACTTTTTATCCCAATGAAAAGATGACCTCCTGACAAGTTTTGAACTGGAAGTCTCTCTCCATGGAAGCCACATGAGTCCTTGAGTTTCTCAAATTGGCTCTGTTCAAAAGGCCTGTTACTTTCCACTAAATCAGGTAAATCTGTGTTCAACTTGCAGGTTCCAGCAATGGCTTGGGGAAACCTCTAGAAAAGTTTCTTTTGGGCTTCACCATTAAGTGAATAACATGATACACAGAGAGGTTAAGCCAGGTATCCATGGGTGAGTCAGCAAATCAGCAGTTCTACAAGCAGAAACCACAAGCTCTTGCCCCAAGCCAAAAAAACATCTCCCAGGCAAACACATCAGACTGCACAGATAATATCTAGCACGAGACAAGCTTAGTAATTTTTCATACCTGAAACCTTACTGTGAGGCTGGGAAGCACATCCTTGAGAGAAAACTGCATCTGGGTGGGTTTAACATTGCTTTCAATCCACTCCATGAAAGTGCCAGGAGTGCTGCTCTGATTCACTATCTGATAGTAAACCCTGAACTGCGTTAATATTCCATTATCCCTTTCAGGTCTGTCCCACCTGAACTCCACAAGGACTTTCCCATCACTTCCACGTAGGTTATTTTGTAATACATATATTCTAGGGTTCCTAGGGGCTGAAGGAACTGTATAAAAAATAAAGATAAAATACACAGAACAAAATACTCTTGTTAAAACATAAACCTTACCTCATAACTAACTCTACAGAAGAATATCTAAAACTTAATGGTTATTCCTTTCTGTTTTTCATTGATGTGAAGCTATCTGATTTTAACATGTCTAGCCAAAAGAAAGAGCTGTATAAACAGGAAAATGCACTCCTGCACTGAGATTGGGACATATCTATTTAGCCAAGTCCTGTATGTAACTATGGGGCTGTAAAAATTTTCACAACACAGAGCATATTCTATCCCCTCTCCTACTCACTTCAAAATCTACTGCATCTCATAAGCTTTCTAGTGCTTCAGTCACTCAACACTATATTTTAGCTAACTTAATTTTGACATGCATAAGAGCAAAAGATAAACACTGAAGCAAGAGTAAAACATGCATAACATCTTTTAAAAATCTACTAAGTAGTTAAGATATTGCATGCAGCCTTTCGTGTTCATTGTAATGAATTCAGTTTCTCTTTCTTGCTCATAGTCACAGGCACATGCTGGATATATTGTCCTGCATTTTCTGTTCTGAATTCAATTACTTCAATAGTCTGCATTTATGTATGCAATAGATGATTGCCAAAGATACTCAGAAACATGTCCTTGCAACTCTGCCTGCAGCTAACTAGCTCTGAAAGCTGCTCATCCTTCACCAGGGTTTCACTTGCTGACATTGAGCTGCTCCCAGTACCCATTACACATGAGGAACAGGATGTAAAATTTTAGTACCTCCTTCAGGGGCTCGAAGGGATACAGATGTCATTGGTGCCTTGCCCCAGTATGTGTATGGAGTGACAGTAAAATCAAAGAGTGCAAATGGTTCCAACCAATCCACTCGGTAGGATGGCACTGTCAGATTATGGGGGTGAAAGCATCCTTCACTCTCCGGAGACTGCAAATGAAATTAAACAGAACAAAATAAAGCAAGACTTTTTTTCCTGCTCAAAAGGCCTTCAGTTTTCCAAAATTCCCTCACCAAACTGGTCACCTAAATCAAAACACAGCTTCTCTTCCTGTGAGTGGTCATTGTTTCACCAGCTGCTGTGGCACTGTAGTGATGGGTAGTGATGTGCCAGCAATCTGCTCTTTGAATTTAAAGTAAAACTTGCCAAATGCACTAAAAGGGGGGATGAAGGCTAGATTTCACATTCAAGCAAGCCCGTCCCACTGTCATCTCAGAGGACAGCTCTTTCTCTGAGTTACTGTGAGAGGCTTTCTCATGAATTTTTGATCACTGTGATCTCCTTGCCTGCCTATCCACATCCCAGCCACTAGCCCAGAGCCACTGCTGACTGCAGTGGTGGAGAAACTGGACAACTTGCACTGTGTTTGCAATTTAGTTTGGTTCTTGACCAATTTGTAAATGCCAAAGAAGAAACAAACTCCATTTCTTTTTAAAAATAGACGTATCAGCAAGTAGATGCAGTGATATATGTAGATTATAGGGAGGGATTGCATCAATACCCTCACTTGTAGAGATTTTGATCCCACGCAGTAAAAGACAGTTCCCCATTCCACCTTTGTGGAGGGACTCCAAGTGATGTGGAAACTTGTGGAATTTCCTTTAATTCTGAAAGAAGACTCTGGCACTGAATCTGGAATCACTTTTGGTGTAGAAGAAAAATTTCCTGTCCATAAACAGAAGAAATAATAATAATCTAAGGAATGTGAGGAATAGGTAGACTATTCAAACATGACTTAGAACATGAAAGTAAATCCTGTAAGCCAACATTAAATAAAAACAATAAATAACAACAACACATATTCTTTTTATCCATACGTATGCCATCAGCTTTTATAATTGCATATTATCCTGATATATTTATCAGGTGATATATATACATATATCAGGTGCATCCTGATATATTTATTAATAAGTTATTAATATATTTATTAATAAGTTGCTCTTGCCCTTATCTTTTGTCAAATGACAAAAGAATTTCAAGAATGAAGAATTGCAGGCTGACAGTGAATATCTTTATTGAGGAGTTTAGACAAAGAAAATATTGTACCTGGCAAAGGTTTAAGTGATGCCTGAACAAGGGTAAAGGCTGTAAACTGTGCTGGTTGTGAGAAGGGAATGCTAAGGGTCTGATTGACTTCCTGGACTGTAATGAACTGAAGCCTATTAATCCAGAACAGACGACCACTGTAGTATTCCAGTGCACCCTGAGATATTTCTGAAGTACTCCATGCTGCAAATTCCGTGACGATGGCATTACTACAACTGTGGAAACACGTATGAAATTAGCAAACTGATAGCCCACATGTAGAGGGAACAGATTTATGCAATGTTTGACATATTGTTAAGTTTCTTATAATTCAAGTTCTTAATACTTATAATTCAAATTCTAAAATGTAGGAGGCAGGAAGTCAAATCAAAAATTTTTCTTTAAGCTTTTTAAAGCAGAACACTTTTCAGAATATGAGACATTGCAGAAAGAAAAAAAAAATACCTTCATTCCCTTTATTTCATTGGAAAACAATTATAGAATGGTTTAAAATTCTGCTGCATGGATGCAGAAAAATGAGTATTTTGAAAAATCAGCTCACCTTCTCTCAGCAATTCCACTGAAACAGTGAAGTCTACCTCAGAGCATGAGTTTCATTCTACTTCACTACATCAGGAACCCAGATTTATTTGACCCTGCTAGTTTCCTTCCATTATTTACTAAGGTCTATTAACATTTCTCTTCGTTGGGATCACTGGTGATTTAATCTGCCTTGTATATTGTATGTCAAAACTTACAGGCCTTTTTAGGCCTCAATTTATCTTCGTAAGAGATTAAATATGTTGTAAGAGGCATCATTTTGCCATCTCAGAAACGTGTTTGAGCTTAGACACATGCCATCCAAAACAAATTTGGAAATGCTTTGACACACCATCAGGTCCATTAGGATGGATCACTTCTAATCTCTGTATTCTGGCATGCCAGGGACAATGATTTATGGCTGCCAATTGGTTCACAATGGAGCTGTATGTTCCAGCTAAAACTAATCAACATATTTTGATTCTTTAAGTGTTTACCATTAATCATAGCAAGTCTAAAGCCAGTCTAGAAAATTCATCTGATTCCACACAAAGCCAGCCTGCAACATTATGGGCACGTGTAAATACAGATGCTGCTCAATTAAGTTTAAGCAGTTTAATCTGATGCTTGAAAAAAAATAATATAATCACATTCTCCACATGGAAGGGAGCAAAAACATAGTTTCACAAACTACTATGCATTATACACTTTGCACTTAGAGAAAAACCACCATTTTTCTCAAGGCTTTAGTATATAATCAAGCTAATCCATAAACATTGTTTGCTATGTTTTGTCTTATTGAACTTTGCCTTTCTGGAGTTATGCAGCCATTTCATGTTCAGGATGATCAAGAGGAAAGCCTGCTGAGTACTGTTTGCTCAGGTGAGAAAGTGGTGTCAGTTCAAGTCCTGAGATTCATGAAAGATGAGCCAGTTACAGAGCTCCAGGCACTTGGAAACTGTCAAGGGCTGTAAATACCAAGATAAAATAGACAATAAACAGCAATTATTTCCTAAAGCTAAGTCTAAAAATTGATGAGCATGACCTCAGTTCAGCTGAGGCTCCATACCTTGTTTCTCTCACTGTAAAACTGTGTTACCAACCACCACAACATGTAGTTTGCCATCAGCTAGCCGTGATCATTAGCTCTTCTTTTTGTTTATTGTTAAATTAGTAAATAGTGTGCCCAGCACTGGACGACATTTTTTTCTTAAAGAATATGACAAAAGCTAGAAAATACTGACTTTCTTACCTCTGCTATACATTTACTTACCCTTCTTTGCAGAGAGAAGCTCTGTATAGGTTTAGACATAGGCTATCTTGCACAAGCCAGTAAAGAAAACCATAGGTGAGATCCAAAGTTACACCAACCACCTAAGAAAAAGCAGTCCAAATAGCAATTTGAACAAATCTTCACTCCTGAGATATGCAGCCTTAGGCATAACAGTTGTCTAAACAACATCATGAGTAGCTCTTTATTGGCAAAAATAGCATTACTACCATGAATATTTATTCGAACACAAAAAGAGATAGCACTAGAAAATAATCAGGTCCTTGGTGGACACCTATTTATAGCAGCTGATGATTTTCTAGATAATATTTTTTAACACCTGTCACAATGTTCATCCCTGGAGTATCTGAGTACCTCAGATATGATGGCAATAGCATATCAAGTCCTTAGTGGAACTACCTATCAAAATCTCCAAAATACCTCTGGTATTTTAACATTCTTTGTCTGAAACAGGTGGGTGATATCGAGTCTGAAAATCAGAATCACCTCTTGAAAAAGTATTTCAGGTCTTTTGTCTTTGTTTTCCAGCTTTGATTTTATACATAAACAGTTAAAATGTTGCATTACTTATGGAAAATAGATGCAAAGTTTTAATTAATTTATTTGATTAAGCAGGAAATTTGAATGTTTAAATTTCTGTAAATAATTTATTATTAAATAAAGCAGGAGAGAAAATTAAACAATCGTCCTGTTCATTGCTTCAAAGTTTCATCTTCCTTTAAGGGAGGTGAAAGATTCATTGTTTCTTTTTAATAGAATCTAATATTCAAAATAGATTTTTCTTGTTTCTGCAGTAAACAACAGATTCAATACCATATGCAACAGTAATAAAAATCAGACATTTAATAATCTGTCTGTGAATAAAAAAGAATTTGCTTCCATAAGTTAGTCTGCTAAATGTTATCAAGTTTAGTCTATTTTATATCATTAGCACAGCTAACAAGTTGTTTGGGGCCTCTCTGAACATGTTTTCCAGCAGCTCTCAAACTTCTCATGTAAACACTAGTCATAACTATTCTCTTATAAGCTTAAATTTCCATTATGTATGTAAGTGGAACAGCCTTTTTTTTCCCTAACTCTTCATTAATAAACTGCAGAAGATGATGACAGGAAAGCAAATGCTCTATCACTTAGTTGTCTGTTGCTCCTTATGCAATCACATTCTTGACATATTTCTGTTGACATTGTATGTCAGAAAATCAAGGTTTGAATGATTGCTCCTGTAGGTTGTCCTGTTAAAAATATCTCACAGCGTGTATGTGCCCAAGTGTATATTTAGTCAGCCGTGCTATATTTTATCCCATTTACCTATTCTCCCTCCCATGCTCAACACCAAAAGACATCTTCCTGAATTTATGTTGCTTTTTTGAACATTTGGGTCCTTCTTCTTTGCCCCATTTTTTTTTCTGCGGCTGTTACATTTTCCTATAGATGTGTCCATCTTCTTTAGCCTGACCCCGTATCATCACTATTAAAAGGCAAATAAATATTTGTACTATTCATTTTCAGGAGTTAGGTAGTAGTTTAACACCTCCCTTCTCTGATGCTTCAAAAACAGGCAAGCAACCTCCAGCTCATGGGAGGTACTAGTCTCTGGGCACGACGTGTATTTGTGATGGTGCAATGTAACTGAACATCATGAGATGCAGGATAAATTTAGCTATTTGAAATACCCCTTGACTAAAAATATTGAAACCACACCTAAAGGGTCCTGGCCCCATTTCCATATAATGCACTTCCATATAATGCTGCTCCCTTATAAAATTATTTTTGTTCTAGTCATACTGTACAGTGTAAACAACTTACTAAGAGCTTTGGAAATTCTATGCCAGATCCTAAATTGGAATAAATCAGAGTAGCTCTGCTCAAATCAATCAAACTCTGCCAATACACACCAACTGAGCTAAACAACTGATCAGAAAACAAAATAAAAGGATTTTATTCTTAAATCCCTTTATTGCCATAAAAGGATTTAGTTCCTGCCAAAGAAATTAGACTTTCAAAGCTCTGCCTTTGTATTTGTTTAGGAAACCTGCCATTTTTACAGTAGGCTCTTCGATTCCTCTTCCCAGCATTCAGATTTCAAGCTAAAAGGAAGTACAGCTACAAACTGCTGAAGATCCAGCTGAACAGCAATTCTTTATTAGAAAAACAGATGGTGAATACCAGTCAGAACCACTTACATGGAGAACATACTTTAACTGTTGGATAACAGCAATTAACTATTACATCTGTGCTTTAATACTGAGGTAAGACATGCTCTTTTCAGGTAAAGGACTTCATTGTGCAAGGAAGAAACATGTCAGTACCTGTGCAAACATATATTTGTCTCTTGATATTGAGACAATACCAACCAGTCCAACAATTCCATCATTACAGAATGTTGTGCTGTCCTTTTTTTTCTGATAGTTTTATTCTGAGTTTTATTTCAATAAAGAAACACCTGTCAGCTACAACTGGTCACTCCTCAATCTAGACATTTCTACTTGGCTTTTTGCCTGTGTGCATCACAGCAGGAGGCTGAGTTCAGAAGTCAGTGCATAGAGTAGGGCAGCAGAGAAGCAGGAGAGGAGATGTTTGCTTGTAGGAGGTGTGAATAAGTGAATGGTTGAAGGCTGGTATCACTGACATAGAGAAAGGTGCAGAAAAAAAAATGACAGGACCAGACAAGCAGTCCTACTGCTGCCGAGGTTCTTGAAAGCAAGAAAAAGAAATTTGAGGTTAGCATGAGGCGATCCAGAGAAGCAAGTAGAGAATCAAAAGAGAAGGGCAAGGAAGTTGAGATTTGGCACTTAGAATAAGCTGGAACGTGTTGGTCCTTTGCCACAGGTCATCTAGAAGATATGTCCAATTCCAAGTGTGCTGCTGAGCTTGGAGCATATATCTTTCCATGGAGACAGTCCACACCAGCCAGCTTCCACAGAGAGGTAGGGAAGCTAGCACTGGAAGATAGATTGGTCCTTTGCAGCACAGACCTTTCTCTCATGCACAAAAGTATTACAGTTCTTCTGTATGCAGGATTACAAGTATAGTAGGTGGCACACCAGAACCTGCCTTCCTTCTTCCCAAGCCCTCATGAAAGTAAAATACCTGTGAGATTAGCTGGCCTTTTGGAATATTAATTCCCTTTCATGGACTAAACCAGGCCTGACTTTTTTTATAATTAGAGAAACACCAAATTTTTTTTCTTTTGGGAGCAGAAAGTTAAGTGCTCTGGGGAATGATACAAAGCTAACTAAGAGAGATAGATCTCTAAAACTGGAAAGGGTCTTTAACGGACAACCTGGCTTCAGGTTAAATGGGAGTAAATTTGTATGACAGGTGGAGTAACAGCAAAGTCTGTGTTGAAGGAAGGAAGGATTCCAGGAAGGAAGGAAGGAAGGAAGGAAGGAAGAGGGGGAGGGGGGGAGGGGGGAAGGAGGCAATATTTTAAGACTGTGACAGAACTTTTTCATGAGGAGAATACTCAGTCTCAGAGTTCTTCCATTGCGTAGGCAACACCAAATTCCACCTACCAAGAATGAGGTCAAATCTCACTGGTGGCAGATGCAGGATGGATTTGGAGAAGATCACAATGATCTATGAGGAGCCAGCAGTGAACCAAGTTTTTAAGAGACTTGATAGGACATCAGAGAGAGGTGAATGTAGAAGATATGGAGGTTGTCTGTGCAGGTCTCAGAGCATAACAAAATATCTCTAGGTAGGAAAAGGGAGCTAATGAGCTTCCATGTACTACAGGATCTTTGGTGAGCTATTGGTGGAAATAGCATCTCTATTTTCCCTCTCCTTTCTTCTTCTGCATGGGAACCATTCTCCACCCTAATACAGCTCAAATAATGATCTGTCCCTTTTTTCCCCCTGTGCTGCCCAGTGTCTGTACTCACTCTTGCAAGAAGCCCCCTTCTCCCTGAGGAGCTGCTCTGCTCAGCACCAGCCTCTTCACAGCCCTCTGGAGCTCCTCGTGAGCCTGGGGCAAAGCAAGAGTGGCCAAGCTGGGACCAGGCCTGTGCCTGACTTGGGCAAGCGATAAAGAGAGGATGGGGAAGAGAAGGGGGGGACTGGGGAAGGAGAGCTTTGACAATCCTCAGGGTGTTGAACTTGCTGCTCCTGCTGCCACATGAAGGACAGGATCAGGCAGGATGGAGACTGTTGGTGGCAGATGTGGCACCTTTGCCAGCACTGTGGCAGCAGCAGCAGCAAGCTGTGCCAGGCTGCAGCAGGGGCAGAGGCCATTGCCCCTCTCTGATCACCACAGCTAAAGCCTGCTTCTGTAACAGCACTTCTGCAACCTCAAATGCAACCCTGGCAAAGCGTGAAGCCTCAAAACTGGCCCTGTCAGGTCCTGTAAGCTGGGGAACATCACAAAAGAGGCAGGATGCTATGAAGCTCTGGATCCATATTTTGATGTGAAAGCCAGAAGTGACCCTTAGACTTAAATCATTTGGAAAAAAAGAACCTTTCACATTACAACTGCATTACAACTGCAATTTTGACAACTATGAACACTGACTATATTCAAGAGATCTAAATACTAAAACATACACCACCCCTCCACCCCATCTCTCACAGAAAGAAAGAAAAGTAAAAAATCAGTCACCTGTTTACCAGAAAACTGTAGCTGCTCTTGTAACATGAGATACTCCTCTCCATTCAATCTTGTGCTCTCCACTGAATACATTGTGGCCCAGTACAAATAGCCATTTACTGAATCCACAACCAGATCCTTCACTGGGAACACAACATGAGCTACCACATCTATATGGCCTCCCCACAGTGATTTTCTGTAGATCTAGGGACAAAAGAATTTACTTTAGCATCACATCTAAATCATCAGCTATGATCAGCCGAGTGTACATTAGTGACTTTTCCACAGCTGTTTATCAAAAGACTGTGCAAGCCTTCAGCTTTCAAAGCCTAAACCTTTTGCATTCAAAGTAAAAGGATGAAGAATACTGCAAAATTATTAGTTCATTTTTGCCAGAAAGTAACAAAAGAAAAAAGCTGAAATAGCTTTTTCCCTTTGCTTTCCCAGTTTTGGCAGCCTTCTGTCTGACAGAACTTCTCACCCACTTCATATTCACTATTCACAAGTGTAAATGAGGGTGCAAGGCAGTGTGAAATCTGGCCTCCTAGCTCCAGTTTTTAAAACAGCTTCTGATTTTGCACTTACAAGAAATGAAAGGCATAATTTGACAGCACTGCATAAATTAGCACTACAATTTTGAAGTCAGATACCTTTTAAATAATTCACATGTCAGTGTTCCTGATATGAGAGTGTACAAAGTGCAATTGTAATTATTTTTTAACTGCAGTGATCTGCAAAATATCACAGAGCAGAGGTCAACCTTGAAAATCTCTGTGTAAACAAATAGTGCCAAATTTGATTAAAATAAAGTCCATCTACTTCTTGGCTGAGATCAACAGGGCAGCCTCCATTTTCACTATCTTCATTTATTTTCACAATGTTGAATCCAACAAAACTGTTGATAGCATGTTTGATTTGCCTGTTTTGCACCTGGTGAATTCAGTATCCTGCATTAGTGAATGTTAGTGAATATTTTACCCCAAACTTTTGTATAACTGTGGAAAATCACTTAAGGAAAGAAAGGCCTCCTTGTTTTACACTATAATAGCAAAGGTCCAAATGTATCTCAGGTTGCAAGAAGTAGGGATTATTTTCCCAAATACTGCCTTACAGTCTTCATTGTTGACTTAAGGAATTTTTTTCTTTTAAGAAATGAAGCTATACCTACCGTATTTGCTTTGCCAGCCCAATACAAGCATTGACCCAACCAATCAAAGGCCAACATCCTTGCATTTCTGACACCAGATACATAAGTGTTCTCATTGGTACCCCTTCTTTTGTTCAATGTCCAGGCCTGAACTTCCCCCATGGAATTAATCCAATAAAGAGTGTTATTATACCAATCGAGGTCTTGAAGAAAGCAGAAAGATGTTAAGCATTACACAAACATGTAAATAAAAAAAAAAAACAACATTGTTTTAAAGAATAAAAAGCATTCACGCATTCAGCTTTTTAAAAATCAATACAAATGCACAGTTAGGCTCAGCTAATGTGAAGGTAGATGCTTCATTATAGGAAATAATGTACATGTATTGTACATATATAGCCCTGATTATTATAGATGTATGACATATACTGGGATGCTGGAGACAGACCTGTTTAATTCAGAGGGTTGATTTTAGCTCTGCTGTAACTGTGGTGATGTCAGAAGGGTTTCAATAAGGATTAATTTGACTCATAAAATAGAAGAAAGGGGTTGAACCCAAAGGGTTGGCTCAGTGAAGCTGCTGTGCTGCACTGCACAACATTCAAGTCTAGAGAACTCTTGTCTTTCAGTGCTGTTGGTGAAATTTATTGAGAGCTAACAAATGCCAAAAAGCCTGTAGCAGTAGCAGCAGCATACAATTTGTTTAGTAGGTACCTGAAACATTTCTTATATGAGGATAGAGGAGTTCTCCTTGCCTGTAGCTATCCAGTCGCTGCTTCCAGAGACCCTCAGGCCCCACAGCCAGTATATATGGTTCTTCTTCAGCTACAAAGGAAGAAAACTGCAGTTGTGCACAACAACAAACAATTCATGTATAATATTTGTATTTCAATAGCAGCGGTTCCTGTTTCTGAAAAGTTACAAAAGCACCTTTAAAACTGTCCCTGTCCTAAGGAATAAAAGACAAAGAAGAAATGCCTGAAAATACCATAATTTGAGAAATTCAGAGATTCAGGGCAGCTTCAGATCCAGAACAATAAGACAATTTGGAATCCTATTAGATGTTGAAAAATCAGTGTGGGTTTGGACCTGTCCTTACCAAAGTCAGGTCAAAGTCACACCTAAGCCAGTCCAGCACCTTAAACTGGAAGCTATTGTCCCCTCAAACTTTGGTTAATTTGGGTGAACGAGGTTTCAAAAAACATTCCAAAGATATGGAAATCTCAGACAATTTGCACACGTCCATTTCCCCTGATTATCTGTGCTCAAACCAAGGATTTCCAGCACTTGGTGAGCTGCACTTTTCCATGAATTGTCATTAACCCTCAGGGCATTGCACAAAACACTTCATCATAGAAAGTTCTTTACAAAGCAATGAAAAGGGATAACACCTATTTTACTGTATCCAACAATATTTTTGATAGAGTATTTGCATTAGAAAAATGTAGATAAGTACCAATGTTAATGCATTTTTTAATATTTAATATTATTCTAGTTTGAAAATCTTACTATTTTAAATAAAAGCAAATTTACTTATGCTGTGTTCTTTAATATTGCTTAGAAGAACATTTTTGTGCCCCTTATTTTGCAGTCTTTGCCCAAAGTGTGTGCCTCACTAGGTGGAAAGATTTATACACACTTTTTTCTTCATTTTTCCTGTGTGACAAAGCAATTCTCACCTTCTTCTAAAGTTGTACCTCTAAATGACTCTGACCATGGCCCTGCACCAGCAGGAGACACAGCTCTGACTGACACCTCATATGCTGTGAAGCTGGCCAGCCCCTTCACTATAAGCCTTGTGTTACTAATATCTGAGACAACCCATTCTTCCTTAAAAGGGTGCTGAGGTGACACTTTCACATCGTAGGTCCAGTTCTGCCAAGCAGATAAACCTGTGTGAAGCAAATAATCACGTTAGTAAGGAGTAAATGGCTTTAACTGGTGATACACATCCTTTGAGAAAGATGCATATTGAAGACTCCTTTCAAAAATGCCAATATCAGTGGAATTAGGGAAGAGATACATTAAAAATTTACACTCTTCCCCTCTGGCCCCATGCTTCAATCCTCCATGAAGAATGAAACTAGAACAAAAATTTTCCCTGGTTATTTTCTGCTATTCAAAACACATGCACAGAGCGTAGAAACCACGGCATAGTCACTGATCAAAAGTCATTACATCTCTGCCCTGCATTTTCTATGGGATACCAGTACCCAGCATTACTGCTACTCTATAACATACTTAGGATTAAGCTTTGCTTAAAATCCTTGGAGGAGGCATACAAGTTGCCAACACAAACTTGTGTTAATTTAGACAATTTAGCTCTTTTACTGGCAAATTATGGGCTAAATTTTTGAAACAGAGGTAATTCCATAACTTCCATCAGGATCTGCTATTGAAGTCACTAAAGCCCAAATCAAGAAAAGGGAAGGCAGAAAATTACTTCTCTAGAAAGAAAAGAAGTGGGCCTTCAGGGAGAATCAACTGAACTTACTGGTTCCTATGGTGTGTTCAGGTGGTCTCCAGCTGATCACGGCTCGGTCCAATCCAAATAGAGCCGTGACAAGACGAGGAGCAGTTGGTAAAGGAAAAGGCTGAGTTGATGGCCCATAGAAAACCAAGTTGCCAATGCCAAAGTACTCTGGGTACACCAAATTGCAGTCCACAATGTACTCATTGAAGCTAGAACTTCCCGCTGGAGAGACCTCTTCGTGGAAAACTGCCGAGCCATCTGTGACTGTAAATGTGTTATCCCTATAAACAAAGCTCTCCATGTCATGAAATGGCACATGTGATCGCAGTGTGTGAAACTCTGAACCATCAAGAAAACCTGACACAAAGGCCCGTTCTGTTTTGTTGAAGAAAATGAGTCTCTTAGATTGGAAGTCGATCATGAAGGTTCTCAGAGCATTGGATCTCACCACCAGTGAAGCTGCAGAGGCAGTGCCAGGAAGGAGTGGAAGGTTTGCTCTGTATATGCCATCCTCCAGGAGACAGAAGATATAACTGGCCATAGACCAAAATAAACCCAAATAAATACAATGCAAGAAGTCTGTAGAGCCACAAATATTTTAGCAGCTAAGACATATGCCTGTCTTTATGCACAATAGAAAAATGCTTTTGGCATTATTAATATATAAATGCTGGGGAAGTAGACACATCAGTTTTTACTTTCTGGGAATTTGCATAGCAGATTATTGGAGAATATTCTCTGTAATACCTTAAATGCTAAGCATGAACATTTAAAATTCATAGAGCTTCATATTCATAAAAGCATGGAATTTCTGAAACTCAAATTTCTGTATTGGAAAAGCTTTATCTCTTCTGCTAACACCCTAAAGAAGAAAACGCACATAACAATACTGTATGGCATCTCTCTTGTTCCAATTGTTTTGTTATTTGTTACACTTTTGCTTTGTTAACTTAAGTGCTTGAAACAGAAACCTAGATGACTAATGAAGTGGAGAAAATTAGAGAGGCGCTTTATAGCACCTTTGGCACCAAGTGCTCAAAGGAGTTCACTTACCCATTATAGGGATCAGCTATAACCTTCCTAGGGGGTGTCACGTAAAGAGGAGTGATGTCTTCAGCTACCGTGCAGTTCTCCAAGTGGCAGACATGTATCTGGGGAATGAGAAGAAAAACAGGTGATGCATTCATAGGGTGTTTGCTAATGAGCAGACAAGCTGACCCGAGATTCCTTCAGGAGACTGAGAGAGTGAAACACCTCTCTCACAGTCCTAGGTCCTTCTGGGCTCCTGAGTGCTCAGTCAGCCAAGTATACCCCTTGTACACAAAGCCATGACAGCTTACCCTGAAGCCCCTGGTTATACCTCTAAGCTGGAGGGAAAATTGGTTATCCAACTGCCTATACTCAGTTTGGAGGGTATAGGCAAACTGTACTTTGAAAATTATCTGCCAGGGAAGGGAAGTGCTTTTCTGATCCTGGAAGCAATACCTTGGAATTCAGACATCTCTGCCATTGGTCTGTTCATCTACAGCTCATTTGTATATTTTCATAACTACTGCTTTTCCTGCTCCCTGTTCCCTGTGCAATAAGCAAAAAATCAAACATGGCAAGAGGCTTAAAAAAAATGAAAATCCCCCACTAACCATTATGGGCAGGTTTCTAGTCCTTGGTACATTAGAGGATTACATGGGTACATGCAAAGGCTGACCATTAGTGTAATTGATGTTTTATGAGTAGGAAATCCAGTGCAGGGTTGATCTCCATTTTTACTTCAAACTGAAGCAGCTGTAATCTCAGCTGTTGCTATTGTATGAAACATTTATTTTGTCAATGATGACAGACAGTAAAATCACTATCTAGTTATCTGACTACCTTCCTGAGGCAGAGTAGGAAATGAACAGGGTAGATGGGAAACCAAGAGAAACAGTGTGCCAATACTGGGTATGAGGAGGATGTGAAGTCAGTCTCAAAAACAAATTAAAACCAAAACGCTCATGTCCTAAGGAGAAAAATAAGGCAAGGAGCCAGAGTTCCACGTAGGGTGTTTACTTTAAGTATAACCTGATAGTCAAGCCTTTCTTCTTTTTTAAATTACTAAACATGTGAATATTAATGTTATATTAAAATATATTTATGTAATTATATTTTGTGCATACATACCTATACATAAATAATATTTTTCCATGTAAAATTAATCATGTAATGGTTCAAATTAAGCAGGAAATTAATTAAGCACTAGAGCATTACCTTTTCATTCATGACAAAGTATATCCTCTGGTAAAGCCAGTCTACTGAGATGGACACAATATTCCCCCAGCCAGCATAAAAGAGCATTAGGTCAGATACATCAGACATATTTGCAATGCCTTTCACCCAGATAGAATTCCCTTCAGAAAAATAGACAACTTGCTGATAAATATTCACAGAAACACCTAAAAATAGAAAGATATGTGAACACAGATAAGAAAGGTTTCCATTTTTCAGTTAATTTTTCTCCTTGCCTTAAAAATATATATTTTTCAGTCTGCAACCCACCATTATCATCATCATCATCAGAGAAAAGTTAACTGTTTTTTCTCTTCACTTCTAGTCTTCTTTCAGATAACAAGGAAGCATTCCCATTTGCTATGTAAGTGACATTATTATAGAGAATTGCCCTTCAGAAAGGTAATCAGACAAAGAGAGGACATGTAATATGCAAACCGACACTGATTGCCCCTCTACAGGTCAAACAGCTGCGGCTGGCATCTCCTCACAAAGCACCATTCACCCTAGAATTCAAGCTTGAGATAATCTGTGCCACCTCTGCACTATCAAAGGCTATTTAGACAGGGGCAACATTCTTTCTCTGAAGCCTTTGGGGCTCTGAGAAATTTGGTAGATAAACTCAGATTTCCACACTGTCACCAAGGACCAGTGCAGATAAGAAACATCGGAGTGGTGAGTAATTTGAGATAACATGGTTATCTGGTGACTTTGGCTGCTAAATGCCTCATTAGTACGCTAACACACTGGCCCTATCTTTTAGCACTCAGCATTATTTTATTCAGAAGTTTGAACTACTTCATTTTCCCATATTCATGCTGAGAAAAAGTAGATATTAACCACAGGGAAATGTGGATTCATCTTACCTCAATTTAGATACCTAAAATGTAAAAAATGAACCAGCTGCCTAGCTACAGTGAAGAAACAGTTGCACTGGGGAGAACCATTTATTGCTTCCTAATGCCTGTCACTTCAAATATGTCAAGTCATGTCCTGAAAGTTACTATTTCTCCTGATAGACTATAAAGGGAGACTAGATACTGTCTCAAGCTATGTGAGGTGCATTCTGTCCTTACTGTAAAGAGGTCTTGGTCGCACTTGACAGAAAAGGAGAGAGCCCAATCCAATTTTACCTGTGATGTTGTGGTGTATGGTACCATCTGGCAGGCACTGAGCAGCTTCGAGGAAATGTCCTGTGCATCTCTTCCTTAAGGACTCTTTTCTGGATAGGAAGAGCCATGCTGCTTTTTCCTTAACTAGCAAACAGAGAAATTCAGAATTTAGATGACCACAGCACATTGCTAACTCAGATACATCATTAATAGACGTGCACGTGCACGTGTACCCAAACGTACGTATGTCTGTATGTATGAATGCATTCTTCCATTACCAGTGACAGACCAAAACTTAAACTCTTTGAGTGTTGAAAGTATATGGAATTATTCACCATTACAGTTGATTCTGGCTCCTCACACAGGGTGAGAACAGACCATGTGAATTTTACACCATCATTCTAGCAACAATAGTCAGTTCCCTAGTGAGGGAAAGTCAGCTGGAGCAAATGAAGCCTTGCTGACTCAAGGAAATGAAGGCACTTAGACATCTATGTGACTTCAAGATCCAGCAGAAATAGGATATATAACTCCTCTGGACTTCTTTGAAAACCCCAGTCAAGTTAGAATATTATCCCACAGAGCTGGAGAAAAGCAAGGCAAGTATGTTTATTTCAGGTGTTTTATTGTAACGATTAGTGGTTTATTCAAAAAACAAATACCTATCACAGACAAAGATGATAATGGGATAATAGAATCTGTTTCAAAGGTGATAACTTATTAATTTTTTCTAATAAAGTCACAGAATTTAAAGTCAACAAGGATAGTTTTGGTCACATAAACCGATTTCATGCTTATAAAGGCCCAAGTAATTTACATCAAAACCTCTGCAGTAAATCCATACCTTCTGTCTGGGCTGTACCTAGCCCTGGGAAAGATAGCTTGCCTCGCTCCTGAATCTCAGATCCTTGGAAATCTAGCACACACCCTGCTAAATCAATTATTACCTTCATTTTTAAAGATGGTGTGTTATTTCAAGTATGATTTTGGCTAATTTCCATCAGCAAACAATCCTTTCCTTTTTTTTCTCCTCTCCAGTTTAAGAAGCTGTCTGCAATCAGATATCATTTCCTCATATGGATATCACAAAACTGTGATCAAATGCTCTCTTAATTTATTCCCAGATAATCTGCATAGATTGAGCTGTGTGTATTTCTCACATGATGCACTGTGAGTAATTTCAATAATGATGCCTTCAGAGCAAAGTACAAGAGGCCAATATTACCTCTTTATCTCTTTTCAAGTAACATTTCTTGCGATCTACAGCAGCAATCAAATTCTTTCCCCGACCCTTCTCAGGGCTCAGATCCACACAGCTCAGCGCCTGATGCAGTAATACCATTTCTGGACATGATACATGAGGAAGGGCTGTTCCTGTTCGTGTTAGCACAGAGAGAAAGCATGTGCCTGTGCAATTCAGGGGGAAACAACTGAAATTTTATGTGGTGACTAGTAAGGGGGTGATTCCCCACCCCCATAAGGTGGGGGTTTGGGGGGCGATAGGGTTTGTTTGTTTATTTGTTTGTTTGTTTTCTACCTTAAATTAATTGCTTGGCATTTGGATTGACATAGTGAACACAGTCTGGACTTTTCAAAAATGACACAAATATTTATAACTCAGGGTCAGCCAACTCTAGAGCAAACCTCTGTGGAGTCGTAAGTAAGGAAACATCAGTGTGTCTGAGCTAATACACATAGACAAAAAAAAAACCCCAATATTTTAAAAAGCACTAGAGAAGCAAGTTCAGTTTCCCTAACCAATGGCAATTCAGAGACAGTCTTGAAGTGTTTTCACAAAGCTGAAGCATTTCCAGGTGTTTGACAACTGAATCTTTTCATGAGGAGGAAAGTCTTTTATTTTCTTTCCTAAAAGAACGTTTTGATAACATTGATTTCACTCTTATTTGTGTATCTCAACGTGTATCTTTCTCTGCCAATTAATTAATAATTCTGCAATTCTTTGAGTAATAGCTATAGTGCATCGTTACCTTCAATATTAATTAGTTGCTATGAGTAAAACAAATACCTCCATGAAAGAGCAAAAATAAAGTTGGTATGATTTCACGTATTTGGCTTGAGATAATTGAGAATTTTTGACAAAAGAGTTTCACGTTAAGTATTTCATATTAGAAGAAATACATTTGTTTGACAGCTGTTAAAAACTCATCTAGAAAATGGAATCGTTTTTTTCAGTCACCACCTCAGACCACTGTGGTGTTTCTCACTTATAATACAATTCAAGTCTGTTTGGGCCTACCAGCTTCACAGATCGTTCCCATGCTGTGCTGCCTTATCACGTCCACAGCTGAAGAACAGGAGCCTCTCTGATGTGCTATTGACTCCCCAGTGTACAACTCCTTGACATATCCACAGTCTAAACATTTGTACTTCTGCCAGGAATGTGGCAGGCCAGGGAGCATGAGTTTGTCCCCAGGAACAGACAATGGTAAGGACTCTGCCGCTCTTGTACCTTTGGATGCCGGGGTTGTGACGTTGGCTTCGGCAGGGGGTCCAGCACCAACCTCATTAACTGCCACAATACTGAACCTATGGTACACCAAAGAGACAGGTTTTGGTTGGCAGGTTTCTTTTGAAAGATTGCCTGAGAAACATTTTATCCAGTAGGGAAGCTAGTACAGAAGTGCTTGACTTTCAGAAAATGCCTGTTTAAATATAATGTCTGGGAAAATTTAGAATAAAAACAAAACCAATCAAAGTCTGAATTGGCTAAAGGCAGAACAACAACAGAATCTTCTAAATTTCAATTCAAAATAAGTTTTCAGACTCAGAGGAACAACTCAACTTCGTTTCAAAAGAAGATCTATATTTACCAGTACAAGCAGAATGCAGACCTCTGCATTTAATAAAAATGAAGAAATTTTTCCACATGCTTACAGGACTAGAGAAGACCACTCTATCTTTCTCCTGCTATACTAAAAACATGCCACACAAGCCTAAAAAAATTAAAAAGAGCTGCTAAGAAAATGCAGCCTCCCAGCCCTATATCCAATTGCTTTTCCTTCCTCACCACCTGACTTCTGCAAAACAACCAAATTACCTGGGATAACTCTGTTACCTCAAGGAAGGTGCCCTTGCTTTTGGCAAGGATGTAAGAAATAGCAAAACTGTGCAGAAGTGGTATTAAGGCATACTCGGTGCTATCTGGGCAAGAAGTGTGACCCCATACGTGGCCACACTTCAGATACCTAGTATCTTTTCTTTCTGTACCTGTAAGTGGTGTTTGGGAAGGTGGAGTAGAACTGAAAGCTGTGCCCTCTTGAGGCTTTCAGCAATTCATGATTCTCACTGGTCAGGAGCAAGTTATATCCAATAATCAATCCGTTCGGAAAAAGTGGTGGAGACCAACTAACTTCAACAGTGCTTGGACTTGAACTCTGAATGTCTTTAATGACAGGAGCTGTTGCAGGGACTGCAAGACAGAAATATCTGACTCTGGTACTTGATTAAAACATTATTTAATTTTGATTTTTAAATACATTTTTAGGTTTCACACTAGTTAATTCATTTCTACACAAATAAATATTATTAAGGACAGTTAACATTCCAGCAGAATTTCAGCTTTTTTTTTAATGTTCAGGAAAACAGGACCATGTTTCAATCGAATACATGCATAATTACATGCAAAAGTATCTCACGTGCCCTCACGATTTTGTCCATGTACTTTCCTGTGCTTGCTTTTAAAACCAAGAGCAGGGAGAAGCCCTAAATCTTCTAGGTCAAACAAAAAGAACCTATAGTTTTTTTAGTTTGGTCTTCTGCAGCTACCCAAGAGACGACATACGTGTGGTTCTAAAGATTAGGCACCAAAGTTTTCTGCCAAAGAAACAACATTGAAACTCAAATGTTTCTGTTAAAATCCTGATGAAAGATGGAATTAGTAGTGCAATTTGTTACCTCCAAAAGCATGTGTCCGGTAGCTGGGGCTAGGTGGAGAATGCAGCTGCAGCTGAGATGTAATGATCCAAACTACTTGAAACATGTATTCTGTGAAGGCCTGAAGGTCTTTGACGGTATATGAAGTTTCAGATACTACCTAAATAAATGCACAAACACAACCGGGCTTTTCCTTCCTCCAGCTACCGCTACTATGTAGGATGTTATGAGGGCAAAAGAGGTCTCATACAACAATATACACATTTCAGGATAAAAAAGTTTAATTAAGAGGAAATTCTGAAAGTTATTTTCAGCACAGACACTGATTTTCCATCTCTTCAGAACATTTTCTCTTCTCTTTCCTCAGAACATGGCACCAAATCTCAACAATGAGGCGGTGGATCAAAGGATTGATGCAATGTAGTAGTAAATTTTAAGAAAAAAGTAAGAAAAAAAAGCTGAAATAGTAGCACATTACAAGCAATGTATTTTAAACGTATACCACAGGTTTCAGATACAAAGGATCCTAGTTACACTGAAATATTTATTGTCTGAAGTAATTGCTCCCTATTATTTCATCAATGATTCATTCAGAATAACTTCCTGCTTAGCAAATTATCTTTACCTTTGATTTGTGGCACCAACTTGTCATGCCCTGTAAATTGGTCCAATAGAGATGATGGCAAGATAACAAGTGTACCGCTGACGCAAAAGAACAAATTATGAGAATAACTCTACTGAGTCAGAACAAAGGTCTTTCTAGCCAAGTATTGCGCTTTGAAAAGAACCAAAAAAAAATTCTCTAGGGAAAGGTATTAAAAAAAAAAAAAAAAAGAGAAGAAAAACCTACAGCCATACTTCTGAATATTCTCATTGGCATTTCACAAGCATGACTCAACATGAAACAATGGGAATATTTGCATTTAGTAGAACTCGATTTTTTCTTCTGCTAATTTTTCCAGTCACTTTTCAAACCCTATTTAGTAATTTTAGCAATTTTAATATTCAGGAGTTTAAATTTAGCAATTTAGCATCCACACGTGCCAGGAAGTAGATGAACATTTCAGCTACCCATTCAGTGAGGAAATACATCTTGCTAGTTTTAAACCTGCTACCTGCTGGTTTCCATCAAGGTCCCCAGTTCCTATGCTGAAGGAAATGGGGAATAATCCCCAGATTCTCAGCTTCTCCATGCCACTCATGATTTTGAGAATCTCTTTCATGTACCTGACATATTATCCAATATCTTTCTAAAAAAAAAAAAAAAAAAAAAAAGCAGAGAAGTGCCAATTTCCTTGCAAAGTAAAAGGAGGTGTCCTCCCTTACCTCTGTGTACCTCCAGGCACCAGGGAGCTTGTTGAACTTCCACTGGATGACATATTTCACCCCAGAGATGTTAGCTGCCTTCCACCCTAATGTGACACTGTGGTTTCCAATGACAGATGCAAATGGTGCAGTAGGTTTGTTCAAGTAGCCTGAGGAGAAAATACAATATAAGAGTAAGAAAAAATCTTTCATGGCAATCCCTGCACCTCAAAGGTAAAAACCTTTTACCTCACACACCTAAAAGCTATGAAGCTAATAAAAACACATAAAAGAATATACTGAAAATGTTGCTGAGTAACTCACATGGCATTTTAAAGACAGTTTGATAAGTCAGACAGAAATGGGCCAGGTTCAGTGTGAGCAGTTCTGACTACTACCCCATACTTGTATAAGTGCATTTTTAGTAATTTACTTAGTAAATTTTTTCTGAATAGAAACATAGAGAAGGCATGAGAGACTTCTGAAAATATTTTCAAGGGGATTATTTCAACAGCACTGTATTGGCCCAAGGTATCATCTTAAACAGTTGAGACTGGATTCAAAAAGTCTCATGTCCATGAAAGGGAGGGAAAAATGTTTTACTCCAAGATAAACTTCAGTGTATTTATTAAAAGAAAATAATGGTAGTTTTCTGATTAATTAAAATACTCAAGACATTCGTATTCTTTGAATAAATCCAGATCATAGAACAAGACTATGAATTTATCAGACTGTCAGTTGGACATAGGACTCTATTCAGACTTACTTAGTGCTTCAACTCCATATGCATCCTCTGCACAGCTACAGCCAAACTTACAGGAAACTGTCTGTGTAGGGCACAGAACTCACTGGTTAGCTTTGTGTAAAGGCAAACTTCCTTCCAGAATCATGCAGACGCATTTTAAATACATACAAATTCTGTGGACATTTTGCATATACACAAACCCTCTGGAAATAATTACATTAAATCTAAAAAACAGCACTACCATGAACTCACTCCAAAGATTTTCTTGAGAGCCTTTTCATCAATTCACTGGGCCCCAAATTAAAGGTTTCCTCTTTACACACTGTCCCCTTGTGGAAAGCATGACCATGGGGCTACATTACAGTTGGAAATAGACTTCAGTGATGACCATGGAGTTAGGAAGACAAGGTTTTTGACTAGCTACTAATATATTCCACATGTTGCATTCCACCCTTTCCTGCTTCATGTATTCCCTATGAATGAGGCACATTCTTACAATGTATTTCCAATAAATTTTTAAAATAGATGAAATCAGCAATTTTTTAGAGCAGCCATGCCCAATTGACACTTCCTTTTCAGCAGCTACTCCTTCTGTTACAGTTGTGCCTACAAGCTGCAAACATAACAAATACCCCAGGGCAGTGAGCTCCACGCTGACGTCCTAAGAACAGAAAATTCCTGAGTTTTCAGTTCAGCTAGGGAAGATAAACATGGTGCTATCCTGCTTTTTATGTAGAGAACTTAAGAAGAAGTAGAAACATGTTCTAAGTGGGTCTCAGTAGCTTTAAAATTGCATGCAAGACTGAGTCTCTTGGAAATCCAAACCTTTTGAGAAATGGTGATTTGAGCTTTTCTAGGCAGGAGGTTTATTTGGGCTCATTTTATTCTGCAAGTTCATTCAGCCTTTAAAATCTTGAAGTTTGCTCCATACAGCAGCAACCTTTCAAGTGATAATCAATCTTTAGATCATTCAGAAGCAATTCATTATGGCAAGTGAGGGAAATTTTTTAATTGCTCTTCCTATGATTTGAGGAAACACACTTCCAGCACCCTACGGAAACTGATAAGACATGTTATTTCAGACAGCACAGTTGCAACCAAGACAGATTTGAAAACTTGCTTTGTTTTTTTATATATAGGAATATATATATTCCTATATATAAAAATATATTT
>VXBC01004462.1:1354244-1369374 GCA_013399945.1 Ploceus nigricollis | reverse complement strand
GTTAGGAGATTTAGGACCTTCAGGATTTGGTCTCCTGGACTTCTAGGTCTATACTAGTGAATTCAATGTACCCACATCAGTACCCTAGCAAGTGGCATGGGATAACCCACATCAACACTTTAAAAATCCCTCATCATCCAAGAGGAGATAGACACAGCTGAAATACCTATGGGCAATGGCTCTTCGATTTACTATATCCCAAGTTGTTCCCAGATATTATTTGTGCTAGTGCTGATGTGGATTAAAATCAGACAGAGAGTTCAACAATTGATCTATGTGGTCACTCAGGATTAAGAGTGCTGGCTGGCATGGATTTAAATTGCTAACTTAGATGCAGTGCAGGTAAAAAAAATGTGCCTAAATTCAATCTTTTAAAAAAATATTTTAATGGCATTTAAGTAGTCAATTTTTTTTAATTTGTTTTGGGTTTTTTTTAAAGAACTGTTTCGTTGTTAGGATGTCTAGCATGATTTTCAGGATGTATAGGGAGAAGCACTGGGAGAAGAGAAAGACAGAATCATAGAATCAATATAGTTTGAAAAGACTTCCAAGATCACTGAGTCCAACCTTTGACTGCACACCACCATGCCAACTAAGCACTAAATGCCATGTCCACGGGTTTCTTGAGTACTTCCAGTGACAGTGACTCCACCAGGTTAAGAACCAGGTTAACGCCTGGTGAGGAATATAATCAAGGTGCATCTTAGTCTGAAGAAAAAGTCCACAGCACCATAATAACAAAACAGATTTGGCTTTTCAGACAAGGAAATTTGGTTACTATCAAATACACATAACAAACCCTTTGTAACTGGAAAGCTTGGCTGTTACTGATGAGGGTAATTCTTGTCAGTGAGTCTTTGCACACTCATATAGGGGTAGTGCACACATGCCTCGCACAAACGGGCTATAAAATAGTAATAAAATAGTAATATTAAAGACACTATTCAAATGAACTACTCAAATAGTGCAGAAATTTTTCTTAAACTTCCAACATCGTTTTCCACCAGGTGTCACTGTAACATCCCATAAACCACGACTTTCAAAGAAAAAAAGCACTGAAATATCTCCTTTCTTGTTTACCTTCCTTTGAACACATTGGGAGAACAAATTACAAATTATTGGGAGTAACAGTTACCCGAGTCTTTAGATTTTTAACCTGAATTTCAGGAATTCTACAAGAAGAAACCACTTATGGGCTTTAGAAGCCGAACTTTAAAAGGACTGTCTGCAATATCTGTAAATGACAAAGCATTAAGTGTAATTTTTAAGTACATCACTTCCATTACACTGCACCCTGACATGGAACTAGGGATCCAAAATTTGTGAGATATCATTAATAAACCTAGTCCTTTATATTATAGATCTCCTTACAGAATATAATTTCCTTTATCCCAAAGAGCAGCAAAAGGAAGGTGTGCTTCCACACCAGCACATCTGCAAGGGAGAAGACGGAGATTAAAAGAAAAATAGAGAAAAGAAAACTTCATCACAATTCTCTACCTGGACAGAAGTACATGTCACAGCTTTTTACAAACTATGGATTCATCTTTCAAGCTCTTGAGATTCTTGTAAGAGAAATAGAACTATGTACAGACAAAAGGTCAGCCCTGATAGCAATGAGTAAGGGTTATCATACCTTGAGGAGAGACATATACATTATTACTGCCAGTAAAGTAACTAACAGCTTCTTTATACCTGAAATTATCATAATCCATAAAAACAAATCTTTCCTGTGCATAAGTACACATGAATGGTATAATATGAGCAGACCAAGGATCGAAGACACAGAGCTTTAGTGCTTTGCTGCACTGACAGCAGAAGATTAAAATTATTGGCTCAAGGTGGGTTGGCAGCCTCCTGTACCATTCACCCCAGTGCACAGCCACAGGCTGTTGCACATACAGCCAGAAAGATTAGCTGGGAAACACCTTCTGGGCTGCCAAAATGTTACAGCCCAACACATTAACATAAACTGATGGCAACTTCAGCTTTTTTTATTAGTACAGGACAAAAGCTCTCAAATGGTCAGCTCCCAGCTGATCCAGACCTGGAGATGTGCCATCATTCCTGCCCTTGTGACAGCAACCTCCATCACAAAGTTTGGCCAAAAACCTCAATGTAATACCCACTCCAGCAATCTAATTTTAATCTCCTCCCACGTTTGAGTCAGGGACCTAAAATCTCATCAAATGAAACAATTGTTTATGTGCTGCCGCTTAAACACATCTGTGCACAGTTTCACAAAACAGCAGCACACAGCAGGAATCGGCAAGACAACAAAAACTGAACACGGGATGGCTGAGGAGGCAGGCAGGGGGGCACCCAAAAGCCCGCAGATGTTTGTGTCTAATCTGGGTTGTTTGTGTCCAGTCACACAGCACCAAAAATTCTTTGAAGATAGACAGTCGTTCATGAGTCCTGTCTTGATGGGAAGGAAAGTGGGGAGAGGTGAGAAAGGAGAGACTGTCAATCCCTCAACCAGCCTACAGGGCAGAGCAATGAAAAGGAAAATCTCAGCTTTTACTTATCAGTTTCTACGTTCTTTGTCTTGGGGAGGTCATCTTGAACAGATATGCTGATGTGAAGTACTCAATAAGTGATGATGGATTTCCACTCTTTTCCAAAGATCTTAGATTATTCTCATTTTCCCTCCAGCAATGGGCCCCCATTAGATTTTGAATTTTTTAGTAAAGTAAGTGAACAAGGACCCTTAGGGCAAAAAGCTTCCCTCCACTGCCCTGGCCTCCCTCCTTCCCCTTTTATTTGTTAGTGCAACTGCTAAGACAGCTGTTTGTCTGGCAATAGCAGCCAGTCGGTCAGGGAGTGCTGTGCACAAACAGAGGGAAGGCCATACAAGAGAAACCCCCTGGAGTCTGGCTCAAGATTTATATCTGCCTCTGCAGATTAGAAAAGTGGGGTTGGGGAGGGGGGTTGAGAAACAGACTGTTAAACTGGATCAAATTGGAAAGACAGTCATGCATGAGGTCTTTAGCTAAACCAGTCAGGAGACAGGGATTTGCTTCTATTGATCTGCAATAATGATGACTGGAGAAATGTCTCATTAAACAATGCACAATGATGGATTTCAGACTAGGCAAATTTGAGCTGTGGAGATTAACAGGAAGAGATGTAAAAGCTAGGTCAGGATAGAAAAGATAAGGAATGCTAAAGGCTAACATGGATCTATAAACACTTTGCTAAAAATTCAAATCTAAATGAAAAATAATATATTAGGGCTTATTAAACTATGTTTGTGTGATCATCATACACAACATTAGGAGAGACAGTGAGCACAAAGCAGCAATAAAAACCTTGCTGTTAAGTAGGTAAACCTTGCATTTCTTTTTGTATTGCTTTAAAGAGGGTGAGTTGGCAAGGTATTTGCAAAGCTATTTAGTGATTTGTTCATCTGTGTTATCTGTTAGATATCTCCTGATTATTACTAATCAAATGTGCTGTCTGAAATTTGAAGAAAACTAAATTTCAATACACACAAGTAGCAGGCAACAGTGCAACAGTGTGAGCCTGATGCAAGACGTCTGAAGAGGATTGCATGGAAAAGATGTGCAAAGGGTTTTAGAGGGAAACAGAAGGAAAGAAGATTGCATACCACAGAGGGAGTGACTTATTGCTCTGAGCATGTAGATCACTGTGTGAGAAGATATAAAATCAAGATTAGGAGAAAAAGACAAAAGGTGCAGAAGCAGTAGTGCAGATTACACAGTCTTCAATCTTTGTAAAGATCTTCAGAACAGTCAGGTGTTCAGTTTGCATAAACATCTCCCATAAAAGTCTCTACCTCTAACACCTCCTGGTTTCCATGGTATTCCCAAATACCTGAACATTTCATCTCCCAGTAGTTCCATAAAAAGAAATTGCTTATCCAGCAATCCAGGAGAGAGCCCATCTGCCTTGAGTCCCTCACAGACTGAGAAGCAACAGTGCCCACTATGGAGACAGGAATTAACTGGGGCTGGATTTGACCATTTCAATCAGGCTGGTGCCTGAGACAGTGTGTTGCTGGACTGTTATTTGGATGTACTGCTCACTAACGCTTTGGTAGGTATCTAGAGTCCCAGTCCTTCTCCCCCCATAAATTCCCACCCTCCTCTTCTTGACTGAGCAGTACCCCTGGGTGCAGACACTGACACTGGTGCACAGGAACAAGCAGGTCCCTTTCTCCACACAAGCAAGAGCAAACCTCCTCACAATAGGTGAAAAAAAATTAAGGATATTCTCTGAAACACAGGCTTGTTGCAAACAGTGGGAGATATATCTAATCCCTTCTTTCCTGAGGGAGAGGGAAACATTCCCTGGGAAGACCATAATTAGCTGGGATCTACCATCAGGAGAAATCCTGAGGATGGTAATCCAACACATCATTTCCACCTGCAATAACAGCTAAAAAGGTAAATGCTGTGGGCAAGACACTTTTTCTTAACATGCTAACATGCACCACAGGCAGCCCAGTCAACTTCAGGCTTTATCCCCCAAGGGTTTCAAACCCCTCTGGAGCATCAACAGCTGCCATGACTTTAGACAAGTCTGCTCAGAGACTTTAGACAAGAGCAGGGCAGCCAGGGCCATAATCAGGCACCTTCATGGGGACAGAGAAGCCAAGGCTGGGATGTGAGCCCAGGGCTGGAGAGTGGCCCTGATATTGCATCACCGGCGCAGGGGCTGATGGCTTCAGGGGCTGGCACGGGGCCCCAGTTCCTGGGGGGATGGGGGAGCCCAGTGCAGCTGGGCAGAGCCAGCCCATCCCAGGTGTGCCCTCAGGGCCTGGCTGGCGGGTGTCACCCTGGAGCAAGGGAACCCCTGCCCTTCTGGACCAGTAGCTGGGAGCCAGAGGGATCATCCAAGAATCTCAAAAGGCCACTGATCTGAGTCTGCCAACTCCATTGACTGCAGCAGCAGTCACTCAAATTTAGATGTATTGATTTTAAATTAATTGCAATGGTTTTAAGCAGCCTGAGTATTATCTGCCCACAGCCATATGTGCTGACCCTCGAGCTGGCACAGACATGCTGTCAGAATCACAGCAAGATGGTGGTTTGGGTGTTAAACCAGCTTTTTTATTTTCTTTTGCTGAGGAAATTTCCTTCAGGCTGAGGGAAGTTTCCTTCCTCAGGAAGTTTTCTTTACTGAGAAGCCAGGCAGATGCCAGAGCAAGGAGGGGACAGGCACACAGAGCTACACCTGCACACTGCCAGTGAGGGTGCATCCTGTTGCCAAGAGGATTTATCATCTGTGAAGGACATCAGCCCTGGCATTCCCTGTCATGGTCCCAGACCTGCTTTCCTTTCCTTTCCTGCCCTGCCCTGCCCTAGCAGTGGGGTCTCTCCCTTGCACCAGCTCTGGCGCTGTTTTCATCCTCTACTGAGCTAATTCAGGTCCCCAGCACAGCAGAAAGCCTTTTGCCTTGTTGTCAAGAAAACGTTCTGCTACCTCAGCAAATTGAATTCGCTCAACACAACATCAGGTGAGCTCCAGGAAGAGGGGAAGTAAGGCAAAGAAAGGAACCCTTTGACCCAGTTGGTCTGAGCCTTCACTCCAACAGCTGCTATTGTTAACTAAATTTAGGTCTGATACATCATTGTCCCTTAATAGAGGGAAGCCTGGGGAGCAGGGTCTGCTGCTCATGACATGTTTGAATGTGATCCTGCACAACAGAGCAGTGACCTCTCTCTGCATTATGATAACACAAATAGTAAGAGGTGGCCTTTAATTGTGAGTGCATCTGGACTCCTAAAAGATTTGCAGAACAATTACATGCTTAGGCTGTAATGACAAACACTACCTCAATGTAAAGCAGGCTAAGACAGGAGAAACATTAAATGAGGGATGTCATACAGGTTCATATGTTTATGCTCCCAAGATTAAAGATCTAAATTGGTTTATGAAAAGTACATTATTTTTCCAGTATTACTTACATAAACAAACACAATTATATGCCTTTTCTAAGGCTGAAAGGACTCAGAGGAGCTCAAAGAAGAAAGTGATGCACTAAAAAGAGAAGATTATAGCAAAATGGATATAAGAGAATAAATTATTTTAAAACAATTATTTCTGAGATGATCCTTCTGGCTCNCATTAACATTAACAGCAATTTAAATTAGGTGCATACACATGCTGTCTTCCATTGCTCTGCAAGCTGCAGAAGTTGAGCAGAACTATGGATACAGCAACATCTTGAAATGTTACAGTACTAGAATCTAGAAAGCCTGGGCCCAAAGGAGCACTTGGCACTGCTGTCAAGAGAGGCTCCCCCAGTAATTTCAAGGTACCTTAGATTAGGCCCAAGAACTAATCTGAAGAAAGAGACTCTGCCCAAACAGGACTACTAAGCAGAAATGTTTCATTTAGTGGAGATTCCAGGTGCACAGAGTGCCCAGATAGATGTACTCCAATGTCTGTATGCCAGTAAAAATAGTTCACTGCATTTTCACAGAAGTCTTTCACACAAGTTTCTACATATGAGAAATTGTCTATAAGTGTGTCTTTATAAGACTAGTAAAACAAAACAGCTATAAATATTTCCTTTATGTAGCAACAAGTTAGCCTTTACTCGGTAGAATGGTAGTCTGCAAATGTTGTAATTATTTTCTGACTATGGTATCTCTGTCATGCTGTTTTTGTTTCCTTTGCTTCAGTGTTTGCTATTTTATTGCATTAATATACTTCTACAGATCAAACAACAACAACAAAAAAAATCCTGGGACAGTAACATAGAACAAGGAACATCAAGAAAAAATACTGGGCATAAGATGCAAGGAAGTATGTGGAAGTTCATGGTCCACCAAATCCAGGCTGCAACCAGCAGAAGCCAATGTGAAATTACCTACATGTGCTCCAGAGTAGTTTGTAACTGAGAGGAGGCTGAAGAGCAGCTGAGCTTCCTGTTCATTTAGAAGATAAGATTTGCCTCTCTAGATCCCTGGTAACAGGAGCATATTGGTGGGAGTGTGGGAGAGGAATCAGATACTGCCATGAGAATGAATCAAAATCCATTTGATTGCTCTCTTTTCCAAGTAAAAGTTACAAAGTCAGCTAGAAAACAGTTACATGCTAACATGAATCCCAGTGATTGATTAATACACCATGCTCATCTTTATTGAAATAGTAAGTTAAATATTTATAAATGCCTAGATGGTACAGTATTCAAATGTATGTAGCAGAAGTCTGAGCCTAAAAGATTATGGTAACTCCTGAAAAGGTGTTGAATCCTTGTAAATCGCTCACGAGCAGGGTGCTTGCATGAGAAAGCCAGAAACTGCAGGGACTCAGATCTTCTCTCGAGAGCCGAGGTAACTGCAGGACTTGAGCAGGTAATTATTACCAGGGTTAGTTTTGGCCTGGTTGGAACAGCCAATAACAGTCTTAGCTGTGGCTGACTTCACCAACACTCTGCTCACCATTTGGCATTCTGGGTGTGCATCCTGAATCCTTTTGTGCCAGACTAATCCCAACTGTCCCAAGGCATCTCCTCTGTGAAGCTGCCTGATTCTTTGCACACATGAGGAACTGTGGCTGGATGGTGGGGATTGTTACAGGGACTTTGGCCAGAAACAGTTGTTCTCTGCCACGGCTGTTCATGCCAGATGAAGGTTTTCTTTTTCCTAGATGCTCTGTTCATCCACTGGAGAATGAAACCATGAACGGTTCAGTCAAACTTTTTAAATTATTGAGGACAAATATGTATGAAATAGATAACACTTAGTGTGGGAACTCAACATGCCCAGGCAGCAGGAGATAGAAATTAAAGTTAGGCAGCAGAGCTGCTCACACAGTGAATGCCTGGCCCTGGCCCTTGTATCTCTCACCTGTGCAGGCAAGTAGCCCACAGGAGGCTCATGCCTGGGCTGAATCCACATGGACAGTCAGCCCAACCCCACCACCCTGCACCAACACTTTCATCATGCTCAAGGGAAGAAGGGTAAGAACATCTGATTTGGTGGACAAATGCCATACTGGATACAGAGCAAAAAATTAAAATACAGGCTGAATTTAAGTCTTGGAAGCAAACCTAACTCGAGCTCAACTATGTCTATCACATTTGGAAAAAGGCCTTTAGGACCATTTATGAACCCCGGGGCCAAGAACAACTACCAGTATGCATGTCTGACATAACTAAGAATACAGTATCTTTAATGAAAAGAAGAAGACAGAAGAAAGCTAAAAGTTCTTGCTTTGGGAAGGAATATCTGAGAATTTACATTGTCCAGACAAATCTAACTTTAGGTGGCAACAAATATCAATTATTCACCTTTTATTATCTTATGAAGAAAGAATGTTCAAAACTGATTTGAGTGTTCACCAACATTATAAATTTACTTTCTGTTGTGCAGTTATCTTTGACAAGGAAGCTAAAGCAGGCTCTAATTTTCTGTATTTCATAAACAGGCACAATAGTACATTAATGTAATTAAAGTAATTAAACTATGAGAAAATATTCACTCAAACTCACATTTTTCTAATTATTTGCAAAAAGGCAAAAAATTTTTTACAGAGACAGATTACATTTGATCGGGCTTTTACATTCAATAATAGCCTGGCTTCAAAAGCAATTCACAGTGAATCCTTAAACTATATATACAGTTGTGATCCACAGCTGTGACAGTATGAATTACAAGAATTTGACCTTGTGATTCATTGGCATAGTGGCCCAATGCTATGCAGAAAAGTTGCACAAGAAGCTTTTTCTCCATTCATGATGATTATTGCAGATTTATGAGCTATGCTTTCACTATGTATAACTGGCTTACTGCTGTGCAGACTTCCACAGGGCCTGTACAGAGCACAGGGAGGGGGGAGGGATCACAGTCCCACACATCAAAATTGCTAAATTAATAAGCATGATTCCCATCCCTCTATCTTGAAACAAATGAACTGAAGAGAAAGAAGGTCTTATTTTTCAACTCCTGAGACTTTCAGCCTGAGTTCATATCATACCCTGCAGGAAAACTGCAACATGGCACGATAACCGTTGAAATTAGGAAGACAAGCTAGATCTGGAGTAAACTGGATGACTTCTTTTAAACCAAGCAGTCACTCAGCTCATACATATATTTGCTTTCAGCTCTTTTGGTTATATAGCCAGGGATATATATCATGATCAATAAACCAGCACATAAACTGCCCTCTCCAGTGTGCGTAAGTGGCACACTCTCTATATTAGAAATGATCAAGTCCTGCTTATTTGCATTCATCTCCCATTACTCCACACCTTTTGGGAAAGATTATAACTAGATCAATTGCTAACTTTATTTAAAAGACGTGTGATTCAAACATAATTGGTTATTCCTGGAAGTAACCACTGGATTGCTTCATATTTTGCACAAGTAATTTCTTAGCTCCTTCTTGGATGCAACCTCATAAACATGAGTAAATGATTAAGACTACTTGTTTCCCATGAAAAAAAAAATGCAGACTGTGCAAATTCAGCTGTGAACTCTCTCTTGAAAATCCCAAACATGCTACCGTTACAAATTACATACTACCTATGTATTAATGGGCAATATTTGACATTTTTTAAAAGTATGAGGACTAATACCTTGCAGCATCACAAAAACTTTTTAAAAGACCTATAAAAAACAATCAGAGCTTTGTCATTGACAATGACCAAGGATGCTGCCAAACTGGTAAATTATAAAACAGTAGGCTCTGTTTTGACAGAGTGTCATGAATCTCTAGATCATAATATTTTTCAAGGCAACCCTAAAACAATATGTGTAAATGAAAAGGAACGTTCTGCCCCATATTTCTTGACAGCAGCATAGCATGTTTGGTTGATTGTCTTCAAAATCCAGATGATTAGCAACTTTCTTTCTTTTTCCTTCAAAGTAGGAAAAATTATGACCTAAGACTACCAAGCAGTTGTGAGAAACTGCAAAATATGTGACAGTGGGACAAATGATTAGTCTTCAACTTGATCTCATAATTACATCATAATAGGTGACATGATTGGATAGGTTACAGCAATTAAAGTGATGAAAAGTGCACATTCATCCTCTATATGACTCTCATTAGACTTACACCCAACTGCTGCTGTTGCAGTGAATGAGGCTGCTTATCTCTTAGCATCCAATTATCCCATAGACATTCCCTACCAGTGCTGGGAAGAGCCCTGCTATCACCCCCACTCAGACAAGACCTATGGTTAAGACAAAAGTCTTGAAGCCTGCTGCGGTTTAGTTTTCTCTCCTGGAATTTATTGCCTGTTATTTCTTTTTCCATGTTCTTCAGGTCTAAGAATATTTATGGTCTCTCCCCCCTGGGGATTCTTGCTACCAGTGTAATTACATAATGACACTATATGGTTCCAAGTCATCCATATGGGTGCAGGCAGTGACCTGTGCTAGTGCAAGTTAAACTGTTTTTTCTATCAGAACATTTTTTTCTGTCTGATTCTTGCCTCATGTTTGCCTTAAAGTACTAATGAACATTTGGTCATGCTATCTTCTTAGCTACTTGCTCAGACCTACTTGGAAAGTGGAAATGTTACTTTACTGACTCCTTCCCTCCTGGGCATTTTCACACCTGGAGAGGGATGCTTACATTAAGCAAGGAGGGAAGCTGGCAACATGAACTTCACCAGAACCCAGGCTGGCTCTGAGAAGGAGGGCACAGCTCCACAGTCTGCTACAAATGGGCAGATTTTTTCTAATTCCAGTGGGTAAATTGCAAAATTTTTTGCAACAGTAGCTAGGTGAATATCCAGAGGAGTCCTGGAGATCAGTCCATCTCCTCATGGTTTAATGGAATGCAGACCTTAGTGGAGGGTGGTGTTTTTACAGGCTGAAATGTCCAGTACTGCTCCATGGGCAAGGCCTTAGATTCCAATGATAAAAACAAAGCATAGAGCATTGTGTACATAAAATACTCTACATACACAGAATAATTCATGTATATCTCAGGGAATTCGCTAAACTTCCTAAGCCATGCAACAGCCTTGTGGCAGCGTTGACTTTGCTGTAGTCTGATCTTTTTTAACAGAGAGGACTCTTCATGCAGTTTATACAAATGTTGCATCTAGACACATTTAATGATTTTCCTTTATGTGTTTTATTTTCTGATTTTTTTATATAACTACCACATACACTTCTGGCAGAATACAGTCCTTGAATACACGGAGATCAGCAACCACAGCATTTTGTTCTCAGCTTTATCCTGTAAATCCACTATACCATTTGCTTTTGCCCCAGTGAAAATGCAAAACCCGGCCCATATATAAAGACTGCTAAAAGGCCTCTCAATCTGCAAGCTATCCTTCTGCTAATGACGAGATTAACATACCTCTCAATGTCTAGAATTGTTCTTGCTGTTTTGTAATTTGTAACCTCGGGTCCTCTCCACCTTATTGTGTTTTCAATTCCTCCCCCTTCTTCTATGCAAAGAAAAAGCTTTCTACTTACTAAGAGCAGGAACTTTCCTGTTAGCTGCACAAAAGCAAGACCACTCTATTAAGATGAAACTTAAACCTCTTTGTATAAATTAAGGTTTTGGTTTCTATTTTTTTCCCCCTAGAACTTGTACAGAACAAGATGCTTTTGGAAAGGAAGAATATATACAGTGTCAAGCTTGCAAGATAAGCTGAGGTGAACTCTGTGGTGTGTTTTTCCTTCCTCCCCTGCCCCTTGCCCCAGATAAACTACCAGTTTAACATCACACAAGGAACACAAGGACTCATCAGATGATTTAGGTCTGCTTAGAAGCAGCTCTTTCTCTGTGTGTTATATACAATTATGCAACAGTATATAAAAAGTATAGGTCAAGAAAGTAAATCCATGAAGCTAGAGACTGTACAAGTCTACAAATGAAACCTGGGTATGTCCCCATACTGACCATCCACCTTTTGAAGTGTTTTGAGCTGATTTTGTCCTGAAGTCCTCACTCACTGTTTGTTCATCCTGGGGTCAAAGGTCTGCGGAGTAAAAACTCAAGGACTCATTCGCAGGTGGCTGCACAGTAAAAGTATCCATACAATGAACGATGAGACACATGATTTAGTTGTAGGTGACTCAGTTAATACCATTTGCAACAAACACACAAAATACTCCTAACTCATACCTTTGGAAAACTACCTGTGAAGGCATATGCCCATGCTAAAAAGTAGCTTTGTGTTTGGGTGAATCAGGTCTCTTCCAAATTAAGTCAGTGTTAGTGACCAAAATCAGTTGCATCAAGCTGTGAGAAGTGGTTTGGCAGGGAATTTTCCTGTTGTGAAGCTCCCACCGTGTGACTATGTATTAGTCAGGCTCAATGTATGCCTTCTTTATGAACTAGTCTTTTGCTTAACTCAAAGCACTTGCCTTCAAAACTATATTTATTTAAAAGCTGGTTTTAACTCTCCTCCTGACAAAGGGAAATTTGGAAAAGTACACATGAACCAGTGTATCAAGGTGACAAGGGTTACACAGGTCCTCCTTGTGAATAGCAACTTTGAGAGCTATAAACTATTTCATTCATCTTAATGATTAGTTAATCTTGGAAGCTGACAGTAAGTTCTTTGCCTACAGCGTATTGAAAACTGACAGAGAGAGGGCACAGTAATGAGAATTTAATAGCAAAATAAATAACACAGGAGCTACTTCACTGATTGCATTATTATTATCCTGCTGAAGTCAATAGGAAAGCTGTGCTCCCAACACCGGCGAGAGGAGCAGGGCTTCCCCCTGAGCACTACATGTTTGCAACAGGAAACACGTGGCCTTGGACAAGCGACCAGCTCCGGCTGAGCCCAGAGTGGTGAGATTGAAAAGGCAGCCTGCACGCTTTCCCTCCACCAGTGCTCTCCTTACTGGCCATGAGCGGAAAACAAATACCACTCCCCGACATTTTACAGCCCCAGTCTCAAGGGCATGACTTATCGTTTCACTACGAATCATTGAAATAAAAATAACTGCGAATTGAATCATTGTCTCTCTGTCTCAGAGGGCGCTGCTAAGCCTCCAGCGCCCAGCAGATGAAAGCCTCCTTTCATGGCATCTGCCAACCTACCTTCCCTGTTGTTCTGAGCCTCTAGAGCTGTGTGACAGGCAAAAACTGCTTTGGCCGTCCAAGGCTCCTAACTTGCCCCTACCAATTACCAACCGTCCAAGTTCTGTGGAGAGATCAGCACTAGTGACATTATCTGCAAGTTCCATGGCAAAGCGTTTTGCACATTAAATTGCCCAAGATCACTAAGGCTGGTTTATCACAGTACTGCTTCCCTAAGGTTAGTTGGGATTGACCTGCAGGACCGTTCTGTCCATATTTATGATGACTCTTAACAAATATAACTAGAACCTGGCACTATTACTAGAGAATATATTCTAGACCTCAGCTGATGGAATACAAATCAGAACAATTCCCAGTACCAGCCCATGTTGGACTGACTCGTTTTGATTGCCTCTTGAGACTAATACAACAATGCATGTTCATATGTTGTTATATTGCTTTTCAACAACTACCACACTTTCAAAGATGATACATGTTTTGCAATATATGTACTATCCTATCCATCTCTCTCCCTCATGTTTCCATTTATGCTGAGTCTCGTTTGTAGGTTTTGGACCAGAATTTGGTATTGGAAAAACTTTTCTGTGACCACAATATTTTCACCACTCCTGTGGGGTCTTTAAATTCAGTCTTGAGGCTGTTGCAGAGTTTGACTTTCTGGCCCCTTTGTCTCCATAATCACCCTCATTTGTATGGATTTGCTCCTGACAATCTGTGAGACTAGTACAAGAACAGGCCACTTTTATACACATGGACACGCTCCTCTTTAAAAGTCTCTCAGCCTTCAGTCTTGAAGAGAGTGACCCATCCCAACCTCCTTCAACAAGAAGGATGCTGGCATTTGTTGGTAAAATCTAGTGAGGATTAATCTGACCACCAAACTGCTGCACTAACACTCTCTCTGCCTTATACCATCTCTAACATTTTAGTCTAGATTTCAAACTCTCCTTTGAAAAAAGGGTAAGTCTCAAATACTAACAACGTGTGTTAAATACATATACCAAGAATATGATGTACTGGGTACATGGCAAAAAATATGCCTGATCACATATGGTGTCTGAAAAGTTAAAAAACAGACATTAACACTTACAAAACAAGAGCTCAATTAGAATAAAGGTTTACCAAACTCGACTTTTTCTAACATAATATAAAATCTAGCAATGTTGTCTCTGACATACAAGTTAATTCTGTACTTCATTTTAGCATAACAGCACAGTGTTCCTGACCTGCCAGCAGTGTGAATCTACCTGCCTCACAGCAACCCATCCCCAAAAAGGCTGTACAGAGTCAGACAGCCCACCTTCCATTCTCCAGCGTACTTTTAAAAGGCAAACCACGAGGGCCTGCTTAACATTCGAGTCTCCTGCAGCTGCTGGCACTGTGTTCCTGTCGTGCATCTGCAACCCTCCCTGTGCCACAGGTTTCTTCAGAGCCGGACAGTCAAGGTTCCACCCAGAGAGAGAGATGCCCACAGCACACTTTAGAAAACTCCTATTTAATTCAGCCCATAATTGTAACAGACAATGCCAGCACAGGTTAACCATACGGTTTGCAAACCTACGTGGAGACACTTCCTCAGGACCGAGAAGCCCGATCACGACCCCAGCTGTGCTGAAGGGGCCGGACGCTCCCTCTTGCCCCGTCCGGCTGCGCGGCCCGCCGGCCCCACTCGTGTCCGCCCCCGCGCACACACCCAGCGGCGTCCCCGCGCCCCTTCCCGCCGCGGCAGCGGGAGCGACGCCTGGGAATTAGCCTGCGAACGGCAAAATAATCCTGTTTCCTCGAGAACATACTCAAGAACATGAGTGCGTGTATATATGCATGTGGGCATGTACATGGCTCGCCAGCTTCGGGGGCTCGCAGGCGATGCCGGGGGCTGCATGGGTTTGGGGAAACGCCGCGACCCCGGTGCAGCNCCCAACGAGAAGGAGAAGAAGGAGGAGGAAGAGGAGAGGAAGAGAAAGGAGCAGGAGGGAAGTGGGGAAGTTGTGCCTTGCCCGCCCCGCCGAGAGCCGGAGCCATGGGCCGCGCCGGGGGGGCGCGGGCCGCCCCCTCGCTGCTGCTCTCACTGCTGCTCGGAGCCTCGGCCCCGCTCTGGCTGCGGGCGGAGACGCTGGGTGAGTCCGGGGCC
>VXBC01004462.1:1272380-1353790 GCA_013399945.1 Ploceus nigricollis | reverse complement strand
CTGCTCTGCGGGAGTGTAGCCTGAGCTGCTCTCAGGGCTGTATATAGCTGACCTGGTTAATCCTCGCCGGGTTTATCCCTGTGTCTGAGTAGCTGCGAGATTAAAGTGGTAACCAGCCTTACGGTAAATGTATACTACGACTTTCTTGATCTTTGTTAATTAGGACTTTTTTTTTTTTTCTTTTATAATAAGTCAGATAAGCGGCGAAAAAGTCTCCGGCAAGTTGCGCGCAGCAGGCAGGGGGAGGCCACCTGGGCGCCCGGCTGTGGCCGCGCCTCCTCAGCCCCGCGGGAGCCGCGGGCGCGGCGGGGGGCGCGGGGGGAGGGGGGGCCCCGCGNNNGCGCGGCGGGCGGCGCTGGGTCAACGGCAGCCCCGCGTCTGCTCCAGCTGGGGCTGGGGCCGGCAGCCCCTGTCCCACAGCCCTGTACAGGCAGCTCTGCTCTCCCTATGCCTCGTGGAGAAAGTGTAATGCCCATACTCGTGCCGGGACAAAGTTTCGTAGGAATCTCAAGGGGATGTTACGAGCCTTTTTGTGGTAGTGCAGTTTGTTGCAAATAGAGTGCGGGTACCATTCTCTTCGCCCTGTGTTTTTAAGCTTCCTGTGTAAATTACCAGTACAGCTGACATCTCTGGCCGCGGAGTTGCAGCCTCTTGGCTGTTGCATTGCTTGGCCTGATGCATCCGTCTTAGAAGACTTCACTGGCAGCTACCGATAAAATAGCTAGTACCGGAAACTAAGCATCATAATGAGCTTGACAATGCATTCAGATAACTTAGAAGTCCCGTATTAATGTTCCGACTTGGCTGCAAATTCCAGAACCCAGCGCTGTGCATTAGCTGTATACAGGCATTGGCGTTGTATACAGGCATTGGCAGAAAGTACTTCGGCTGATTTATACCTGTTCTTCCCATAACCTCCTGTTAACAGAGATTTCTGATACGTGTCTCCACAAAAGGGAGAAGTTGGTATGAGTCATGTTGCCACTTGCCAGCTTTTTGGTAGCTTTGCTGTTCTGTCCTCCATGTGCTGGGATTACAATTTGATATGTTCCAGGAAACATATGTAGCAAAGAAAAACACATTCCTTTAATCCCCTCTTTTCATCAGTGTGTTGAGGGGTTTTTTTTGTTTGTTTTCTCTTTCACCAATGCTTGTCCCTCACTCAATGGCACCAGGGAAAAGAAAGTAATTTGGGGTACAAGTGAGTAATAGTAAGTCTGCTGGGGTTTCAGGGGGTTTTTGTGCATACAGTAACACAGTAGTAAGTATGAATGTCTATTCTTGTCCATATTCCCAAATTAATTGGTAAAAGCACTTTTGTTTTATTCATGTTAAAAATGTTTCTACTATCAGATCAACAGAATGGAAACGCAAGTATTATTTTGCCTAGTTCTCTTTGGACCAAACTCAGATTTACAAGATAATATGTCCAGTGTCTAGAAAGCAGAAAATATGTTGATTCCCCACCACACACACTTCATTTCTCCACGGGGGAAGTTCTTCTGTGTTTGTTTTTTACTATTACCCTATAAATTAGGGGCTAAGTGTTCTAAAGTCACACCAGTGGAGAAAGGAGATAAGGATAAGTGGATACAAACTTCCTGTTACACAAGCTTCTTGACTTGATTTAGAAGTTGTAATGGAGCAGGAGAAGTGCCAGAGTGAATCAGGCTCGAGTTTCAGATAATTCTGTATCTCATCACCACTGGTGTTTCCCACCAGCTGGGTCAGAGAAAGATGTACTGATTTAAGTATATTGATTTTAAAATATCCATTTTAAAACATGAAGCATTATATTTTTCTGACTCCTCTTGAGCTGACTTTACCTTCCTCTTAACTTTTTCTTGAGGGGTGCTACAGATGAAGGATGAAACGGCTGTTATAGCTTCTGTTCTTTTACTTTGTTTTCAAATTAAGGAAAGACCCCTTTTTTCACTGTGTCTTGGTTATTTCAGAGAATGGCTTGTATCTGAGTGTGGTTGTGTAGAGTCCAGGTGTCAGCACTCTTTCTGTTCTTGAAAATATGTTAAATGTGTGTGTTATCTGAGGAATCTATGAATGTGGAATTTTGTTGTCCATAAAATGATAAAAAGAAAGGCTGAGCATAAAGGGAAACTGTTTTAATTAAAAAACATTTATAGGCTTAGTAGGTCTCACCTGGGAACAAATACTACATCTATGACCATTTGTCGTAGATGTAGTATTTGTACAGTATTATTACTCTGTTTTGTCCATGGGTAATAGATAGCTTTGGGATTTATAATAAAAGGCAGTTCTTTTCTCTTTTTATTCTGCTCTGCACCAATCTTCTCCTGGGGTTTCAGTGCCAGTTCTTTACTGACAACTACAGAATATACTTTGTTCCCTGTCTGCCAGCCTCACACAGCCATCCCATATCCTGGTATCTCTTCTAAAAATGTCCTCCAGCAGTTAGAATCCAAGGCAGAAGGGAGCCAAACCTGAACACATTATCTTTGCCTTTCACCGTTCCTTGTTTTTTCTTCTGGTGTTGTTGAACATGACCTGGAACCGTGTAATTGTGAGCAGCAGAAATCAGAGCTGAACCTGAGTTTTCCAGAGTTTTGACTCATTTTCTATCGTATTTTTGGCCAGTAGGACTTAAAACTGATCCAAAGGTTGTTTGTTTGTAGGAAAGCATAAGAGGAATGGGATTTAAATCTATTAAGTACAAGATTTAAGCCACTGCTCTTGCTGTACCTCATTTATTTTCACTTCAAATAAAACACAGCTATGAAACTAGTTCATGTGGGATTTGCAGATCAGCATCCCGGAGTGAGCTTTGCTTGCTGTATTCCTGGGTCTGTTGACAGTTGCACTCAATGCCCAGTTGGAAGAATCGATGGGGAGTAGACTTTTATGTATTGAGGAAAGGCTGTTATTTAATGTGACAACAGTGTATCCAGTAATTACGAGAGATTATGCCTGTTCTCAGGGGCTTGCACAAAACCCTTGCTGAGGAATACTGGTGTGATCATGCTAATCCACTTTGTATGCCCATTTCCAGCAGTTTGAAATGCAGATTGAGATGAGTCTTTCTTGTACCCAAACCCCCGCCCCTCGCTTCAGTTTCTGAATATAAGTGATTGGTAAATTTTCAGTTTGTTTGCGTTTTGTCCTTATGTCTGTTTCCTTCCTTGGCTCCCTCTCTCTTGCCTTGGGAATGCTGACTAGAATTGCTAAAGAGGGAGGCAACAGTTTTCCAGTTGCAGTTCATAAGCAATGCAAGTACCCACCACAAGAAAACTGCAATGTTTTCAGTCACACAGACTTTGCTATAAATAGCTCTAAGCTCTTCATAAGTACTTCTCTTTAGGTTATCAGGGGATGTATTTCAAACAAAATCAAAGACAGGGAGGGCAGCAGGAGTCTCTCTGACAATGCGGGGGGAAAAAGATGCTTTGGGAAAGTTGTTACTTGCATGGCTGTTGAATCATATTTCATGAAAATTATTTGTTGATTTGCATATGCAAAAATATATTCATGTATAATTATCAAATACAAGTGTCACCTGTAGTCCACCTGAGTTACGTGGGTAGCACAGTAAAAATTAGCTTGATAAAATACCAATTTTGAGGACAGTCATGCTACTGTATAGAGATGCCTAAGGTACCTTTTCAAAAGTATCTTAGATTCCAGGACTAGCATAGTTTTGAAAGCCCATCTGAGCTCTCACACCATGCTGAGAAGTGTGGTCCTGTGTGGTGGCAGGCACTGAAGTCCTCAGCACAGACATCACTGTAGTTTGGGGCTGGCTGTATCGGATCAGACGCTCTCCTGTGGCATGTACTCATCAACATATGGGTTTGCACCATCTGCTAAGAATAAAACAAGCCAGACAAAATCAAAATAAAATCCTTCTGACTGGGTTCAGTGGAATGGTGTTGGATCCCAACTAACTGCAATAAAAAATATTAATAGCAATGCATAAGAATGAGCGCACAACTTCCCCAAAAGGTTTAATTAGTGTTACAACTGGGAGTGGGAAACTTCAAACTGGGACAAGCTAATAGTGATGCTTAAATAAAAAAAGGATAGTGGTTTGACTAGTTTTAAGGGTATATAGATGCCTTCATTTCTGCTTTCAAAAGAAATTACAAACTATCTAATTAAACTGATTTTTGCCTGTGAAAATTGTGTGAGTGCTAAAGCCACAATTTTGAGGTTGGCTGTATGCTCGTACATAGAGAGAGGCTGCCAGTAGTTTTGGTTAGGATTGTTGAGCCTGTATAATTAGGCCTGGGAGCTGAGTGTTTTGAGGAGAGGAAGCATTTTGGTCTTTCATTGCCTCTCTCCCTGTCTCTTCTTTTGACAGAGCCAGGACTTGCCTCTCAGGAGTTTCCTTCCAAGACATGAAGGCTTAGTTTGGTGGTGCTGGTACTTTCTCATCCTCTTTGAGCAAGATTTCCAGTCCCACTGTGACCGTATTTGTTATTTCTGTTTCCCTGATGGGGCAGGATTGCTGTCTGGTGGCAGTTCCATTCTGCTCCCCCACACAGGCACAAAGAAGGATGAGGGTACCCATGCTGTGCAGTGTTTGCCCATCTCCAAAGAGCTTCAGTGAAGGTGTTTTCAAGCCAACCATAATGAGGGACAGGAGAATAAATGGGGAAAGCAGAGCAGGGCAAGGCTAGAAACACAGTCCCCAGGCCTTCCACAGGACCAGGGTGTTCACTTTTATATTTAGTATCATGCATTTCAGCCCAAGCTACATCTGTAGTTACATTAGTGTCCATCAGGCATTTAGTTAAGCTCTAAAACATTGTTTCTTCCTTCAGTTGCTGCAGAAACCTCATATCCATCACAGTTTTTTTCCATGATGTTCGAGTTTCTGGCATTTCCACCACAAATTGTTCAACAATATTGGATTTCAGTCTAATGCTTTGACATTAAAGTTGAAGTCATGTTGATGTCATCTTCCAGATGTTCATGTCTACTGAATAAAAATTTTGTTTGTTTGTTTTATTTCAAATTACAAAAACACATGGGAAATTCTGGATGTGATTCCTCATGCTATACAAAGGCCTGTGTGTGTCCTGTCAGAAATCAAACAAAACTTTTCTTCATGGAGTAGCAGCAGAGACTTCAAAAAGCTGGAAACATAGGTGGATTTCTTCACCCAGCCGAACAGAATGGCTTTGTTACGTGCCTGAGCCTTGTTGTTGCAGCTGCACTAACTGTGCAGAAAGGAGATGTGTGGCTTCTGCCTGAAATTTACTCGTGTTTTGTTCTGATGGCACACCAGTTCTGTGTTGGTATGTTGTTTTGATCTTAATAGTCAGCAATGCCTCACTTGTGAAATGAACTCATGACAACAACAACAAAAAGTCCACACTTTGTCTTCCAGATCTGCAAAAATATATTTTAACTTGTGAAATAAACTCAATTGTCCTGTGGGTCTCCCTCTGCTGGGATGCTTTAGCAGTGAGGTTCGTGGCTCACATCTGAGCTGTTGCCTTCCCTCTTGTGTCAGCTTTCTCCCAAAGGCAGGGGTTTGTATTAGCCCATGTTTCTTATGTCAGCATGATACAGGGGAATTGAAGTTTAAATGCCTCTGAGCTACTGAACACTTTTTGAGCGGTCATGTTAACATTTTCAAACCCAAGGAATCGGCACTTACTGATCTGGTATTTTGGCACAGACAGAAGAGACATGTTTAAACTCATGGTCCTTGCTAATGCTTTTGTTTTGAAAATTAAACCACTATTTTTTTAGATGAAACTTAGTTGCTGTGTTTTGTAGGTGGAAAGCAAACTTAATGTATCAAGTTAAATACAAACTTACTTAAACTGTATCAAACAAAGCAATAACACCGAGACAGTCACTCTTGAGTAAAAAACTGTTCAGACCTTTCTGCTATATCCTGTTCCAAAAGTTGAGAATGTGTTTGTTTAATACTACTGCTAATCAAAAAAATCTGGTCAAAATGGAATTACGGAGTTTCAGTATAAGTGGTGTACACAGGGTGGCATAAAATACACTCCTCTCTGCTGTTTTCCACATCCATAAGTAAATACCTTTTATGCAGTCTCATTAATGTGTCACAGAAAACACAGAAATGATGCTGTGGGTCACATGCAGTGCCACAACCAGCACTGTAGTACTTAAGTAAAGATGTAGCTGCTTTCTTTTTTTTTTTTTTTTAAATTTAAAACATCTTTCACAGCAACTATATGTAACCACAATGAATTGGGAAGATCACAAAAGCTTATGGAGCTTCTGCATGTACCATTTTGTTTAGTACCTTGAGGATGAGTATCAAGCAGGCTGGTCGTGGGACGATACTGATAAAAGGCATTTCTTGCTTTCAGTGCATCAGGTCAGAGTAGTTCTTTGATTGTTTCTTCATCTTAGTTCAGTAAAATTTTGCTTCCATTTCTACTAGAGTTGCAAAAAACATTTGTTGTTAGTTTGCAGTAACCGTGGAGGAAATAGTTTCTTAGACACTGGGTTCACTGAATTAAAAGATATGAAATTTTTTTTGTGCTGATAAATGATAATTATTGTTTCCATCACAAACCAGTTTGTTTTCTCTTGAGATATTTGTTGATTTACACCTTGGGGATAATGAGGTGTTTGTATAATTCACCTTGAGAAAAGTAGCATCCTTTCTCTTGTCCTTTCTTATTAACAAATGGCATATTCCACCTTGGTGTACAGGCGTAAAAGGTGATTTTTCAAGTAAGTCAGGACAAGTTTGATTTCTAGAAAAAAAGACCATCCTCCATCATTGATAACTGTCTTGCTTGACATTCACACTAACAAGGTAATTGCATATTAAAATGAGGGGAGTGTGCGGTTTCATTCTATCATGTTCAGCCGTTTCCTCTTGCCCAAATTAAAACTGTTTTGAAATCTTGCCTTCCCACCTGCTACTGTAACTGGAACAGCTCTGCCTCAGCTTCTCCTTACCCTGGTGTCTCTGAATTTCCTGTCCCTGTGGGTTTGTCAGTCCTTAGCACTGCTGTGAATATTCCTATTCCTGTGCAACCCAATATTCGAGTCTGGCCTTGAGCTTGCAGCATATGTTTCCCACACAGTCCAAATTTGGTGCAATATACTGTAAGTTAATCTCCAGTAAAGCATAGCGCAGAGAAAAACCTGGGAAGAAAACAGATGGAGAAAGTAGAGCAAACAATTTGCATACATATGATATGACTCTTAGTTAAGATTAGCATTTCCTACTTTGCCTGAAAAGCCCCTAATAAAAATCCAACTTCATGTTTGCCTCAAGTCAGCAGAACTGGAGGAGATGCCCTAATGGCAAAATGTCCCACCAACCCAGGGACAGCCCAGCACAGGGTGGGAGGGAGCTCCATCTCCTGTTCCAGCCCTGTGTTGTTGATACATTTCTGGGATGCTGCAGGCAGAGGGGCAGGGAAGAAACTGCTGTCTGTGGGATATTTGCTTCTTATAGCCTTCATAGCTCTGAACCATCACCAGGGTCCTGGGTTACTCTGCACAGGTGGCTGATGGAGGAATGTGGCCATCTTCCCATATATTTATAGTCTTTCAAGGTTCTTTCTGAGCATGCAGGTACAAGAAGTGCTTGGCAATGGACTCGGTGCCTTCTCTGCACTTGAGGTGTGTAATATGGACGTGTATCTCATGGTAATCATTTATTTATTTAGAAAACAAAAAATCAGTTTCCCTTTTGCAAAAATGGGACTCTAAGGTTCCTCTGAAATTTCCATACACGTGTAGCTCCATTCTCATATCTGTCCAAACCTGCACAACAGTAAAATGTTGAGGTGGTCAGTCACAGCAGTGTGCCACCTTCATAAAAGGAAAGCATTGAAAAATATTTAAATGAAGCCATGCAGTAAATAAATAAATTACAAATCTCTTTTGTTTCAGCAGTTAAAAAGGCATAGAAGTTTTCTCACACCCACAAGCTCAAGAGTGCTGTATTTAGAGTGCTGAAAAGCAAATTCCAGTACTGAAGCTCGCTTCTCTGGCGGGCTACATTTGGGTATAGTGCCTAAGTCCTGGAAGCAGTGACTAAAACATACTTATTTTTGACATGTACTCTGGTACTGTCTGTCTTTCACAGATTGCAGTGGAACCAGATTGTGATTCACATTTGTGTTAGTGTAAGAAAGACTTTACTACTTGTTCAGGTTTCAAACCTGCATGCTGAGTGTAAAGTTCTGGCTTAGTGGACATGGCTTCGTGTTGATAGAAGAAGTTGCTTATAAGGAGATATCTGCTTTCTTTTGACCTTTTAGCAGCTAAATAAATAAAATCTCAGATCTTGGTATGTATTTGTCTTTGTGAACTTCTGCAAAGGTGAAAAGTTTCTGCGGTAGTGAAGGCTGCCCAGGTCAGTTGTAGCGATCCTGAAAAGTCACTGCCACGTAGCTGGAAGGATTTCCCTAGCTACTCCCAGATGGCTGTTCTGCAATGGCTAAAAAACCCAGACTTTGAAAAATGGTGATATGGATGTAAGCTACGTTGCTAGATAAGAGATTCAGAAGGGTTGTCAGGGGTTTTTTCCTTTACCTGATGATTGCAATCCAACTAGTTACCAAAATAACTTTTCATATGTTTGAGGCAGAGCATCTCATGAGGCTGGCTGCAGGAGACATCCTGAGGAAAGCCAATTCCCAGCCACAGTCTGAATGGCTGTGGGGGTGATTGCAGCTGGGCACGTGGTGGGAATTTGGGATTTATGGAACCGCCGCAGAACCAATTGGAGGTCATTTGCTTCTTTCTCATTTCTACTTTAAGAGGGACATTACAGTAAATAATGTCTGTGAAGAGGAGGGGAAAACATGCTGTGGTTTGTTTGGCCTCCTTCTCCTTTTGCATCCCTTTGAAGTTGGTAAGTAAATAATTTGGGCAATAAAATCAGCACTCCACAGTGTTCCTTTGTTTCTTCTGCTGCTCTACCTTCCCTTCCTGCTCTCAGCCCTCCTGCCAGCCACCACTTGGTTAGTTTGGGCAGCAAAATAAGTGTCCTCAGGAACTGCTGCAGCGTAGAGGATAAAATGTTTCCTGACTTCCTAATGGAGTTAAATTAAAATGCAACTCAAAGAAAATATTTACGCGCTATTTTTTTCCCTTTTGCAATAGGGCATACTGTGATGTGGGAGACTTTTTCCCTTAAAAAGATATTAATACTAATTTGAAGGCCATGGAGGATGACAGTCACTTCTTTTTTTTTTTTTTTTCATTATAGACTTGCCTTAATTTTTAATGGTTTCTTTCATTATTTAAAAATAGGGTTTTTTTCTGTATCCACAAAATATTGTGAAGAACGTAAAGCTGGACTTCCGAAAAAATCCTCCTGTGGATTTATATACTTTTGAAGCAGGGCTCAGCCAGTTGCTTGGCTGGTGTAAATGGCATCTGCCCTGAATCCAGAGGCTTGTGAAATCCCCAAATGTGTGGCCATTTCTCCCTCTACCTCCCCCATGGTGCCTGTGGCTCTGGGTCCCAGCACAGCTGGGAAGGAGGACTGGGGGTTCTCACCTGCCCAGCAATGCATCAGGGCTGTGGTGTTGCCCTTTGTTTGAGCTCACTGCCAGGACAAGCACAAAGCTCTGACATGTCATTCTCTGTGGAAGTGAAGGGTTTAAGTCCTGGTTGTGTGGAGGTGTCTCTTCTGTTGTAATGGCACAGTAAAGAGCTGATGCTCTTGACCCAGGTTTGGCAGCAGAGAGGTTAGAGATGAAGCACTTAACTCTGCATTTTACTGCATCGCCTCAGAAAGCAGTGAAGGTGTGAACCCATTTGTGTTTGTAGCATGCATGGTTCTGTTAGTGATGAAGGTTAGATTTGCTGTATGAAAACCTAAAATGTTTTCAGACCACTGCAGTAGATTTGGATGGCATCTGCCAAGAAAACTTGGATTTTCTTTCTTTTCTCCTATCCCACGTGAGAAGAGAGGGCACAGGTTTGACTGGAAGGAGCTGATTTCTTTCTTAGATACTTGTCTGTTCTTATGCATAACTCAAATCTTATTTCAAGCACAGATGCAAAACTCCTTGACTCAGTTATTATTGTAGATTTTAATAAGCTGGAGTTATTACTTCAGCAAAAGCAATGTGGAAGATGAGACAAATCTCTTTTCTCCTTGTGTGGCTTCTCATCAGAGCTCTCAGAGCCATAGCCTTGACTCCGTGGCATTCTGCTCCCTTTGACTATGCTCATTTGCTGCAGTGGCTCTTCAGAAAATGCTGATTTTTTGGCTGGATCCAGAGTTTAGGTATCCAAACCCAGTTTTCTGCTCTCCTCTAAAACGAAGGAGTGAAAAGGAAGAAGGGCAGGCCATGAGCTCCCAACAGCTCTGTTCCCTGTCCTCCATGTGGGGTAGGAGGAGCTTGCCTTCTCCCAAGCACCACCATGAAGGCGACCTTCAAAAGGACGTCAAATTGGGTGAGAGGAGGCAGGGAGGGAAATAAAGTTGCTTTGGGGGGGCTTCATCCCGGTGGAAAGAGTGGGCAGCCAAGGGACATCAGGTAGAAGTAGTCTGTAATCAGGGAGACCAGGTGGGAAAAGCTGAGGCCCCACAGGGCTCATCCAGTGGAATGGAAGAGGGCAGGGAGCCGCAGGCTGAGTGCGTGATCACGCCTAGGTATAACATGTATTTAGCACTGGAGTGGGTCTAAGGCTGTTATGAATTGCTTCATGAGGTTAAATCAGAAGGATGAAAAAGGCAGCTGTTTGCTGCCAGGATATTGTAGCAATGCTTTTGAAAATGCTTTGATATCATACTCTGTAACTGTTTTGTAGTTGGCCGAATCAATGTTTCTGAAAGGTGCAGCACGTGAAAACTTTGTAGAGCACTTATTTGAAAAACTGTAGCCTTTTGCCTATCCCAGAAGGGAATGTGCTGAGCAGTTTCGTGAAGGCACTGTGTGCATCCACAAGTGTGTGCAGCCAAGGGGTGGAAAAGCCCAGGGGGAGAGGAGTGAGACCCATGGCTCAGATTGTGTGCTGGGCCTAGGAAGGGATGGAAGGAGAGAGTCAGTCCAGTCAGGTGGTTCTGGGTGACAGGAGGAACCAGTATCATCTTCAGGGATCTCTGTGCTGCTTCTGGCACCACCACCATTTTGCTAAAGCCCTGGTATCTATCAGGGCTTGTGTCCCAGGCAGCTCACAGGATGGGGCCAGAGCTTGTTTGTGGGCATTGATTTCATCACCTCTGTCCTTCCTGGGCAGGTTAGGGGGCCCTCCTGCCTGTGGGCCAGCGGGCGTGGTCAGACCCAGCCCAGACACAGCTACTTGGAGATACTTCTCCACCTTGTCCCACATGCATCCATTACATGTGTGTCTGAGGGTAGGGATACCTGCCAGCCTCTTGGTATTTCCTCTTGCCCTCTCCACAGCCACATGTGCTGGTGTCTTCTGGTGGGGTCCCAGATTTGGGTTTACAAACACGTTCTTGGCATGTGAGAGAAGGCAAGGTGTGAGTGGTGTGCCTGGTGCTGTGGCAGAAGGTGCCAGTTGTGATTCTTTCTTCTTGGGGAGTTGTTTCCATCACCTGCCATGGGAGATTATTTTTATCTCTGGTAAACAGCCTTAATTCCAGTGCTGTGTGATCTTCGGTACAACCTGCACGTAGGCCAACAGGTGGTCGCCCACAATTCAGAGATCATGATCTTGGTCTTGATTCAAGTGCCGATGGGAACCTGTTCTACAAAGCATGTTTGATGTGTTTTCAATAACTTCTGGTGCTGAGGAGAGATTTTATTAAATCTGAGTAGGTTTAGATTCTCTGGTTGTTTAGTACCTTGTGCTCAAGCATGTTGCTTTGCTCCTGTCCAGTGAGAAGTGATGAAACCTGGATATCTGAGGCAAGGCTGACAGCTTCTTGTCAAATGGGGTGATAGGAAACAGTTCTCAGAAGTAATGATAAGTGAAAATTTAGTGTCAGCAAGAAAGTCTGTGTCAAACTGACTGGTTAAATAAACATATTTCCATCCAGAAGAGCTGTGCCTATAGAAAAGACAAAAAGTGTGACATCGGGTGTTTAAGCCATAGTTTTCATGAGGACAAGGAGTTGTGTTTTCAACACAGTGTATTTTAAGTTTGGCCAACACATTTCTACTGAAAATCAAAATTTCCTGTGGAAAATAATAAGAGCAATACTAATGGCAATATTGTTCACATTTTACATTTGATAATGTGACTAGGGATATGCTTGAATTACTTGCAACTTACCTCCTTTTCTGAGCCGTTGTTATATAGTGATGTTATATTTGTGAGTTTTTTACTTACATTTAGTCATTAATTCGCTCTTTGACTTGTCAGATCCTGAGCTTTATTCTACCTTCCCTCTATACCTTCAGACTCCTTCTTTTGGGTGTGTTTTCCAGCAAATTTCAGTGTACCAGAGCAAAGAAAAATCTTAATCTTGCTGAGAAACTCAGAATTCAGAGCTGCAGTCAGATTTCTCTGTAAGAAGCAGTAGTTACTAGGACTTGGTCTGACTTTTTGGACATTACTTTGGTTCTGGTGGCAAATAAGCTTTTATCATTAGCTTTTGCTTCATGGCAGGCAGGCAGAACTGAGGCAGCAAGGGATGTTAGAGGTGCAGGCTGATGCTGAGCCTTCCTCTCCTGAGCTGGAGCATTTGGATGGCCATGCTCCACCAGTGAAAAGTCAGAAAATAGCATTTATGCTTTCTTAGCTCAAAAGATGTTCTGGTGTTAATGCTCTCTCTCAAAGACAGATTTAACAAAAAAAAAAAAAAAGGAGTTTCCCCGGGAACAAGACCTTGTATAACCTCAACAGAGGATGGCAGGCTGAGGTCTGTCATGCACGGCTTTGCCTGTACACTTTCTGCAGAAATATAAGGCTCTGTGACCTGGACAGTTGTCAGGGTCTTATCATGATAGCAAGGTCTTTACAGTTTTTTGAGCAGCATTTTGCACCACAAAAGATCCTTGGCATTGTATAAAGGTGACAGAGGCCAGAACATAGCCCAGTAAGATGAAGTCTATGACTTTCCATCTTAAGGAGTTCTTCCCCATGTGGTTCTCTAACTTTCTCATTATTTTTTCCTTTTCTTCCCTAATAAGGATATGTTGCAAACGAAGCTCAATATTGTAGTTTCTTTATTCCAGCTGAAATAAATTCTTACAGTTAGAAACATGCAGTTTAAATTAAAGGCCACAGGCGGTTCTTTTTTTACTGTACAGCAGTTGGCTACACGGGCATCAAAGTTGTCCTGTGTCCTGCTGGAAATGATCTGGTTTTACACTGCTGAGACCTCTGTGGACCTCTCTCTCTTCAGAAAGTTGACAGCTCATCTACCATATTGTTCTTTATATCTTCAGTCATGTTGCCAAATGTTTCCATTAAAAGATGATTTGCTCATGAAACCAGCTTGCCCTTCATCTTGAGTATTTTCCTAGGCATCCTAAAATCAGTAGTGCTTGGTTAAAAACCCTGAACAACAGATGTTTTGTAAAGCATGTGAAAAAGGAGATCTGAAAAAAAACATGTTGAATATGTTTTATGGTGATATGATTTTGGATCTATATCTCCTATTCACCTCTATTCCCAGCATGAACCTATGACAAAAATAAATACTAGGCAACAAAGCTAGTAGTAATGCCAAGCTTCAAAATAAATGTGATTGCTTGTGAAAAAGCAGCTGAGTGAGTTGGATGAAATGGCAGTGTAATTATATGGTAGCAAGTCAAAGTTTGATAGCTTGGAGCTTATCTTAGCACAGCATGCTTCTTCCCCCCCCACCCCCTTGGTATGGCATGTTTCTTCTTCAACACTTCATTCCTAGTTTTTCCTTTTTAAAAAATCCTATCAAACCTTAAATTTGTTGTTTCTAATGATTTTGGAAGGAAATTCAAATGGCACAGGCCAAAACCATTTAACCAAAATATCCCCAAAAGGAAAATTTTGGGTAGTTAAAGTGAACATTGTGAATTCCCAGCTCTGCAGGATTCTTTATTTTGTTAACACTTCTTGGATTAGCTTCAGTTTTGCCAAGATAAAGGATAACAGTGTGCAAGACTCCTGTGGAAAGTGTGCCTATGCCCTAAATGACCTAAAACTGAGGACTGCCTGTTACATGTATGTGTATACGACACTAGTCCACTGTCACAAATATTTCCATTATTTGGAAGATTGCGCAGAGCAAAATGGCTTAAGCTTTAGTATACAAATTTTAAGTTACTAGCATGCTTTTAAATTGTTCAGTAAAAATTGCTTCCTTTAGTAGTCAAGGTCTCTTATGTGATACCTGCTTCCTTCCCCCTCTATGGATGCTTCCTGTTTTCCATGTCAGTCCACACATCCCCCCAAGTATTTCCATGCATCTTTTCCTGTTGTCCTCTGATCTGCTGCAGCTGCTCTTCAGATGCCTCTCCACCAAGGAAAGGTTCCAAAGCCGAGCTGGTTCCTGTACAGCGCCATGAAGACACACTTTGAGGACCCCTACCCTCACCTCTTGAGCAAAGAGGCAGCAGCACGTGCTTTTCTGGGCATGCTGCTGCAAAGTAGCCTGTGTACCATTAACAGTGCACACCCCACTTTGGAAGTCCCTCTTGTGTCTTCACCCTGTGCTGTTAGTATTGTGCAAGCGGCACAAGAAAAACAACAGGAAAATAAGATGTGTCAGGTCTGCGATAGTATGCAGTTAAGTCTTGTCTGTGTTTTCATGTATGACTCAGTTACACTCTCTGAGACGGCTATTGCTGTGGAAATAAAATGCTGACTGATAACTGGGAGAAAATTACTTAAGGAAGGATCCTGCTCCTTACGTGTGGAATTGCATCTTCATAGATTTAGTAGGGTTTGGCTATAAAGCAGAAAGCCAGAGACACTGTCTGTACATTACTGTCCAATACACCCCAGTTCATAGATGTTTCCAACCCTTCTTTCTACAGTTTTACAAGAGAAATGTGACTACATTTATTTCAGCTAACAATGTTCCAACAACAGCAGAACTGAGGTGGAGTATTACAAAATACTTATTTAAAAGGGAAAAGTGCACGAGACATGATTATGTAGCCAGTATTTTCTTACTTTTTTTTTTTTATTGAGGAATGCATTGTATTTCTCTTCCTTTCTGTTCTCCTGCTGCAGGGGATGGATGTGGGCACACAGTGATGTATCAAGACAGTGGGACACTAGCATCCAAGAACTATCCTGGGACATACCCAAACTACACTCTTTGTGAAAAGAAAATCCAAGTGCCTCCAGGAAAACGCCTGATCTTGAAAATTGGAGACCTGGATATTGAATCACAGAAATGCGAGTCCAGCTACCTTACCATCCAGAGCTCTTCAACATTGCATGGTATGTAAGAGACAAGGCCATGGTCGATGCATGAACTGGTGAAAATGTGAGTAAAAGGCAGCTTAGCAAAATGCAAGAAATGTCAGCCTTTGTCCTCTCCTCCTCCTTTCTCTATTCGGGTGTTTGGTTCTCTGTGTGGGAAGCCGTTGTCCCACTGTGTGTAGTTCTGCCAAGGCTGAGGGTGCTGCCATGCTGTGCTGCAGAGGGGCTGCCCTGGCTCTGGCACAGCACTCCTGAGGGCTCTGCCTTCACACCTGCAGAGCTGGACCATCACAGTTTTGGTACAGCAAGTCTGTAGATCTGTATCAGCCCTGTTCCCTTCTTGTGTAGGGGAAGAGCTTCCTCACAAACTAGACAAAGATGAGAAATTGGAGTCAGTGATCCTGTGTGTCTCTATTTGTAGGCAGTCCATGGCTCAGAGAGGAGATAACCTTTACTGTTGCTAGCTGTTAGCCACCTTACTAAGGTACAGGCTTTAATACTTGCAGATATTAAATGCATACAGCCAGACTGCACTCTTGTAAGAGATTTGCACCGGAAGATAAGCAAATAGTCTGCTACAGCTGTGCACTTAAAACAATCATAACAGCAACAGGATTCTCCCTAGGGAGAATATGAGGCCTTCCTCAAAATGGTTTTTCCAACCAGTTGTCACAGAAACTTTTGATCTGCACTTTCTAGAAGAGTCAAACTGATTTTCAAGCCATGCGCCCTTTTTCAGAAATCCAATTTAAATTCAAAGCTGCAAGGAGTTCTGCAATGTAGAAATAAACTCATGAATTGACAGTTCATAAAATTTTGCCTGCTGGAAGTGGGCTGTGTAGCCCTTCAGTCAGCTGAGGCTAAATGTACTGTCCTGGACTTAACAAGCAGAATGGATTCAAGGAAAAAATGTGATGAAGATACGAGCTGCACGGAGCCTCTGCAGGTTTTCCACTTCGCTGCTTGGCTCAGAAAAGTATGTGGTTCTTCAAAGATGAGATCTCATAGGATATCTTAGTAGTAAGGAGGATTGATTGCCTTTCATTTATCAGCATGATGGGCTTATCACTCATCTGATAAGAGAAGATCAAGTGAGGTATTAAAGGCTTGCTCACAAAGGAAGGTAAAGGTAATTATTGTTCTCGTGGGGGAGGTATTACATTTTGATACAACCTTCAGTAAGAGTGGGCAGTGACATGCTGATATCTAAGCCTGCACAGAGCTTGATTTGAGGCATAAGGAACGTCTCTGTTCATGTGTGCTGGGATTTTTTAGTGTTATTTATTTCTTTTTTCACTGTGAGAGTGGTGAGGCACCGGAACAGGTTGCCCAGAGAAGTTTTGGATGCTCCATCCCTGGGAAGTGTTCAAGGCCAGGATGGATGGGGACCTGACCAACCTAATCTAATGGAAGGTCCCTGCCCATGTCAGGGAGGGCTGGCATTAGATGCTCTTTAAGATCCCTTACAACCCAAGCCATTCTATGGTTCTGTGATCCATTTCATAACTAAGTAATGAGTTGTGTTCACCTGATGCAGTCTGTCTGTACTTGGCAGTAAGAAATAGGTGGTTATTATTGCATTAGCATATCTTTGAATAATTTTTATTGATCATCTCTTGACATTTCTAATCTAAATCTTCTTGGAAACAGGGATAAATCAACATATTGTTTTTTGAAGTGAAAAATGAAGCTTGGATGTTGATTGAAATTCTGGCTCCTTACAGATCAGCCTGAAGGCATCTTCACATCATTTATACTGCAGTTATTCAGCCTATAAGCACAGAATAGCTGTGTATTATGCAATCAAGTCCACATAATTAATTTTTTTAAAGTATTCCCACACCCATTTTCAGATCTGATTAGTAACGTCTGATGCATGTGGACTGTAATTTGCATTCTCAGTAGTGAACTGCACAATTAGCAGATTTTGGTCATATCTGATTAAACCAGTTTTATAGTTTAGGCAGACTTACCATCTGTAATGGTTTTTGTGGTCTGCAGCTCACTGTAGACTTTCCCACCAGCATACCTACAAGAGTGTCTGTTCTACATTCAGGCAAATCCATGCAGAATTTATGTGGAAATAGTTCTATAGGCATAAATTCATTATGTTGCTTATGTTTTAAAAGACACGTGAATTCTTAGATGAGATTAGAGCTTTTCTAAGTCATTTTTTTCAACAGTCTTGCTATAGCTTTGGGTTTCAATATGCTTTTATGCAAGTGAAAGAAGCCCTGTGAATAAGCACTGCTACATCCATTCAGTCTGTTAAGTGTCCTTTTAGACAGCTGTTTCTAAACTCAGATCTCCTCTTTGCAACCCTTCCCTCTTCATGAACATCTACAGGCAGGTCAACATCTTCCCTCTGGCCAAGAAGACACTGACCTTAGACATCAAAATTCTTTCACGGGATGATGGAGACTTGAAAATATTTTGCAAGCACTGAAAACATCTGAGCAATTAAAAACTAATCTTTGTGTGTTTTCTGTATTTGACCTGGGTTTAAAAAGGAAAACCTAAAAAGCGAAGTATGAAAGATGACAACGTGAATGCTGCATATGTTTCAAATTAGTCTGAGCAGCCTTTGCTCTTTATTTAGGAGGTTTGCAGTTACAATACAATAAGGTCCAAAGGGAAATACGTTTTAAATATCATGCTGGTTTCTTCAGCTCTGCAGAAGACAACAGCATGAATGTCAGTATGAATAAAAACATCTGCTGAGGAGTATATCTGAAGCTTGGAAAATTGGTCAGAGGCAAAATACTAGATTATGCGTACAAATATAAAATTAGTGTGAAGAAGGCTCCAGATGATAAAATATTGTTTTCCTTTTAGATTTCTTCCACTCTTTACATTTAACTGTGATTCATTCATCATTATAACCATCTGCAGGGATTCTTGCAATATAGCAAGGAGTAACTCAATTTGTCTTTGGGGTATTTATGTTCCATGCAGCAAAGGGAATCTGTTAAATACAAATGAAGGGATTAATTGATTTATGTTAGGGGGAACATTGATGCTACTTTAGTAAGTTGGTGACTACAGATTAGAGCACCTATCTGCAGATTTTATAAAAGTCTGCACACTCCTTGAATTCTGCAGATGGATAGAAGAGTATGATTCATTCCTAGAAAAGCATGCAGTTGTTGTATATGCTGATCTACTGAAGCCTTTCTCAGTCTCAACTAAAACACAAATGTGACGCTACAGTTCTTCTCACCTTTGGTACTTCACAGCTTTGATGGACCTGTGAAAGCAGCTATTGAATTTATATTTCTCCAATATTGCAATTAAAATATGATAGTTAAATAATCTTAATGAAGCTCTGAAGCTGGAGTCATGCAGGGTCTTGACACTGTATCTCTGAGCTACTACTCTGCAAATTATTTTCTTTAGTGTTCACTGGAGAAAGGAACCTGTAGCAAGCCTTTTCTTTCAAGCTGTTAGCTCTGTATCCAGACGTAGCTGTGAAAATATTAATCATCAGTCAGCAAAGGGAGTCTAACACCCGTTTTGGTGAAACTGAGTCACCTTTGTCTGACAAACATTTAAATATTAGCACAGCTTTGCACAGGTTGTCTCTAAGAGAAATAAATAGATCATCATGGTCTGTTTCAAAAGCACAGTTTTTGACTGGATTGGTGTTTTTTGTCCCACAGAAAATTAATATGAGCATAATCTCACAGTGCAGACAAGGTGCAGCCTTTACCGAAATGCTTTTCTTCTCGAGTTAATTGCATTATCTGAGCATATTAAAAATACTGAGCTCTGAAGTAGAGCTTCTGATTTTTTAATTAGTTAAAGGGATATGTGAAAACAAGATTAACCATGTCAGCCCTGTAGTTCTCAAGAACAAAATTTGCACTACTTATGAAGGTGGATCATAAATGTTTTAAAAGTTTGACAGGAACTGCTTTTAGTCTGCTTCTTTTCATGTCTCTATCAAATTTCTGTACCTCTTTTGACCCCTTTTTTTTTGCTTTTTTCTATCTCTTCCCCATCTAATGGCTTGGTATATTTTCCCTTAATTTTGTGAGATGATCATCAGTCTTGACTGGAGAGAAAGCCAAAAGAAGAGATAAGTGCCTACTTACTTCCTCATTCACTTGCAGTCAGTAGGAGGTTGATGTGTTCCTCTGGGGTGGATGTCAGAGCTGCTGAGTGACTAGTAATAATTTGGAGAGTTAGTGCAGTTGACTTGTTCTTGCATAATTTACAGCTGGTAACTATCATGAAATAGAGAATTTACTGAAAATGCTTTCTTCTCCCCACACCCCATCACTAAAGGTACAGAGTGCCTTCGGATGCCTCCTACCTGTCATTTTGACTCGAGGGGATTCATCAAACCAGTCGCTCCTTATTATGTATTGAAATAAATATCTTGTTTGAATAAAGGGTGTGTCCAGATTTCTTTTTCATCCCTCAAAGGAAACTTGTTATTACTGTATTGTTTCTGGTATTTCAGGAAACCCAGAGAAATGCCCAGACAAGTTCTTGCTGAAGATCAAGTTGAGCAGTTTCTTAACAGTCAAAACACTTTTAACAGTTGGGTTTCACCTGAGTGGTTGCAGTATCCTGACTTTTCAGCTTTGGAAGGTGCTACAAAGAATGTCAGTGTTTTGTTTTATCAAATGGACCTTTTTTCCTGTTAGCTGAATACAGTGTGTTAGTCTCTTTTTTGTTAAACTACAGTTCTTCACTCACGATTCCTAGTTGTTGCTTGTGTTTCTGTCTTTGGATTTGGTTAAAACCACAACCATGTTAAAAGAGGCAACCTCATCTGAGGTCAAGCAGGCAGACCTGCCTGTGCAGGTGGCCCAGATGATCCATTTTAAAGTTGTGATTACTTCCCCAACCTAACTCAGATGCCTTTTTCTTTCCTTTATTGCAGTCTCTGGCAACCCTTTGGAAACATTAACCGAAAGTTATATTTGTTTTTCCTGAAACAAGAAATGCTTACCACTCAGCCTGAGGTCAGACTGTGTTGCACGGAGTTAAATGTTGAATAACTAGGCTGTCTCATCCTGACTGCTCTGTCATCTCATATCTGCAGAGTGTTAAACACTACCTTCCCTGCATCCTGCAAGGGAGGACATAGAGCAGCACTTTTGTGTCCTTGCAGGGTCCTGCTGGTTCCTGGTGCACATATGTGTGTCAGGGTTGGAGCAAAGAGGACCTCTCTTGGCAAGGGGGAGAGGAAGTCTCAAAGATACTCCTTATCAAAGTATTTGTGTGAGTGTGAGATGGAGATGAATTTTGAGACTGAAGGTGTTTTCATACAACAGATCCTTGCTGGTTTTGTGAACTATTTGTGAAAGACTTGCACTCTGAATGAGTTTTTAGCTCTGAAGTGAAACAAGTGTAATCCGTGTTCATCTCATCCCCTGTCCTTCCCCAGCTACTGAGGTAATTCCAAAATGATTTATTTGAGAAAAGGCTACAATTTAAAACATTGTTTTCCCCAAACAAATGCATTAAGACATAAGAATCCTTTAGAGGCACATCCATGGATTTTTGCTGCATCTTGCCTGCCAACCACGGCTTACTCTGCAAGTAAAGACTGAAAAAAGGAGAAGATTCTCTGTTGAACAGAAGACATAATTATTTAATATCCAAACCAAGTTTCTTAAAGACCTCTGCAAATGTCAAACTGCAGATTTCAAATGAAGTTGAGGAATATGAAAGCAGAATGAGCATAGTGAACTGGCCATTCAATAGCTGAAGAGGGAAATAGTTGCTTCTAAAAGGAAGCAAAAGCCTTAGAGAAGAGGCAGAAAGTATTAAGAACTACAGAAACAAGCAGCATGTAGGCATTGCCAGCTGGTGTGAAAGAAGAGAGTCCTCTGGGCACAGTGCTTCTTAAGGGAAGTAGAAAAAATAAAGGAACATAATTCAACAAGGAAAGCTCAGGAGCCGTGCCAGAGCCTGGTTGACAGTAGAAGTAAACTAGACCTCATTAAACCAGACAATGCTGTAAAGATCATCAGATTTGCAAAACAACACTATTATGAAGAAGACAAAAGCAGTAGGCTATTGCTAACATTGAAAAAATAAACAACGTGTAAAATAGTCTCTTCAGTCTCCAGAGGGGCCAGCCAAAGGATATCCACGAGACAATTTACCATGTATCTTGCAGGATGTTAATACTGCTTGGAGATAAAAGTGTTTTATTTAAGCCACCTAAACCATACCAACAGATCAAATGTTCTGCATGAAAGGCATTAAAAGTTAGTTTAATTATGGAGAGTATTAAAATTAGTATACTTGAAATCCTTAGACCCCTAATATCTCTCCTGCAGAATTTTTATAAATATGTATAAAAGGAAGCTGGAGTGAACAGACGGAACCACAGTTGGGTCAACTTCTTAATGAGACACAGAAAGAAGAAAAGGCCCTGGCATCTAGATATAGTAGTATTGAAATATGGAGAACACCTACTCAGCTTCATCACATGTAACACATCTGTTTATTAAATCAAACTCTTTCCTTTGTTCTTATAAACAAACCAAATAATCCTGCCTACTTACCCCAGCAGAGCTCCAGCCAAGTCACTTTAACAGGAAGCTGAGAGAGATCAGCATTCATGACTCGTTTTTCAAGCCGAATATGCAAAACAGCCCACCTCACAACTAACATTAGAAGATGAAAAACTGATAACGTGATCTGGCAGTTCTCAAAAGGGATCTTTAAAAACTTCTGGCTAAGTCCCAGGTTTAGGAATTAAATATTTATCCAGAGTCAAGTCCAAATGCTGCAGTAAAAATCAACAGGACCCTATAAGCAAGTTTCTCATTTTCATACCGGGGCTTTCTCCATCATCTCTCATCTTCACTATGGTTGTACAGTATTCGTATGGACAGCCCAGGCAAGTCTGAGGACCTGGCAGTGCAGTGCTGATAAGGTGTTACCTGAATTGTTGAGAAGAAATATATTGAAATGTGTTGCAAGGCTTCTTCAGTTTGCAACAAAAGAACAAGTAAATGTTTCATAGTATCAATAAATTCCACCTGCTCCCCCTCCCCTCCCCCACCTTTTTTTCCTTACAAATCTTTGCAGAAAACTTACAAACCTTTGGAAAATATTCCTCCCTTGAGTATATACTCTTTCTTCCTTCTATGTCCTTTAAGGAATTAATGCTAGGCTCCCTTTATTTTGAGCTACCCATGGGAATCTCTTGATACGCCAGAACTGCTCTTGGCAGAAGTTAACAATAGCCTGGTTACCTTTTTGGATTTATTAGTTAATAGTAGAAACCTGTCTTTAGACACTGAATGTTGGTTTCTTAAGTTGATTGCTTCTGAATTTCTTGCTTTAATTTGGATTATACAGCTCTGTGTGTCTAGACTATTTTGTATTTTATTTTATTTTATTTTATTGGTTTTGCTCATGGTGTGTGATTTGTTTGTATAATTACCTGGAACGTATGCAGACTTGCTACTGGAGGAGACACTCATCCCTGATCCAGCTGATGTGTGGTTGCGTGAATCAGCCATCTAAATTATACCTCCAGAGTAGATAGGTCACTGCCAATCGCTGCGAGGGAGAAAGCCAAAGAACACTTGTGAGAAAATGTGTAGAGACAGTCCTTGAGAGAAGAAAAGGACTGAAGCTTTCTCAGGTGTTTTATTTTGAAGACGTGCAAGGCTCCTTGTCTTTTCCACGTTTCTCTCTCTCTCAAAAAAATATCTAAGTTAGCACTTCTCCCACTGCAACCTGACACAAAAGACCTTCTCAAATAAATCACTCGTGCAGTTGACTGGTATGACACAGTGTCAGATGCTGTCTTTTTGATAAGTTCATTTCCTAAGCAATTTGTTTAACCCTTTTTATAGACATTGTTTTCTCTGACTAAGTCGTGAGTCATTTTTCAACACATGAGTACTCCAGGGAAATGTCACACTCGTCGCTTGTTTCTCTGCCTGCCTGCCTTCACTGTATGATTTTTATAAGCCAAAATGACAAGAGTTCCGCCTTTTGTTTGTCCCATTCTGCTGACAGCTGGCTCTCATTGGCTCTGATTGGGCTCCTCTATAGGCTGACCTTAGAGTTGTTATAAGGCAAATGAAGTATTTGGAAAAGAGCCCTTTCCCTAGGCCAGAGCATCAAGCAAAATGAAAAAGCTTTTAGGAGCCTGTTATGATGGGTATCACTCATCAAATTTGTGTCATGATGTGAATGTAATTTCTTGTGTCTCAGAAGTCAGTTCCAAGTTGCCCTAAAGTAGCCACCACCACCAAGATGAGGTTGTCTAGGAAAAATCAAAGTGATCATTTTTCATCTCAAAGGCTTGCTTTAGGACACAAAAGCTGTCATTCACCTCAACAGAACAGATGGGCTGAGGGCTTGTAAAGGGTCATTTGGATTTTTTTTCCTCTGGGGAAAAAAGTCTGTTTGCCATCTTACAAAAACCTCTTCTTTGCAGTTTATATTGTACAGAGACTCATAAATTTGAACAAGCATATCCAAAATGCTTTGAATTTTCTGTATTATCTGTGCCTGAGGGCAGCTAGGGACAAGTGTTTGCACCCAGGTATGGTGACAGAAGGCAAACGCAAGGACTGTGGCAGTTTCAAAGGAACACTCCCCTTGGGAACTGACTTTCTGAGGAAGCAAATGTAATTACTAGGAGTCCTGGGCACGCCTGCTGTCACAAGAAAGGAGTGTCCCAAAGACTGTTCCAAGATACTGCAGTTGGTAGCTATAAAACCCTTATCTAATACACTGTAAGCTCAAGGCTGTTGTCTCCCTGTCCCACTCCCTTCATCTTCCTCTTTCTCTCCCTCTCTTTTTTGTTTAAAACCCTAGAGACTTGAACTGTATACTTCCATGTGTTTTTAAATGGAAAAAGCTTAGGAAATGTTCTAAGGGAAGCGTTACTGTCTTGTTGTACAATTCAGCTTGTGGCGTGCAGGTCCTTGAAAACCAAGTGCTCTGTTTCTGATCTTAATCCTTTCTGACTGGCTGCTGTGCCACAATGGCATGAGCTGTGTGTGTTTGGAGGGTTTATCTCGGGGACCCTGCCTAGATCCCTTGGATTGCTTTTAAATGTAGTGTCATTTTCTCTAATGAGTTACTGCTGGTTGTAAGCGCGCTGTACTTCAAAGGTCGAAGGGCATTAATCCTTCTCTTAAGGCTTATGCGATGAGAAATGTGGATGCTGGAATTGCTGCCATGCAGACACAACTGGATCCTGGCCACTGCTTGTCAGGGTAGCTTTAGAGCTCATACCCATAAAGGACTGAAGCCAAAACCCTTTTGTCAACATTTGGGTTGATACTGAAAGAGAATGAGTGTGTTATGAAATTCTCTGCTAATCATGAGACTTTTCCAGCCTAATTACGTCATCTAAACTTTTGAAATCTTCTTTGTTCTGTCTGTAGGGCCGTATTGTGGTAATGTGATGCCTGTCCCCAAAGAAATCATTCTAGATAGCAATGAGGCAACTATTCACTTTGAGAGTGGATCCCACGTGTCAGGACGAGGCTTTTTGTTGTCCTATGCCAGCAGTGATCATCCAGGTAAGGTGATATCCAAAAGTAGTAGAAGATTAGTGGCATAGTTCCCCCTATTTAATGATCATCTTCACAGACATAGAGCTTTAGCCTAAATGTTTTTTCCTAAATATTTCCAGATTAGCATGAGTCATGGTATTTTTAATAGCATGTGTGCAAGAAACAGTTGTAACATTAACCAGGTAGAATAGCTGCTGAAATCCTACCTAGACTATTTGCAATACAGGGCCAATGGAGGGGAAAATAGTGCCTTCTCCTTGAAACTCCACTGTGTTTTGAGCTCCAGCATCCATCACACTGTGATAGAACAGAGGGGCAGGACGGATTAAAGTTTTCATTCCCACATTTAATGTTCTGGAGGTCTGTTCAACTTTGCAGAAACTGTAAAGCATAAGAAGAGTAGAAGATGGAGTTGAAAACAATGAAAGAAAACCATAGCTATTGCTTCCAGTCTAATAAAATTGCTAAAGTATTATACAGAGAGGTCTTTAAATGTAATTTCATGTTCTGGCAAATATTTGCCTATATTTTTACATCCTGCAATGGGAATTGACATTTGTAAATTTTCACAGATCTAATCACCTGTTTGGAACGAGCAAACCACTACACAAAGGCTGAATTCAGGTAAAGAGTGTTTGCAGCTCTGCATTCTGGCTTGCTTTGCAGTATCTGTCAACTGATTCAATTGTTAGAAAATGTTAAAGAGTCTTGGTTTTCTGGAGAAGTTAATTTTTTGAGTAGCGGTCTAATGCCTGGTTGTGAGAAGCAGTAGTGCAGAATGGAAGACTGTGGCCCAGAAAAATGATGGAATGGAGTCACAGAGCTCTCAGCAAGTCTCATTAAGTGCATACATATACATGGTATATGTAAAAAGAGTTTCCACTTTGAAATTCAAAGTAGCCTCAAATTCCAGTGCTTCCTCTGGGAACAGATCACGTCCCAGCTGATACAAGATTATCTGAGGACAAGCTATAATTTCTCGGTTCCTTGAACTTTGTGATAGGTTTGAAATGGTAATAAATTGTGCTCTTTTGGCTGCTGTCTGGATGTGCATATAGGCTTCTTATCTTACTCTGAAAACTTGTGTGGTAGCATTTCTAGAACAAGAGAATTAAACAGAAATAAATGCGCTTGCTAAACTGCTTTTCTGGTTTTTTGTGTGCTACTGTGTTCAGTTCACTCATGAACTCAAGGGCCCATTTATTTAGCTCCTAGACTCACTAAGAGAGCGTCAGTAATTTAGAGAAATTACTGCTAAAATATTTATTGGTTTGAGAGCATTTCTTTTATAGGAATTTGTTTGTGTGTATTGTCACTACAGTTCATGCCTTAAACAAGCCTTTCTTCTCTCACTGCAGCAGATACTGTCCTGCTGGCTGCAGAGACATAGCAGGTGACATTTCTGGGAATATTGGAGAAGGATACAGAGATGTAAGTACACAGGATAATGGGGGAAAGTTTATAAAGACAAAAGAAACAAGAATAGAGCAACTTGGTTTCAACTTTTGCCACTTGACTTTTGTTAGTAATTCTTCTGGGCTGTTTTGCTATACCTTTTATTATCAGAATATAAGTAAGTTATCAGTATATAAGCACACAGAGACGCTTTTCAAACAGACAAATCAATTGTGTGAGAACAAAGTCCACTGATTGTCAAATATACTTACTGACTTGTGGTTTCTGGCTTTCTGGAAAAAGCTTGCCTAGTGTTTGTCCTTCTTGAGGCAGTGCTCATCCATGTAAGAAATATTTCTACGATTTTAGCTTTTACTTGTTTGGTGTCCACATGTGAAAAGGATACATTTCAGTAACACATGGGCTTTCTTTAAGATTATGCCTGCACTATCCTAGCGTATGCTCTGAGATGAAATAAATATTACACACTGCCTAACTACATCCCACCAGTAACTACCAACCTCCTGGGTTGTTTTAACTTCTTGTTCTTCAAACTGAAAAAGTTGAAGTGGCTGCATTTATCCACAGTTGATATGACTCAGGGCTCTACCCTCTCTGTGCCCCTCTCCCTGGACTCTTCTCCTGTCATGTCTGTGAAATCTTTACCTCTCTCACAGAGGAGTAAGCCTAATCATACCATTGAAGAAAAATCACACCCTATCACAGTCAGTGAGTTTCCAAAAAGTCAGTGCTCACGTTTAACCTGTTCATCCAGTTATTCAAGCGTGCTGGCTCCAGCCTGAAAAGTGGCAGAGCTGAAGAAACAAAGAAATGCCACATTACATTCTCATTAGCTGGAGTTATTCTGCCCTTGGTTCCAATGATTAGGGCAGAAAAGCAGCACATGGCATTACCTCATGCAGATTTTATCTGCAGTGAAGAATTTGCAAAATAAATTTTCCCTCCACCACTAAGGAGGATTTTCTGATGGGAAGAACCTGCAGGGCTCCCCTGGAGATGTGCTGCCTTTGTGCCTCCACTCTCCCCACCCCTCCCTGGAGGGGACAGCCCAGCACCCCAGCTTGTCCAGTAGCACAGCCCAAACTGGGCCAGTGTGAACGTGACCAGCCTCTGCCCTCAGGCCCTAGGAAAGTCTCCTTTGTACCTTTCTCTGTCCCTTTCCTGCTTTGCCCTAGACCTGTTGTTGCCACCTAGTTGGCACATGAGTTTGTCCTGCCTGTATTTTTCAGCACTATCCCACCTGAGATAATGGGAAATGGGCTGCACTTAAAACCCAGCAGCAGCCACTCAACATGTAGCCAAACCCCTGATGTACACCATAATTCAAATCCTAAAGTGCAGTAATAGATAGGTCTATCTTCAGGCAAGAACACCAAGGAATTATTGATTTATCTTCCCAAGGAAGTGTTGCCTTGCCTTTGACTTTCTTTTTCCTGAGGAGTGACAATCTCACAGCTCCTTCTCAGAAGCAGATCATTTGTTTTTTCATTTGAAAAGAAAATTACTTTGGGAGACATATATTTTTCAAAGATTACTGCTCTTTCTCTCTCCCCTGCCTCTTATTCCTCTTGAGCTTTTGCTGGATTTTATGAGCTGTAACACCTGTACACTGGTAGCTTGGAAGGGAAGGCATTAGCACTTTGTCAGATTGATTTCCTGAGCGTTGGCTCCTGCCTTTCAGACGTCTCTGCTGTGCAAATCTGCAATCCACGCCGGCGTGGTGGCGGACGAGCTGGGCGGCCAGATCAGCGTCACGCAGCACAAGGGCATCAGCCGCTACGAGGGCGTCGTCGCCAACGGTGTCCCCTCACTCGAGTGAGTACCACAGCTGGGGCTGGCACTGGGGCATGGCCCGGGCACAGGGCACTGCCCACCATCTGCACAAACAGGTGGGGACACCATTTTGAGGAGGAAAAGGTGTTAGGAGTGTTTCTAGGGCTTTGTTAAAATGGCATTGGCAAGGGAGATAGGAAGAGGTTCTGGGTTTTCAGTGGCTCTATACCATGTAGGGTGGTATTTTCTTTTTTTTTTTTTTTTCCTTCTGTTCCTTCCAAAACATATTTACAAATTACTTTGTTAGCAGATACATGAGAGTATGATGTTCTGCAACAAACAGCTTTAATCGATGTGCTAATAAATCATGATAAATTCATGTTGAAGTTTAAAAAAGCTAGGAAAAATGAGTAAGTAAAAAGTGCCATTGAGCCATAGGGGATTTAATGAACAACTTCTTAAACATTGTGCTTTTGACATGTTCAGAGTTTTTCTCTTTTAGAATATTTATAGCAAGGGTGTTATATTTACCGCTTATCTTCTGACTTTTAATTGTACTGCTGTTGAAGTAGAAATAAATCCTCTAATCTCTATCCAGCACTGTAAGACCTTCCAGCAACTGCTTCTGTCATTCCTGTTGGTTTATAGCTTTTAATTTTCAAATGTTATCTGGATTTTACATGAGGCCTTTTTTTTTCTTTTTTAAGAAGGGAAATTTCCATCCCATAGCCTATGAGAACTACAGCAATATGTAATTTTTCTACTATTTTCCTGTTTTCTCCATGATTTCTCACACCCTCCTGAAAATTTTACATTCATTAAAAAAAAGGCATTCATGTGCTCTGTTGCTGTGCTTAAACTTCAGCAGAGACTGAAATGCTTTATATACAATGGTACTGGCGTATACAAAGCTAGGTAGTATGCAGATCATAGCCAAAGAACTGTACAGCATAAATATTTTCTATTTTTCTTGAAAGTTAGTTGCCAAAGAAAATTAATGTAAACTTGCCTCAAGCAAAGAAGGACTGAGAGCTCCGGTCAGGCACCAAGCCCCTCCATAAAACAAATAATACAAATTCTTTCAATCACACGTGCCAGCTCAGTGAAACCCTAAATTAAATACTTTGTACCTTATCTAAAGATGTTACAGAACTGTTCACATGCGCTCGTATGCTTGTGACCCTTGATAATCCCAGTGGAGTAACTCGGACAGCAGCACATTAAATTTTTTAATGAAAGGGAGTTGTGATTCCCATTTGTATTTTTTTTTTTGCAGTACAAGAGCCAGTGGGCAAAGAATGAAGTGTGTAATTCTGCAAGTGTGCACGTGCTGGGGGCTTTAGCCCATTTAATGTGAGGCCCCTGAGAGAGCACCCCGAGGAGGAGCAGAGCCCCTGCAGCTCTCCTGCCTGTAGGGGAAGACAGAGGCACTCCTTGAGCATGATGCACATCTCCAAGGGACAGAAATGCCCTGAGGTTGCTTTCTGCATGTTATACAGGAAGCCACAGGCTCACACTGAGCTGTATGCCTACAAACTAGATGGCACAGAGTTTGAGAAAAATGGGAGTCTTAGGACAGCGCTTCCTAGGATGTTTCTGCCACACCTGGCAGCTGGGACAGTCTCTAGAACAGATGAACTGTTGGTGTGAGCCCAGGAGAGGGAAATTGGAGTATGTAGGGAAATGCTTTTGTTTCAAAACACGAAAAAGGGCTCCTAGAAACAGTAGGCCTGTTTACTAAGGAAATGAACCAATGCATTTTGTGCTTTAAAAAATCTTTTTTACGAGGTTTCTACAAAGGTGCATGGCTTTCCTGTTCTGCAGTACCTACACGCTGAAAGAAAATCCTGCAGATGAGCCAGTGCCCGCAAGAAAAAATTGGTGCTTGAGCAGCAATGCCTTAAGAGCTTTTTAGATGCCCTTAAATAAGAGCTTGCTCAAGCTTTTAAAATCTCATTTGTAGTGGATTTCAGTATTAAAGGTCTAAATTATTTAGCAACTTTAGCCGAAATTGACCTCATCAAAAGCTGCTGCTGGAGTGCATCGAGCTGTTAAGTATCTCTGTTGTTAACGTGGAGTTATGTCTCGCTCACCCACCACCCTGCAAGAGCTGACCTTGGCCTCCCCACTCCATTTCTCAGTGTGTTTGTTACGCTCCAGCATCTGTGAGGTTTTCACTTCCCACAATTCATGTGCAGACCTGCTCCCCCAGATGCTGTAATGAAGACCGAGTGGCTGGATTTATTGGGCAGTTGTGGTACCCCAGTGGAAATACACAGGGTGCTGTAACATGGCCTGGCCTGTCACTATACATCTGCACACGTGGAATCGTTTGCCTTTGAAAATGCAAGAGACTGCGTGCTTGTCAACAGTGAAAGATGAGATTTGGAGTTAACCTGCACTGCTTAGGAGAAGCTTGCTTGAGACCAGCTCTGGCAAAAAAAATAAAACACAAGGGCCTGAAGGTTGTCGGGCAAATGAGGAATACAGAGTGATACCCTCCCTTAGAGGACAAAGTGGAACCTGTGTGACAAAATTCCAGCAGTCACATTAGGAAACTGATGAATTACCACTTACTGAATTGGCTTGTTCTCTTTAGTGAATTACAGTAGAAATTTATCAGCTTGATTTCATAGCCTTGTAGACCTTAGAAATGCTAACCTCCTCTATTTGCTATATTTGCAGTCCTCTATTTGAAAGGGTTGTGGTTGACTTTTTTCATTATAAGTATTTAAGGAGCACTGTGATTGCTAGTTTGGGTAGGTTTTACTGATTACCTAGGTATTTATTTTCTTCTTTTCTCTTGAAATTAATTGCTTTGCATTCACTAAGAAATCAACAACTGTTTTGGCTGTGATATGAACTGGTTTGAAGTGGGCAGAGTGCATCTGATTGCCCCTAAGGATTGCCTGTGGGGAAGATGTGGGAGGGAGGGCTTGTGTTTCCCCTTCTAGCTACTCAGCCGCCTACATGCCCAAATAAATCAGCTCCCACCCAGAGCTCTGAAGGGTTTTCTTTGCCTGTAGTCATTAGTTTTCCCTCAGTGACAAAAAAAGGCAGTGTTTTTATTGACCTTGACATGGGACTACTTCCCTATTCCCCATTTGCAGTGCTCTCGAAACATATAGCCCTGCAAAATATATAACACCATGGTAAGGCTGCAGACAGTACCTTGGGGGAAATTTTCCTGGCCAAAAACAAAGAAAGGGCAGCCTAAAAGGGAACTGTCTCCACGCTTGGTGCAGAAGTTGTTTTACTGCTTAGTCACGCTAGCCAAGGCTTTTCAAAAGGGGCCAGTGATGCATGCGGCTAATCGAAGTGACAGTGGAGGGGGCAGATTTTCAAGAAATCCAAACTAATTTCATGTTAAAACCCTGGCTTTTCTTTTTATTAGGCAGCCAGCTGGAGTCATTGCTTCTGGAATGAAACCTCAGGGGCATCTCCTTGGGAATTAGAAAACGGCTCTCTGAGAGGCCAAGGAAAACCCAGTTTTCCCTTAGAGTGTTGATTTTATCTTGTCCTGCATTGTTCAGGGCTGTGTAGAGTAGCCCAAGGAATGGCTTTTCCCCCGAAGCAAAACAGTCCATGTCAGAAGGAGGAAGAAAAAGGGACCCAAAGATGTGGTTAATGGAGCAAAAAGAACCATTCCTGATGGGAGATGTTGGCCACGGTTATAACAGAACTGGTTCCCACCCAGATTAAAACAAGGAGTAGTTTTCATCCCATTTTCATCCTGTGACGCACCTGTAGCCTAAGTAGGAATAGCCAGAGCTGGTGTGGATTAGCCTCCATCAAGTGTAAACTCTTTCACAAGCAGCAGGAGTAACAGGGTGATGCAATGGGAAGTCATTTTAAAGCTTTAAAAAATGCTCAAAACCATTTAAAAAATTACCTGAATTCAGTCACAGTGAGAGACATGCTTGAGTGCTCTTAAGGGGGTCAGTATCCAGCCGGCAGAGAAAGTGGCTGTCTGGCCAGAGATATTTGACTGGATAAACAGTGATTCTGAAGCTCTACCTCAGCACTCCTGTGACCACCTCATGAGAGGCTGAATTACCTTTTTCTTTTCTTACAGTGGTTCTCTGTCAGATAAGCGATTTACTTTTACTTCAAACGGTAAGAAAATTTGCTTTGTTTTTAGCTATTTAAATATTTTCTGTTAAAGTTTTAAAAAATAATCAGGAGAATGTCAGGCTGTGTCTAGGAAGGATATTTTAGGACAACAGTTTTTTAAAATTGGCAAGTGAGTAAAAAAAATTGAAGGGATCTGAAGTGAGCTAGAAAAAAACACAGAATATGTGCGGTCATACGCACATAGATGAGAAACAGAAATAGTATTCTGCTGTTACATTTCTGGTGCCAGCATATGAAAAATGACAATCAGATAATCCCATTTTTATGTACTTTAGGCCACAGAAAATGAAAGCAGTTTTTCTTCAGACATTTGTAATTTCCATCTTCATCATACAAACGGAGAAAGAAAACATAGGAGAAATTAAAATATATTTATATTGCACTGATACAGAAGGCGTTTTTGTTTATGGCTTTCCAAGATGCAAAACCCTCTTTTAATCTGTCAAGCCATTCATTTCCATAAAACACAGCACAGAGGGGGGAAAAGTTCGCATTCGTTCATTTGAATTATATTTCACTCATTTGAGATAAAATCATTTACTATTCTACTGAAAACTGTAGAGCATGTATAGGCCTTTGAATCTGCCAAGGAATTATTTTTAACTTCATTGAACCGTATTCCACTGGCCTGTTTTCTCTGAAGAACCTTGATGTGCAGAGACTTTGTGGGTTCTTTGGTGGAGTTTGTAGTACTTACCCACAGATATTATCTTCATGATATCACATCTTGGCAGCAGTATCAAGGAGCTTCTCTAATGAGTAACTTTCCTAGCCCTAATTGCAGGTGGGAATCATGAAATATTTACAGTAAAGTATTCCTTTCAGCACAGTGCCTTCATCTGTGAAATGTTTTGTACAGCAGAATTAGTTAATGCCAATCTCAAAACATAAATATTATGTTTCAGAAGGAAAAATTTAAAAATAAAAAATGTCTTCACAGGAATGAGACAAAAGTGCAGAGATTAAAAAACTAAATGGCAAAAATAGCAGATGTAGTCAGAAGGTGTCATGTATGTAGGAGTTAGACTGGTAAAAGATTGGGACTGCAGCACTGGTACTGGATCATACACTACAAATTGACTGGTAAACACCACAGCTAATGGAGAGCATCAGGCTAGCACTAGATTCAGCAATGTCTGACTTTGCTGTTGTGGGTGGTCTTCAAATGTTGCTAGCCTAATATAAAAATATCCTGTGAAAATGCTAAATAACTCCTTCTGCCTGTCTGTGTGGGGACCCCTAGGCTGCAACAAATCTCTCAGTCTGGAAGAGGGATTCCTCTCCAAGAGCCAGGTTACTGCATCTTCCTTCTGGGAGGAGACCAATGAGTTTGGGCAACTACTCCTGTGGTCCCCAGACAAGGCTTGGCTACAAGTCCCGGGATGGTCTTGGGCCTCTAACCACAGCAGCAACCGTGAATGGCTGGAGATAGACCTGGGAGAGAAGAAGAGAATAACGGGTATGTTGCTCTCTGGTTATTAGAGTGTTTCAGCAGGAGAAAAAACTGAATGCAGCTGAAAAGCTGATAGTGCACTAATGCAACGTTTCTTTTGTTAAATGTAATGAAATGTTCTGCACTTAGGAATATTGTTTTCTTGTTTAAAACATCATGGCTATTTACAAGACTGGTCTTCCTATGGGGATATAGGACTGAACTCAACTGTCATGCATATCTGATCTGTAAACATGCTGACAGAACAAAATACTTACACAGGGAGCAGTAGAGTCTGGGTGGACGGTCTGGAATCAATAAGAAACATGAAAGTCACAGCCTTTGAAACAAGGCCTAGGTGAAAGAATTTCCTGTTTCCATCTCCTGGTTTAGTTGTAAAAATGTAAATTATAGTGGCTGCTAAAGATGTAAAGATGGCCGATACAGACCATAATATCAAAAAGCAATTTTCATTTTGGAGTCACAGAATCACAGAATGAGTAAAATTGGAAGGCACCAATTGGAAGGTGCCTATGGTCCAACCTCAAACAGGGTGATCCTAGAGCACACAGCACAGGATCGTGTCCAGGTAGTTCTTGGATATCTCCAGTGAGAGAGACTCCACAACCACTTTGGGCAGGCCTGTTCCAGTGCTTGGTCACCCGTGCAGTAAAGAAGTTCTGACTCATGTTCAGGTGGAACTTCCTGTGCATCAGTTTCTGCCCATTGCCTCTTGTCCTATTGCTTGGCACCACTGAGCTGAGCCTGGCTCCATCCTCTTGACACCCTCCTTTTAGATACTGATGGACATTGATGACCCCTCAGCCATCTCTCCTCAAGGCTGAACAGACCCAGCTCCCTGAGCCTTTTGTGCTCTGTTAAAAATATCCATTGGTCTAAGTTCACAATTTAAAACAGATTTCCATTCTTCATCTGACTTTTAAACTCAATTTCAATACAGTTTGAAAAATAAACTAACACCTTGAAGACCAAGTTTTCCTAATTGTTTTGGTGTGTGTGTTTGCATTTGAAAATGTTCCCTTAAAAGAGGCACATAGCAAATGAAAATGTTTCTTGCATTTTCTTAAAAGGGATTAAGACCACTGGTTCTGGATCCATGAATTTCAACTTCTTTGTGAAGACATTTACAATGAACTATAAAAATAATAATTCAAAATGGAGAACTTACAAAGGGATTCTGAGCAATGAAGAAAAGGTAAGGGAAAGTGGGAAGAGTAGGAAAACACAAAACAGTAATGCCTATGCGGTCTTGACATGGAAGGGCAGGCTTTCACTGTCAAGAACAATTAGGAGTTTCAAACTTGTCTAGACTTGGGCTGTCTTCAGCAGTGTAATTTATGGCTACAGAGTAGAGAGTGAGCTTGTCGAAACAAGGAAGTTATCCAGGGATTGGTGGAGCTGTGGGACACGCACAGGGAGGCATGTGTATGTCTGCACCCTTTTTAAAAAAAGTGCTGTAATTGGAGCTGTACAGCAGCTGTTGGGGCAAGTCCTTAGCTCAGCTCAGTGTTTGCCCATGCCAGGGATGCTGTTGGTATGGCACCAGCAAAGCTGAGGGTCAGCTCCAAATGCATTGGGATGGTCAATCCACCTCCCCCTGCCAAATGAAACAACCCCGCGGGTGAAGGGCAGAGCTGCTGGTGGACTTTGTCTGAAAACATTTTCCCCTGAAAACCTCATGTTTCATTTCAAACAAAAGAAATCCCAAAAGCCTTCCTCCCTGTCCCCACTGTGTTCAAAGTCAGTCCTCCACTCATCATTCCTGAGGGATCTCAGCTTGCCTCAAGAGAAGGCTCTACCGTCCTCAGGGCTGATGGCAGTTTTTGAAAACTTGGCAAAGCTGAAGAGACATTTCCTGCTAGCTCTGCTTTTCTTAGCTTGCATAGCAAGGAATTTCCAACATTAATGGGGTTAATATTTTTTTAAATGTTAAACTGAGGGGATGCTGGCTCGAAGAGTGACAAATCAACCTAGTAGTGGGTGAACTGCAAAGGCTTAGCTATTTAAAATATGCAGACTTGCAGTTTCCCACAGTGACTTGTTATATACAAATATCCTTTGAAAGTATTATATACGATCTTGGTTTCAGCTAAGGTGCATGACAGAACCTGTCCCATCAGAACCCTATATGGCCTGGCATTTTATCTAAGATATGCTGAGCTCACTTCTCTATCTCATCAGGCTTTTAAGTTTTCCTAGATCGTGCTGAAGCATCTCCAAGAACTAATATTGCAAGGATGACTGTTCTGGACAAGGGGCTAAGCTGATTCTGGGAAATACTGGAGAAGTGCAGAAACAACTGTGTAATTAATAGTCATTCTTCAAGCTTGATATAGAAAACTGACCATTTTACTAAAATGTCTAGAAATGGTTCACCTCAGTTTTTTTCTTTTTATGTTTCTATCCCCTATTTCCAAGAAAGGGTGCTGCAGTGCTCTTAAATAAAATATGATAGCATTATACCAGCATACATTAACTGGGAATTACACAGTATTGAAACGGTGATAATCTTTCTCCTCCGAGCTAACAGAAAAATGTGATCATCTGGCACAACTAAAAAGATTATTTCTTTCCAGAACTCTCAATTCCTAAAATCTTGTGGCTGAATCCCAGGTTATCAGTGTGGTAGTCTTAGGAAAAATCTTTGAAGTTGGATGTCAGGAGCACGTTGAAGAAAGACACTTTTAAAACAGGGCAGAAAACGCGTGTTCCTTTCGTTGCAGGTATTCCAAGGCAACTCCAACCCTGGTGACATAGTGCGCAATAACTTCATCCCTCCAATCGTGGCCCGTTACGTGCGGATTATCCCTCAGACCTGGAACCAAAGAATAGCACTGAAGCTGGAGCTGATGGGCTGTCGAATAATGCCAGGTATGGCGTAAGCAGTGCATGGTGCTTCTGAAGCCCCCAGTACTGCCCAGTGCCACTGATGCCCCCTCCTCTCTTGCAGCTAACAGTTCGTTCACGCATTCGATGTGGCAGAAACCGAGTCAGAGCACAGAAACCTCCCTTGGAAAGGAAGACAGGACTGTTACAGAGCCCATCCCCTCCGAAGAAACTAGCTTGGGTAACACTCCCTAGTGCTGCATTTTCTCTAGGATGCATCATGTCTTCAGCCCAGTCTGAGTGAACTTTAAACTTTCTCACAAATCAAAACTTTTATTTTCCCTTCAGACTTTATTAATGACAGAGAGAAGAGGGAGGAGCAATAAGTTCTTTTTGTCTTAAGGCACGGAAAGAGATTGAAAGCTTTAATTTTCCTTGATGTGTTAAACATTGGGCTTTGGTTTCCCTGTCATATTGGTTGATTTGCCATGCTTGGTGGGTGGCTCAAGGGAATACAGTGAGCACTCAACAGCAATTTTTGGGAGAGTTCTCACTCTCATCCTATATTTTAGAATTTTTTAGTATGTGAAGGAGTTGTCTCACAAAAGTGTTATCTTCTCTCCACACAACCATGACTCCTTCCAGAGCGAGTTCCCAGCTGAAAGCAGCATACAGTAGTGCCTGATTGTGTAATTAAACACTCTTCCATAATGCCTGTGTTTATGGGGACTCAGACAATTTGTGTAATTCTCCCTGAATTTGCAGTCTTCATCTTTTAATGTTGTGGAGCTAACTTCTTATTTGGTGCTTATACTGACTGTTTGGTGGGCTCATAGCCAGGCAGGAATTGCCAGACCCACTATACCAAATGCTACTACCCATTAGGTAGCTGAGAGTTGTAGAAATGTGAAAAAACTAGTTGTAAGAAGCAGTCAGTGGAAGAAAAAAAAATTCTGAAACTGCTTGCCAAGAGCAAGCAAGCTCAGTTCATCTGTGCAGTGGTATGGGTAAACCATATCCATGCACACTGAAAAGGAAATCTACTGAGATTTCACCTGCTAAATTGTAAATACCCTGTGGACACTTCTACTGCCTTGTTCTCACAGCTGGCAAGTGTCCGTAGAAACAGGGAATGGCACGCTCCTGATGCAAGAGCCACCCCACTGCTAATTTTCAAATCCCTGCTCTAAAGCATGTTATGTTAGAATTTAACAGTGGCTAAACAGGTTTTTCCTAGGTTCCCTCATGGAAATCTTTGAACTATTCTGACCGAAGTGTTTCAGCCAGTTCAGCATGAGCCAAATACTTGGCATGTAAAATTGCAGTCTCCTTTGGCAGATTTATAAGCAACTGCAAACAGAGTGTGTATGAGTGGCTTTTTGAAAGTCATCTAGTGTGTAATAAGAAAGAACTGCTCTTTGTAAGGATGCATATAGATGCCAAGTCAAGTGTAACCCTTGAGAAAGTATATTCAACTATTTTGTTTCAACACTGTTCCACACGGGTACATGGCATCCAACCATGGCTGAGGAGTGGTCTTTTAGTTTTACAGTTGTACATGCTCTCTTCAAGAAGCATTCCTGCAACATTATCTACCTTTTGCTGTAGTAAAAACTACGAGTTTTAGAGTAATTTACCTTTTAAACTTTTATCCCTTCTTTTGTCTCATGTAGGTTTAAAGCTTACAGCTATAATTGTCCCCATCTTCATCGTGCTGTTTCTGTTCTTGTTCTCTGGAATTTGTATCTGCGCAGCCCTACGCAAGTAAGATACTGGTTTTTGTCAAAGGAGGCATTTGTGGGTACCTAGCTAGCATGCCCAACTCCATGCCCTCTTTCCAGAGCCTCCTTACCAGGGAGCTGGGAATTGATCCTATTTGTCAGTCTTTCTTTTAAGTAGAACTCACCTGTCTCTGTAAATTGTATTTCTTACAGAGAAATGAAGGTAAAGCAGGTCAGAACTGTGCATAACCAGCTGTTCTCTTCACCGTACATATACCCACAAGCATTGAGGTGTAAAGCAGGACAGAGACAGGACCATTTCCACACCAAAGCCAAATAAAAATTCAGTGAAGGGAAGGAAGATTTGAGCTATCTATCTGGATAATTTTCTTTTATTTCCCTCCTGTTGTGTTTCTGCTTCCCACTCTCTTAAGTTAGAGCACTTAACCTAGCAGGCTGGAAGCAGAGCTCAGCTCTGTGGAGTCACACATACACTGGTGCAAGCAGCTAAAACTAAGCTATTTCATCTCACAAGACTGAGGACTGGAAGAAGCGCTGCTAACTGTGCTTCCTGCTAGATGCCCATTCCTATGAACCTGCACTTGCATGTCGAACCAGGCAATGCTTCTGTCAGCAGATGGGGATTTGGAAGTGTAAGCAATGCTCAGGTGATGCTGCTTCATCACCAGTGATACTCAGCTCTGCCCTGGATTCCCAGTAAATCTATAAAATAGCCAAAGAATTCAGAAGAGCAGACCCAAACATAGCCCAGAGTGACACATCTAGACATAGACACATCAAACTGATGAGTGCCAGCCCCGGAAATTTGAACACCAGCACTCACAGCTTGCACATAGGTGGAGAAAAAGAAAATGTCAAAGTGTTGGTTTGCATGCCTGATGTTCTAGCAAACAGCAACCTCCGAGAACTCGATGTGAAGCCTTCTCCTCAACCACTAAGTAAATAGGCTCTGCTGGAGCTAAGGCATGAAGCTGAAGTGCTGTAAGTACTGATGTTTATAAACCCTTTCCTCTCCTCGCAGGCGAGAAGCCAAAGGACTTTCCTATGGATTATCCAGTACTCAGAAATCAGGTTAGTGGAGAATCATGCACTTTGTCCTGTCCTGTCCACTGGGCCAGCAGGAAGGGGTTTATGCAACTAAGCATTTAATGCTTGTGAAATAGCATCCACATTTCCTCATTCAAATTCACCTCTTCATACAAGGGAAACAGCAAATGATAGTCCCACTTGTGTCATCCTAGCACAGTGCCCTGAGAAACAATATAATTTGGTTTCTATGACAGAAAGGCAATTAACAAAAGATCTATTATACAGAGTGCATAAATTAGCATGTAAGAGTGCTCCCAGGTGCCCTCCTTTTCCTTCCCACTTCCAAAATACCTATTTTGCAGAAAATTGCTGCTTTTCTTTTCTTTTCCCCACAGCAGAGCGGATTGCCTTTCTCTAAGAGAGCAAGGGATAATAATTTTTTATGGCTTTAATATTTTCTTCTCACTGCCCTCCCTGGTTGAAACTGTATTTATAAAGCCTAACAACAGTGAACTGTATTGAATGAGGGATTGGCTTGAGCACACTGCTTTAGGAGATGACTGCAAAATCCCAATGAAGTATTTTCTTTGTCTTGCTCAATAACATTTTCTAGAGTGGGGTTCCCATCAGCTTGGCAGTTGGGGTGTTTTTCCTGGCCAACCAGATCTGTGGAGGAATATCCTTCTGAAACTCGGTTTTCCATAAAAAACCCAAACCACAGAGCACTTCATGTGTCTCTTGACAAGTCTTTTGCAATAGCTCAGCTCCAAAATTTCATCCCTCAGTAGGTGCTGATGTCAGTGAAAGGAATGCTGTTACCCACTGCAGCTCGCCCTCATTAGAAAATTAATTTGTACTTAACATCATATTTGCTAATATGATTTTTCAAGGTCACATCATAATCCTTTCTCACTTGCTAATGAGGACAAATCCCAAGAAACTGGAGATAGCCTCTTACCCAGTCAGTTCATTTGTTGTATGTCTGCTTCATAAATCAAGCTCCTAAGCCCTTGTGAACCAGGCTTGGGGCTTACAAAGCTGTGAGTCAAACTCACCTCTCCACAGACCTCCTGGCGCAGGCTCCAGCAAGTCCCTGACACTACGGATTTTTTTCTTTTCTGTCTTACAAGGATGTTGTGAGAACAAGGTAATTGATGAGTGCAGGTGCTCAGATACCAGTAAAACAGAAGCCACACTAATCTACTGCAAAAAGGAGAAATTTTAAGCATTATTTTTGCCACATATTCAATGCCAAAACAGAACTGACTTAAAGTTGGTATTTTATCAATATACTTTGTTAAGGCATCACTGTAAGCACCTACAGAGTTTGAGCCCTTCTTGCCAAAAAATCTTATATAAACTTGGAAATCCCAGTTGATGATTCACTTCTTCCTTCACCCTCCATATTTAGGGGGCTTTTTTTAAACAAACAGACCATTTTAGTCATGTCTTTTAACTATTTCAATATATTGACAGCAATGAGTATACCAAAAATTAAACTTACTGGTAAGTCTTCTGATTAGCCTTCTATTTTAATTTCTTTTTCATAGGTTGTTGGAAACAAATCAAGCAGCCCTTTACCAGACATCAGTCAACTGAATTTACCATCAGCTACAATAATGAGAAGGAGACACCACAAAAGCTGGATCTGGTCACCAGTGACATGGCAGGTAACAGCTGCTCCCCCTCATATGCATCCCTTTTGCTCTGTGTGCAGAGCCAGTAACTGGGAGAGGGATGGCCCAGCAATGTGACAAGCTTCAGCTCTTATGCAAGCTGAGGCCCAGGAATAGATTTATTCATGTTCATCCCGAATGTATAGTGAAGCAGCTATAAATATATTAGGGAGGGAAAGACCCACTGTTTTGGTATTTTGTTTTCTTGGAGTTGTTGGAAAAATTTCCTGACTCTGAAATAGTTACAGCTGAAGGTAATGATGGAAGGCACTCAGGCATAGATGAAGTGCAAAAATGTGCCTAGGACAGGATTGCTTCCCTTTGCTGACTAATTTTTGTGTTTCTGTTTAAACACAAGTGTCTCTGGAAATGGAACAAAATATGATGCCCCTTGCTGCTGATCAAATAGAAAAATTACTTAGTTGGTTTATGGTGGGATTTCATGCCTAGCTGGAAGTTGTACTGAGATCCCTGTGCAGCTTTCCTGAACTATCTGGGAGATGAGGCCTCCTGAAGAGGAGGCAGGTAGATGAGAGAGAAGAAGTAAGCCAACCACAGCACTTCTCTCCTGTGCTACCTTGGCTCCAGGTCACTGTTTGGATAGAGCAAATCCCAATGAAAGAGCATCAGTACTATTTGCATCTCAAAGGGATGATTTTTTCATTCATCCTCTTAGCACATCTTATCCCCGCCTAGTCTAGTCTGTCTGGTAAGGCTAGTGAGACCAGCCATTTCATGGGATCAGTGATCAGCACTCTTGAAGAAAGATTAGTTTGCTGTTTCCAGCCTCCAGACCTTAGAAATTCCTTAGAATTTCTTCATTGCATTTGGCAGAGAAATACATTTAAAAAACAAATGGATGGTTACTGTAATTCCATATGGTGCTGCTCTCAATATCTTTCAAAGACAGTTTCAATCCTTTATAGAAACTTTCAATATAAATATGCAGAGACCTTTAAAGCAGCTTTAAGGAAAGAGAACGAATAAAGGTTGCTCACAAAATATGGTTATTTGGTTCCCTGGCCATGTCTGGGAAGTCTTTGCTCTCTCCACCATTCCCTCCTGCTGTGTTTGTGGGAAGTCTGAACTCTCAGCCTGGCTCAGGCATATTCCCAGCATTAGCCTTTCACCTGCAGTCTCCTTAAAAATAAAAAACACGAAATAAGAACATGAATGCAACCTGGAAATGTGCCATTTAATAATTTAATTGCAGGGAGCACACAGTTTGCATACAGGTTATCATGCTACATGGAATTCCCTCACTTCAGACCCCCAGCTGCCTGCTGGCTCCCAAAGGCAGCCAGGAGGAAGCCGAGATGCTCCATCCTGAATGAGAGAGATTTCTGGGGATGGCGGCAGTGATGCTGGGGAGAGCTGCACTACTTACTTAGAGAAATATCATAACACCTTCACCCTACATGCTGAAGTTTGGGACACAGCCAGAAACTGCCAAAAAGATTCACAGGACATATGGGATCGAATTCGACGCTCATGTCAGATGAACCGCGATGCCAGAACAGAAACCGAGCTAACTTCTTCACGCCTGCATGAAAACACGATACTTTAGCAGTGTCATTTACTAGAGCTGTTCAGGCCACCCTTAGTATCTGTAAGAGATTGTCGCCAAAGCGAGAAAGTTAGAGCGTTCACTTTTCTCATAATAGTATTGCTTGTTTTTTCAGGAAACCTTCTTGTTCAGATCTCCTCACACGGCAGCCTGGCACCTACCTTAGCTAGAGGTGCAAACACACACTTCTTGAGGCCATGTTTCCTCCATCTCACTTCTTGCTCCTGCTCAGGCTGTTTGCCTTAGGCCAGCTCTATCCCTGCCATCCCCCTTGACTGGGTGACTGCCCAGTTCCTCCGGCAGCACCATTCCCACTTCTCCCCCCAAGCTCATCCCCGCTGGCACGCCTGCAGCCATGCTGAGCTGGCTTAGCACATTTCACACTTCCATTGACTCTCTTGGCTGCCGTTTTGCCTAACTTCATCCTTCTTGTCAGTCAGCTGCTGTGAGATGCCTTTTAAATAAAGCCGGCTCGTTAAGAATCCTCTGGGCATTTTAATTATTCCAAAAGTGGAACACTCATTTTGGAGAACTTCTCGCTTGTAGATCTTCATGCAATGTCCTTTGTCCAGTTTGTTGCTAATATTTTGTTGACGTCACTCTTTTTTAGGGCTTTCAAGTATACTCCAGAAATGTTAATTTATTTGGGAGGGTAGGTAGGGAAAGGGAGGGAGGGAGGGAGGGAGGGAGTAGAAAAAGAGGTGGCAGATTGGAGCTTCTCTGTGGAAGAGTTTCTGCCATGTTCTGCAACTCTTGCTCGCTGAAGGAGGTTACAGGATCGGTGTTGGGGAAAGGTTTCCTCACATCCCCAGTAACCACACTTCCGATACAATAACAGGGTAGTTTTTCAACATAAAATACCTATCTGTGCATAAGTCTTGCATACATAAGATAACCAGTCTATGCCTTATTGAGCATTTCATGCTTCCTTTTAGATTATCAGCAGCCTCTCATGATTGGAACTGGGACGGTAACACGTAAAGGATCTACTTTTCGCCCCATGGACACCAAAGAGGAGGGAAGAAGGGGGAGTTCTGAGTTTGAAAATCACTATCACTGCCCTCACAGAGCTAACAGGCACGAATATGCTCTGCCCCTGACCAGCCAAGAGCCCGAGTACGCCACCCCCATCATAGAGCGGCACATAGCAAGAGAAAGTAATTTCCCCCCTGAGAACGGCTACAACGTTCCTGTCGCCTCATCTCAGATACATTCCCTTACCGCTGGCAGCTTCTCCAGTTCATGTAAAACCGACACCAGGAATGGAGACTATCAGACACCCCAGAGTGTCATAAACTACGACAAACCCAAAGTTAATGGTGTTCTGACCTCCGTGAGCTACAGCACAGACTACCAGAAACCCCAGCAAACTGCTCTCGGGGGCGAGGGCTACTCCACGCCCAGAGACTGCCTAAAGCCCATAAGCCAGACAGCAATGACAGCTCTCTTGTGATTTGCCGAGCAGGAGCGGCACGGTGCGCAGGAACGTCACTGCACAGCTTTCTGAAGTGAAAACAGAGTTTGGAGGGACTCTGCTGTGGGAGGCAGAAGGCAAACAAGCCCTGTGTACATAATATTGCTGTCTTGCTGGGTTCTGACATCTGAAGAAAGCATATGCTGTTTATCACTGTTTATAGCAAGAGAGATGTTATCAGTGAAGACTGTACATCTTATTTTCTGTAACTGATCTCAGTGCTCCATTTGCAATGTGTGCAATTTGTACATAGCTTTTATTTAAGGAGAATTTCTTAGGTTTCCTTTCCACCTGAGGGTTTGAAAGGATTGCAGGAATGCCTATTTAAGAAAAACAGTCCTCTTTTTCTGTCTTTATCTTACCTGCTGCTGTACTGGCAGCTGTAAATGGTGTATCTTATGGTTGTGTTGATTCATCTCCTTTCCTATGATAACTGAAGATAGGGCTGTGGTTCTAACTGGGAGGATAGAAGTTAAACTTCTTGCTGCATAATGTGCAGGAGAGAAAGCAGCTGAGTATTTAAATACTGTGCTCAAACACAACTTCCCAGCTGCTTTTTTAGCAGCAATTCTCACATGCTTGAATTTGATCTAGTGTACAAGCTGAGCCCATCGAACTTGCAATTCATGTTAGAAAACAGGTAGAAAGGCTGAAACTGGTTTTGGGTTCAAGCCATGGTTATCACTCCACAACAGGGAAAAAAAAAAAAGAGAAAGAAACCAAACCAAAAAAAAAACAAGACCAAACAACATATCCAATACCAGTTAATCTGGAGAAGTTATTTTAATTTTTTTTTAATTTAGGAAGTGTGTGTGTGTAACCAAAATGTGAATTTACAGCTGAGAAGTCAATGCTGTTCAAGCCCTAGCTGATTCTTTTGCTGCTAAAACTATAAGGAAATTTGTTCCTTGGCACAAAGCAGCAAACTTCCTGAACTCTGTATAACAGAAAAATATTTTTCTGTTGTACAAATTTAGCATAACATTTCTCTTAGTAGTATTTCAACTAACTGAAACACAGTGTGTGTATGGGTTACTGTTGCAGTTAAATTTGCAAGACATCAGATCAGCACTGTTGTTTTGGAATAGTTTTTCTTTTGCAGCTAATGTTTCCCTTAGTTCCGTTTTCAGACAAACTTGAAAAAGCTTGGGATTGGGTGCAATGTATCGCACAGTAGCTGGCTCCTCTTTCAGCAGGGGCAGCTTTGGAGCAGAACAGCTTCTGGTCATGACTGGGACCGTCCACTGCCCTTCTACCTCCAGGACTTGGGGCATTTCTTTGAATTCAAAAGCTTGTCCTAAAATGTCAAGAAGCGATACACTTCTGTGAAGAAAGAATGGTGCTATACTTAAAGCACAAGGTTGGGAAACGAGACCAGTAAAACCTGAGCTCTGGGAAAGCCGCTCTTTGAAGGCCCTCCCTTTATTTCCTTGTATATAAACGGGATGATTTGCAAAGGATGCAACGAAGATTGATCAGTCTGTTCACAGAGTGCTTTCAGATCTCTGGGTGGAAAGTGTTATCAGAGGACAGACTGGTTGCAGTGGTACTGCTCACAAATACTGCTGACTCCGGCCAGCCCTGAACTTAAGGCATGCTCTGAGTGGGTTCTTTGCATACCCTTGTTTTGCAGCCTCAGCTGGTGCCATTCCCCCGCGCTGCCGCACCGTGCATGCGGTTCCCGTGCAGAGAAGAAAGAGTCAAGGTAACCTCGTAGCCTTCCTGTGTTTGCTGTCAATACAGTTTCTGTGAAATGTCTAAAACACCTCAGGTCCTGAAGTGAAACAGCAGCAGCCTGTTTGTTAGACCGAGCTGGGCGGTGTTGTTTACCTTCTGTTGTTTACATGTCTGTGTAAATAAAGAACACTGGTATTTGTAAATCAGCCACACAGGCCTGCCACTTCACTCGGTGACTCGATTATCGCTGCACGCCCACTCCTGCCACATACCCTGCAGGGTGACAAGGAAGTGTTCCTTACGCCCTGCAAAAGTGCCAGTTGCGCTGCTGCAATTCACGGTTCCAGTGTGACAGGCTAAAAAAAGATTCTTTCAGTGCCCCATTTAGCCCAAATTTTCTGTCCACAAACTCTAGAGAAGAAGAACCCACAAACTCCTGTGCCAAACCCTGCTGCAGGATGCATATGATTGAGGAAAGGATGAGGATGCCCTCCTGATGAGCTTGAAACCAATCCTCTGCCCACACAACTAATTAGCCTGACTTGTCACTTGACAAACAAGTCAGTAATCAGGCCTACTCCCCACCAGCTAAGGAACACAGCAATGCAAGGGGATCAGGCAGCAGATGACACTACTTGTATTATAATGAACTTTTTGCATATTTCTGCCACATGCTTGGCACATCTGCAACATGGTACAAGTGTCAAAAGCTTCTTGGCAGCATCTGCCCATTTCTGCTGTCATTCAAACCCATCTGAACACAGCTGATTTAGCCTAATGGAAAGTTTGGTCTCAATTTGCACCTTGCCTTCGTCCCCACCCCCCTCAAAAATAACCCAACAAACCTGCAAAGCTGGGTTAAAATAGATCCCTGAACATCTTCAGCCTCCCTTCAGAGCAGCTTAGTGCTGACAGGGACAGAAGCAGCACATCTCCTGGTCACTGCCATGGTGCTTCATGGTTCACTTCTGAGTGACTGCTGAGTGTGGTTAACACCAAAAGCTTCAGGCCTCTCCACCTTGGCCTAGGAAGTTTTTAGCAGCCCTAGCAGCAGATACGCAAGGGAGCTTCATACCCCACGTCTCTGTATCCTAATGGTGGTAGAGACACAAAATCCTGGTGTAGGAATGAAAGGAGTGCCTGAATCTTACCAGTGCCAGTGCCCATCCTCATGTGCATCCTCTGAATGGCTTTTTACATACTGATATATCAAACTCCAGCTTGTCTACATCAGCCTGTCCTCACTGCCAAAGCCAGATGCAGGTATAACACAGGCAGCCTTATAAAACATCCCAGGTTTAAAAACCTTTGTTCCACAGTGAAGGTTAGAGTATGCACCATTTTGGGATATTTCCACACTCAGAAGGCCTCGTAGCTCTGGATCTCTCTCCAGCATCTCTAGAGATTGTGTGGGAGCAGAGTCTGATCCTCTGGTCAATGGAGACTTTCAGTGGTGTTTTGATACCAAACTTCTTCCCCGAGCAGGCACTTCCAGTGGGTTGGAACAGAAAAGCCAAGCCAGAGTCCACAAGAAGGTTAAATATTAACTGCTCCTGGCACTTAGGACCTGCCTGTGCCATTGCTATTGACAGCAAGTCGCTGACTTTGCTGGGAACAGGGGCAGCCCTGTTACTGCACGTCTGACCGAGGGAACCGAAGGAGGTGACTCTTGAGGTAAGAAAGTGTAAAAAATGGTGTCAGCTACCTACAACTCAAACCAAAAAATGACAGCATGCATTTCCAGCTGGTGCCTTATATTTAAAACACAAAAAATTTCCAAAAAACAAAAACTCCAACAAAGGTTCCAAAAATACCACAGCAAAACCACAAATTTTCTTTGCCCTGACCTCCTTAGACTGGCAAATAGATCACAAATTCTTATTTCTTCTATCAAGTACCTTTCTAATGCTCAATACAAAAGCATTTTTTCCTATCAGGAGTAATTCTAAAGAGTATTTTGCTATTTCTTTTAGTTGCTAAACATCAGATATTAAACCTTACCTTAGTACCTACCACAATATTTACATCCAACAGGCAATAGATTAAAATTAGCCCTAGACTGGAATTACGATTTCCTGGGTCAGGGTATGTCCTGGTTAGAACATCATCTGCTCTCTTTTTATGGTCTTTGGATCAACAGCCTGGCCTCACCTCCCTCTCCAGACACCATCCACAGGATGGGTTCAACCAGCTCAGTAGCCCACTCATTACATACAGCAGTCTGCAGAGATGGGGGCATACAGGGAAAGCCCTGAGGCCATTCTGCACCCCTGGCATCTGAGGAGTACTGTGAGCACTGAGCTAAAATGGCAGCAGTCACAGCAGTGTCTCTAGCACCTGTGTGTAAATGGCAGATCCCTGCCTCCTTATTTTGAAAAACACAGGAGGTTGGATTCTAATCATTAGAAGCAGCTTGGTGAATCCCATGGCTGGTCTGCATTATTGGCACGTCTAAAACCTGGGAAGATTAAGTTTTTAATACAGACTTCCTTCAGATTTTTCCCACTGACTGCCAGAGAACTGGCAGTCCTTCACTTCATGGGCAGATTTTAGTGGAACCCTGTCTGAAGCAAAAAACATTCCCTACACGGGATGGGAATATCAGGCTATAGGTCCCATTACAGGAGCAGATACCTAACTGTGTTTACTTGTTTGGTAGATCACTATCATTAAAACAAAAAGTGAAAAAACGAAAAGAGTTTTAAGAAGGGAATCTGTTGTCTCAAAGCAGTCCTGCAGGATCAGAGGCCCACTGAAAAGTAACCTTGTAGAAATCCATCTGTATTCTTCTGTCCACCCCTATCCAAAATCAGGTAAGCTTTGCTCAGCAAATGGGCCTCTTAAAGGCTTCCCAGCCTGTAATCAGGCCAGACCGAAGGAATGACAAGGCTGTGTGGTTGCATTCCTTTTTCCTTATTATTTTTCATAACAAAAATTGTGTACTGCCCTTTTCTTTCCAATGTCAGCTATGATGTAAGCTTGTCCTGACCTCCAACCTACACTGTGATTAGTACAGTGTGAAAGCAGAATTTACCATTTCATTTGAAAATCATCAGTGTTGTTGATACCTACACTGAAAATCACCCTGCCATAGCTGTGTGGGGTTAACAAGACTACCAGTGCAATGCCTATGAATTATTGAAGATAGAGTGAGTTTCACAGAACGTACTTATTTAAAAGGAAGGTGTCATTTCTGCACAATCAGTTTCAAACTTAAAATAGAAACCTCTCCTGAGGGCTTCCTTTTTTTTGAAGCCCCCTTCCTCCCCCCAGTACAGTCCTACAATCCATTAAGGACACGCGACAAGGAGTCAGATAAACTATTTCTAAACTAGATAAAGACAAGAGGGAAGACATCCTTAGTTGGAGAAAATTCCTGCTACCCATGATAAGGAGGATGCCTCACATCTAACTTTCTGTGCTATCTCATTGTATAGTCTGGACATGAGAATTTGGAGACTTTCATTCAAATGTCACCAATTTGTTTAGGCTTTGCCTCACATTAAGTGGCTGTAAATCCTGAAAAACCTTTGCCATCTACAGTAGGCAAAGGTTATTTAGTAACCTCTTGTCCTGGGCTGAGTTAATTCATTACTTAGACACTCACAGCACAGCTACTGCTCTGCCATGTGACATCCAAGAGATTATCATCCTGTTTATTTTTGGATAGTCACAAGTACAAAAAAGAGAAATCCAGGAAGGAGACAACTTAAGCAAGTTAAAGGACAACATATTTTTTAACATAGTAAAAAATGAAAGTCAACAAATATGACATAGTAGTGTTACTAAGGCATTTGTGCCCTGAATAATCACCCTGAACAGACCTCAAGAATCCATAATTTTGACTAGACACAGAATTTTTAACAGACTTTAGTGGAAAAGCTCCTTCGTATTATTAATGTATTAATAATCTGCATTATTGGCTAACCCAAAGAGGAACAGTACCCTGAATATCCAGCATTTCCTCCTACTAAATCTGAGCTACCAAAAAGAATGAGAAAACTTACAAACATAACAAATTATTCAAAGCTTGTAACATTCTCTCAGCCAAATGAGATGACAACAGACAATAATAGACTTTGAAAACACATGTATGTTGCCTAGTAGAAGGCAGGCAAAAAGGTAGGGAGGGAGCCAAAATTCTAGGCTTAAGAGAAACACCAAGACAAATTTAAATCAAACAATATAAAAACACACAACAATGGGTGATGCCTGAGCCGTGACAGGGAAGTCATCAGAAGTCTTCCCCCACGAGGAGTGGCAGATAACAGAGATGTTGATGCTTGCCATAAAACAAGGGGAGAAAAGACCCAGAAAGACAGTAATATTACCCACCAGCCTGCCCATGGTCTGAACAATTTAACCCACTGAGCATATACTAGAAACCAGTCTTTACAAATGTGTTTTGTGCATCTTAATTTCTCTGGCCCAGGCAAACACCAGTTCGCAGATGGGTGAACTGAGATAGACAGATATGCTGCCACCTGTCCAGAGCTGTAGCAACAAATCAAATCTATCCAAAATGCAAAGGCCTCTGAAAACACCAACCACAAACCTGTGAAAAGTCCTCTGTTGAGTAGGGAAAGACAGGGGCGATAAAGACTAAGACGAGCTAGCAGACCTCACTTGAAGAGGCAGCTTTTCTTCACATCTATGGCTAAGCTTTTTATCCTTAAGTGACACCATCTGTTCTGACAGACAGTTTTATAAAATTTGAATAAGGTGACCTGGATAAAGCATGCCTGTTATATGGAAATGCCAGTGTCATACGTGGATGTGGAAAGGTGGTGGATGGTTCAAGCATCAAGTGCTTTCAGCATCTCATCATAAAAAGCCACAAAAGCCTTTTCTGACAAGCCACAACACAAAGCAAGCCATGCTTTTGATAACAATGCTGCAATAAGTTTTCTAGTATCTTACAAAGACCTTGCAGATGGCATTCATACTCCTTAAAGTATTCATGTATAGAGGTAACTTTTTAACATAGGAAGTCATGGTCCATCTTCCCCCCTTTATAATACAACCACATCACTGTACAAGGACCAGCAGCAAGGACATAAATATGTCTCTGCTGACAGGTCTATTGATCACCTGGTTAATGGCAACAAACAAGGCCTGCAGGCTGGACTATCATTTGGTGGTCTCTGGAAAGGAGGACCAGTAGAGAAAAGACAATGATGGGTTAACATGAACTGACCTTCCTCTTTCTCCAACCAAGAGGCTCTTGTCTGAACCCGGACTAGAGCAAAACACAATTGACATCTCCTTTTTTTCCTGCTTCTCCTCACCTGTCATGACCATGGGCAGTCTCTGTTCCAGCAAAGATTCCAGGAATGTGACAAGGCTGATTCTGTACCATGGTTGAAGGGCACTGGTGAAGCGCAGGCAGGAGTACTTACGAACCTACCTGGCATCTCACTTCATGTTTTATCAGTGCATTCGGTCCCTTCTTTTGGAAAGCCTTAACCAATCCACAAACAAGAGATAAAACATTTCACTGCTTGTCTCTAAGCTTGTAAGAGAGCAGAGCACTCATTTTTTAAAGTAATTGATGGGGATAATCAAGTGGTTTTTAACAAGTCATGAATGCAGAGCTATATGTAATTATATTTGTCTGTATTTATGAGTGTTTGGACATATACTTCACTGATACATAGAGAGGACAATTTTTAACTGTAGTATGTGCCATCTGCAAACTACTTGCTACAGGATGTCAATTAGACTGGATGTTAATTATTTTAAGATTACATGTTTCTAGAAATAGTTCTAATGAATAAAGTTTTTCTATTTTTTTTAATTAAAAAACCACAACCAACCAACCAAACCACAAAAAAACCAACGTATGAAACAATAGGTTCTGTTTCTCAAAGGTTCGTTAATGCTGAAGATTGGAAGGAAGCTGCTGCCCCCTCTTGGCACCACACACAAATACAAGTACGTTGCACGGAAAAAGAAGATTCTGGTCACAAATTGCAATTACTAAGTAATAGACAAGTTTGGAAGTGGAAAACAGCATAAAAACTGACACAGCCCCAAGTACACTTTCCTACTTACCCAGACCATTCAAGATAACCCCGTTAACTTAGTAAGATATGGAGGTCATAATACATAGAATTGCCATGTCTTTCATTTTAAAATAAAAGTTAGTAATATGTGACCTGGATTTAACATACCACTTCAAATAATACTTAAAGGAGCACCCTAATTCTGCTGGCTTCCTGAATTGCCTTATAACACCCCACATCTCTCACAAATTTGGAGAACACCTAAACTGCCACACTGGATAAAAAAGGAAGATCAAATAAACAGGAAAGCCTGCAGCAGCACTCGACTGACAGCTATACAGAAACCCCACTTTATCATGTATAGAAAGTGGGTTTCTCTGTTTCAAGCCCAAACCTGCCACCCTCAGAAGCTGAGGGTACCCATTGTAGGGTTTAAATTGTAGCACCCATGGGGAATCCCTTCTCACAGAACCACAGACTACCATGCAAATTATAAATTAAACAAGAGGAACTGGTGCATTTATGGACATAACTCAAAGGTGTCACTTCTACAGGAGGATCAGCAAGGGCAACCTATAGCAACTTTCTTCTCCAACCTTTAGCAGAAGAAGAGTCAACAGTGGCAAATTCTCTACAGGTTGTTCCAGCAGGGATTGAACAGGGACACTCCATTTCTTATTGGAAGGGAAAGCATTCAAGTCAAGGACATTTCCAGCAGTGTAAGTGCAGTGGACCAAATATATGACTATTCCAGTCCAGCAGCATGACTTTTAATGCTTCCATTCCTCTAAATAAATTGATGACAGAGAGATACACTTGAACTACAGCAAGTAAAGAAACATTAGAAAAAATATTTTCATGGGAATCTGACTTATTTCATTTGACAGAAGTAATAGCTATGCAAATATTTAGACAGTTCATAGGCAAATTAAGATTTAATCAACAGGATTTACAGAGATTTACAGATATATTTGAAGACTTGCAGTTTTAACAGAAAAATTACCAGCTGTCTCCCAAGCACCCCTGACTTCCAGAACTACAGGCAATCAAAACATGTCTGTGAATGCCTGTACTTTCACTTCACTTGTATTTACATTTTCCTAACCTCCTGATTGAGACCCAGCCATTGAAAACCAGGCAGCAGAGAGCTGATGGCCCCACAACTGATGCAAGAGAAGCTGCGGAGCCAGCTAAGGCTGCAGTGCTTTTGCATTTCAAAAAGGAAATTTGAAGAAACACAGATTGCCAAAAACTCTAAAGGGAATTCTGATCACTATCTCCAGTAGAAACTTACAAAGAAAAACTGTAACCAGTTCTCCTGGGATCAATACATGGACTTTTAAAATACCTCTCATAAGGAACTGGAAGAGCATACTCCTACAGAGACTTCAAAACCTTGGCAGCTCCAATACTTAACCTAGGTAGAGCTGGAAAACACAAGCCTTAGCACATGATGCAGAAGGCTGACAAAGAGACACCAAATAATTTGGAAAGCTGATTGAATCAAACACTTGTATAGAGTGTGGAAAATTTACCCAAGTGACTTAAAGTTTTCACCTAGGAATTGAAAATCTTTGAAAAATACTACTTGGCCTTTTTCAAACATTTGACTCAGAAGCATCATGTCCTACACAGAGCGGGCATCACGAGCAGATTGCACGGTACATCTGTGGGAAGGGAATACCAGGTGAACAGAGTAGCTAGGACAAGGCTACTCTGAAGCATCAAAAGCAATATGAGAAAAGAAAATCCATGAGAAAAGAAAATCCAAAGAAATGGAATATTTCTCTTTCAAAGTCAGTATGTTTTCCACTTCTTAACTCTTCGGTTCCCTTACAACTGCAAAACTTCTAAAGAATTGGGAACTGTGTCCTATTGGAAAAGACACACTGGACAAGGTGATAATATTTTCCAATTATTGTAGTGTAAGTTCAAGCTTATAAAGGCAAGCTTGAAATATGTTAGCCCATTTTTTTTCAGGGCATTGAGCTGAGGTTTTAATCAGCAAAACCAGACTTCTTACACATATCCTAAGTCAGGACGTGTTTCTCTTCTGTCACGTGTGGGTCTCTGGGGAAAAAAATGCAGAGGACTCTTCAGTGACCACAGTCACTGGGAGCAGCCTCTGAGTTCCTTCAGCAGGACACTGGAACACAAATTTTGAATGATCTTCTTTGACCTCAGGTAACATAAATAAGTAACTTTGTTTCTCCTCTTTCCATCATCTTCATTCATAGCTGCCTCTATTCCTCATTTTGTTTTATAACAACTCAAGCTAGATTTCTCTCCTTTCCCTCTTCCTTCCATCTGCTGAAGTCACCCATATCTAAACCCTCCTAAAAAATTTAGAGCTAAAAAATAAATAGTTAACAGTTTCAACCCTCACCAATTGTACATTCTACATCTTTTCATCCAACATGACTCAGCCTTGTCTATTGAGACAGTTCCTACGCTCACAGTTTTCTGCCCTCTGCTTACATACTCCCAATAACTCCTTAAGCACTACCATAATTATACTACTACCAGTTACCACAGCACTGCCTTTCACTTGAGCTCATTCAGATGAACTTCATGCTTCAGGCTGAGATGACTACTCCAGTATAGGTGAGAGATTATTTCTTTTACAGTAAAATTTAAAACACAAAACAGACACTCAATCTGAACAAAAGGACTTAAATATCAGGACTAAAAGTTGTAACTTAAAGGGAAGTGTTTTGTAACTGCAGTGGAAAACTTCAAATATTTCAAAATGCATGGAAAACAAACAAACACCAACAAAAAAAAGAGAGATAAAGTGCAGTTTCCAAAATTTTAGCCAAATAACCCTTTGACAGGTCTAGGTCTTTATAGCTCTTCCTAGGCAAGGGCTTCAGAATATTTATGGTATTATTATACAGTCAGACACTGCAAATATTTTTTGTTTTTTAACTGAAAAACATTCAGCAGAAAATGAATCTCAATGAAATTTGAGATGTGTCCTGTAACTGTGTCTTTCAAAAAAATGTATTTTGCTCTTAACTATTGCCAGCCAAGACTAGATTAGAGTCAAACTTCACATTATGCTGTTTTGGTTTCCCCCATATTAGCTTTTTGGCCAGGTGTGGACTGCACGCTTAACAGACAAAAAACACACACATGGTTGGGTCTTTTTTATATATAAAAAGAGAAGAAAATTAAGTACAACTCTGAATTAGGTGCAGAAATCACTGCAATGCAGAAGAGTATATTTATTTACAGTCTAATAAAAATATGTTATATTCAGCTTAGCTAAGTGTATACATGTTTTGCAAAATGTTCTATCTGCTACAGAAATGAGAGTAACTCATAATGTAATTATGTTTGAACAAATACAATAAATATCTGTATTTTGTTTGATACAACTGTGGATTAACATATACTGAGATGGATACAAACCCTCTTCACTGCCAAGAATACACTTCTACAAAGGAAATACTACATACAAACTTTGATCAGAGTTAAATTTATTGCCGTAAAGCACTTTCCTTATCTTACATGCTTTTAATTAACATTGGTCCCAGATGCCAACAAACATTGTCCACCTTTAGCTTAAAATACAATTGTCTTACTGAAGATTTTAATAGGAAAGGAATTATATACCAAAAAAATTGAAAAATTATCTTTAGAATATTATTTTATTTTTTTAAGTAAAAATATATATACACACGCAAGTAAACTGTTTTACACTTTAAAAAATAAAAACGAAGTCTGAACACTGACTTTCCTCAGAAATTCTTCCAAGTCTAATTCATTCAACCTCTGGGAATCAGCAGGACTGAGTCTTCCAGTTACTGACAAAGGGGAGAATACACATTTGTCCGTTGAATCTGGAAATCTCAACTTGCAGAACTTTTCTCAGTTTAAATATTAATCTCTAAGCATTTCAGTACAATTGCAAATAAACCAGTATGTTAAATCAGGTGGCAACAATTACAGCGTACGTGGAGACAGATTGTAGTGTCTGAGTGAAATCCTCCCATCCATGGCTTCCTATACAAAGATTATAAAAACTGCTGGGAAGGAAATCTGGTGATAATTTACTGCTACCTGATATGTCTACTCCCAGTCATTTTCCTCAGCAATTGTTCCCTTCTGTTGATCTCATATAGAGATAAAAATAAAGAAGAGCAGAGAAAAGGTCCAAGATGAAGAAGTGAGCACAGCATCACGTGAAACTGGCAAATGAGGAATGTTAGGAAAATAACTCTAGAAACATTCTTCCACTTCAGGCTAAAACTGATCAAATGCATTGAACAGAAAATACAGTGCGCCATGAAGTAAGGAAGAAAAAATAAATTAAAAATTTCACCTTTCCCTCAAATAAAGGGAAACTGTACAGGAAAATTGAACACCTTTTTTAAAAGTTCAAGACTAGTTGGACAAGTCTGATTTCTAAGAGCTGCAGGAAGATTCTAGACAGCAATGATTTTCAAAGACAAGATGACCACAACTTAGCTTTCAACTGTCTCTTCCTGACAGAGAGGACATTGTGTGTTCCGGGCCACAGACAGTTTCAGAGTGCACTCTGCTTGAGTAGCTGTGGGAAAACCACAAATCTGGATGCAAATGTTCTGGCAGAGGATTCATCTGCTAACACACAGCCAATGTGTCCTCAAGTTTCTGAAGCTTCAGAAAAAGAAACATGCCTGGGGACCTGTTTCTTCTTCACACAGCTTTATTTTTAAATACTAGTTTCTGTTCGGTGAAAACTGTACAGCCTTGACTATTTTAAAAACCTTCAACAGTATGCTGTACAACAAACACTAGTATAGAAAATGAACCAAATAATGTTACTCCACTGAGTAGGTGAAGCTCATGCACACGCACACACACAAACAAAATGATCGTGTAAATAGCGAAGTTAAGGGATTTATAAATAGCAAAATCTTTGAATAAAGTATATACATTTTTAGGCTTTTTCTATAAACATATAAATATATATAGTGCTCCTAGGAGAGACAAGGTAACTGTGTTCTACATCACAACTTAGAACATAAGATTAATTGATGTTACTCTAAAGGCCTTTGAGGTTTTTTCTTATGTATTCATACCCTACACAGTTAACACTTGCAAAGATATCTTTTCACATTAGTTCCTCTTTCAATCTACAAAACCATTTTATGTTACAGTTCAACAGCCTGCAGAGCAGTGAACAGGAAAGATGGCACTGCATGCTGAAATAGTAAGTGCGAAGACAATGTAGAGCTTGTCTGTGGAGTGCACTTCAGCAAGAGAGCTACAAATGGAGCATGAGAAACTGCTCAAGACACCATCCTCAACCTCCCCACCTGCAGACACGCCAGGGGCCTTTAGATGCACACCAATAAAAAACTGTTTTAAGATACACTGCTCTCACAAAGGGAGTAACATTTTGCTTCAACAGTAAGACAATTATAGGTTAATAGGACTGCCATAACATAACACAGATAGGGCCAGGCACCGTATGACTCTGAGAACATCCTGTAAAGTACTGTGCACTCAACTTCTACTTCTTTAAGGATTATTTTAATGTGAAATGAGTATGTTCAGTACCCATCAAAAGCACTCATCATTTCATAAGGTAAAGCTAAGGATGACCAATTCAAACAACTCTGCATTAGCAGTAACCATATCTATTCAAAAACAAATGCTAAATTGATGATGCTCAGAAAAAAATACCAAAGGGCTCACATTAACTGTGAGTAATTTTTCAACTAATTTCACTTTTAAAACCCCATACTACTCTGTTTAACTACTTTTGGAACAGGTTTCAAATGGAACAAATGGTGGTGAATTTAAATAAAAACAACAAATCCAAAAACCCCACTCATGAAATTACCATGGGCTGAATGATCATGATTAGCAAGCACTCCACTGCTTACGTGGGTTTTGATAGTCTTTGCTCAAATAAAAGCTCTCATCTTTACCATTCTGAGGAAAAAAAAGTGTTTTTTTAAAGTTACAGTTCAAAAATCCTAAATACAAAACACATGGATGCTATGGAACCCCATCTGTCCAGGGTTAAAGCATGTTTCACACCAAACTGAACATCAGTTGTCCCTTTAAAACATCCGAGGGTCAAAATTAGGCTAGTCACACATTATTTTGTTTCCTTAGGGACATCAATGAGATTAAAAGTGGAATGTACTGAGGTTATCCACTTTAAAAATCCCACACTTTGGTGGGATTACTCTTTTTTATTAAAAGAAATTCATTTCACATGCTGTGTGTTCGATAACTACTGTGTGTCACGCAAAAGACAGTTTTCCACATTTAGAATTGCTCACAATGAAGCCCTGAGGTAACCGCCTTTTTTCCAGGCAACAGTAATACAGTTCCTTTTGACATTTAATCTTCCTTTTACAACCTATACTAGTATATGCAACTTTAAGCAGTCAATATGATTATCAATTGTTCCCAAAGATGGGATCAGTCCAGGTTTTGCTTTTTTTTTTAATAGTTTTTAGGATAAAGACTCAGCAGAACGGACTAATTTGGGTGCAGTGTCTTCTAAAGAAGCTTCAACTGAATTCCCCAGGTCTCCATTTTCATGTCCATCAATATTTGGCTTCTTATCAAACACTGCAAGTTAAAAAGAAAATTGATTTAAGGAAAGAAGCAATCTTGGAAAGGACAGATCAGTGATCCTTGTTTCAAAAGCTGGAATGTTTGCCGAAATGACTACCAAAATTGAAGCTGACAGGTTTTTAGCAGAACAGAGCATGTCAGGAAAATAGGAACTGTTTCTTTGCTTTCTGATTTAAAAAATGAATCTGAAGAAGCCACCAACATGAAGTGTTAAGGGGAATTAACAACTCCTAGTCAGAGGTAGGAAAAGATAAGAATAAATTTGAATTTCAACCTTTGGGAAAAGATGACCAAGAAAAAAGTTCATAAGTTAATTCAGTTAATTGAGTTGTATCTAAGTAAACCAGGCCAAACAGTGAGGGACCAACCAGATGAACTGACAGCCTATTAGTAGGTTAATTGAATTGACAGCAGATTAATTTTACAATGAATATAAAAAAAGCATTTTCCAGAAATTGGTTTGCATATTGAGACTTCAGAATGAAACTGCACGTAAACACATATTAGAAGGTTTACCTTGTGAGGGTTTGACATCCACATTTGCATCTTTCCTATTAGAACTTGAATTCGCACCTTCTTCCAATTCATCAAGATATAAACGGTAACGGTGTCCACTCTCATCCTCATATTCTACGTTTTCATCATCCGAATCAACTTCTGGAGCAACGTACACTACTTCAAATTCGATTTCACCTCTCTAAAATGTAGCCAAAAATACAAATTTACTTCCTACTGCACAGCTACCCAGCAGGATTACCAAGACGAGCTAGGTTACTAAAACGAATATGTTTTACTGTTGTAAACACATTTACAGTAGTGCTGAATATTTTGGATAGGTATCTAAGTTTTTACCGACTAAAGTAGAACAGCTCTATAGCTAAGCTTTTACCAAAACTACCCATATTTCTTATATGCCAGTACATTTCAAACAGTCATTTCTAAAGAGGAAGTTTTCTGATAAATTAAGCACACCTGTTAATTGTCAGAAAATGGGAAGCAGACCAGGAAGAAGATTCTAGACCACAAAGCATGTGAAAAACATTGTTTGGCTGGAGCTGTTCAGTCATAAGAGTAAAGCATATGTCACTAAATAGTTATTTCTGTGGGGCAATGTAATAAATTGATTTTCATCAGCCTTACTGAATAATGATTAGCCAATACATGTTTAACTGAACCACTACTGACTCAGCATTTTTCTCCTTAAATTGCAAAACATAAGAGGATTAAGTGTAAGGTGATAGAGCCTCAAGAATCACTGTAGCTTAGCATTACACTGTACTTAATAGGAAATATTAAAATTCAAGGTAATTCAACAGGAATTACGCAGGAAGCACCTAAATGTGCCTATGGATAACAGATCCAAACTGACCTGTTGGGAAAGAATAGTTACGGCTTCTTTATGCTTGGCATCTCTTAGATTAACTCCATTTACTGCCAGAATAGCATCACCAACATGCAGTCCTCCACATCGATCAGCAGGCTGCCCAGGATGGATTTCAGAGATCAGTATTGGAACACCATGCTCCTTCCCACCCTATTCAAAAAAAAAAGGGCAAATTTTAATTAACTGAGATGTCTTTCAACATAAAATTGACATTCAGATAGTAGCTCCTAAAGTGCTTATTTCAACTTCTATTTTAGAGAATTAGAAATCATTCTTCAAACAAAGAATGTTTAAGAATGCGTGAGCTGCTTCCCTTAATTCTTCTCCCCACAGAAGAATGGAAAATTTTGAATATGTACTCAAAGTCAAAGCACACAATTCTGAATACTAATAAAACTACAAAATCATATACAAACTAATGAAAAGCAAAAAACCTCACTAAAAAAAGCGTATCAGGCACCATACTGACTTGCAAGAAACAGTATTCATATGGAGAATAAAAGTCTAATTGTCAGAATTTTCCAAATTTGTTGTAAAAAGTTTACACAGCTTTTGTTAGGCGAGAGATGCCAATACAGATACTTTAAAAAAATTTATAATCACAACAGCTAAGCTTTGGAAGTCAGGTCTCAGATTGTCTCTGCTCTTCTAAATACTTACACCTGGAATCACCACTGGCTAATCTGCTAAAGTGTCTATACCCTACACATAAATTGAAATCCTAAGTTTACCATAAAGTAGCAATTATCTATTTCCTAATCTATCAAAATGGATCTTGAAGTTCTATGACCATAGTTATGGATTTTTGTATGCTTTTTTCATTTGTTCTAACCACACATTTACTGACCCATGCATTCTACAGAAGTAGGAATACAAACTTGAATTGCTGCTTCTGTGTCATAGAAAATAAATGCAAATATTTACTGTGATTGAAATTCCTAGTCCTTCATGGTCTTCTTTAACTAGCAAAACTTTTCTGATTGGACCAACACCTTGACTCTTCTTTAAGGCATCAGGATCCTAGTTTCATAAGAAACAAACATAGCACAAACATAAATGTGTGAACCAAAAACTGATGCATTTCAGCATTTTGGGTTTTTGTAATTATATACAGGCAGTGTTATGAGCAACAGAGTTTTAGACTAGCTCCAGGCAGGACAAACTTACAGTGCCCCTTTACAGAAAGGGAGTGAAATCAGAAAAGATTCCTCATTATGCACCTCTGATGAGAATAGTTGTTTAAATTACTTCACTGCTGATTAGTGCACAACACAGAACTTAACCTCAAAAGAAGGAAATCAGCTGCATATTAAAAACACTAAGGGACTACATGAAGAATTGCTGATCATTGCTGAAATGTTATATGATGTAAACTCATCTTAAAGTAACCAAATGACAGAAGATGATGTAATATACTCCCAAGGAAGAGGTTGTTTGCCTGAGTTTATTTTTATTGTAATAAAAATAAACCACACCAAAAGCCATGGAACACAAAACTAAAAGAGAGACTAAATAAATCAAGGTTTGTTTTTTCCTTTTAAGTAACTGATGCCATTATGCATATCTTTAAAATCACAAATACATGTATTTGTCCATCAATGTTTTACATGCAATTAGCAACATAAGCAGTAAGACCCATCTGACCAACTAAGGTATTTAGAGCAGATCAAAGCAAAGCACTTCGCTGAAAATGTCTGGTTTCCTGTACTGAACACTGGGGTGATTAACAGGACATGTGCTATACTGGGTGAGTTTTACCAAAGATACCCATAGTGAAATGCTGTTTAAAGGCTTTGTTTTAAAAAGTACCTTTAGGAGGAAAAAAAACAACTCACAAATAATTCTTTTACAGAGTGTCAATTTATCTGGCCTTTTAAGAAAAGAAATTAAAATCAACTTCAGTTTAATCTAATGCTAAAAATTTTATTCTTGGTTTTTGTAAGTAAGTTAGATCCACATTTTGAAACCTAGGTTACAAAATTCTGCTGTTAAAGTTGTATTTATACACATAAATACATATATTTATATCAGAGGCTCAGTTTTCAAAAGGACTGAGTGCTCCTAGGTAAGTCAAAGGAATTGTATCATCTTCCGTGGTCATTTAGAGGGATATGCTATTCAGCACAGAACTGTCCTTCAGCATACAAAAGGAAAACATATTTACAAGTGACATTTGAAAAAAACACAACACTGAAGTGAAAACAATCACAAAGATGAAGAGGTAGCTCATATCTGGAAATCATGGAGGAATGGCTCATCTTTTCAACTTACATGTCCTGGTGGTGCTTGCATTGGTCGTTTGAGGTCATTCCGACCTCGACAAGCTCTAATGACAGTTTTGTGGCGGTGAAGGTGTATTTCTGCTTCCAGCTGGTTCCACAGCTTGTCGTGAGCAGGTCCTTTCATATCCCGGCCCAGTAACTGAATCTGCTGGACCCTACACAGTGACAAAGAGAGTAAAACAATGCTGCATTACAACTGGAAAAGCAATGCACAGTAGGACTCATACACCTCATCTGGCTGCAGCACATGATCATGCAGCAACTGGTGCAAGAACCCTGGGGATTTTTGCTCTTCCTTTTGTTAATTAACTGGAAACGTGAGGCTTTTCCTCCTTAGTCTTAACCTTGAACCTGCCTCTGGGGATGCAAAGGAAGGAAACAACAACAAACGACTTACGCGAGGGGACATTCACATGGATTGACTTCACATACCTTCCAGCTAGCTCCTTATCTAAATACTTGGCTGCCAATCTTGCTCCATAAACCTCAGCCTGAAGCACAGCTATGTGTCTACGGAGGGCTTCATTCTCCTTCCTCAGCAACTTCACCTCAGCTTCCAGTTGAGCTTCTTTGACTTTTTCCTTCTTGTTAGCTTCAAGTTCTCTCTCCTTTACAATGACAAAAAAAAAAAAAAAACAAAAAAAAAACAAACAAACAAACAAAAAAAAAAAACCAAAAAAAACCAAACAAGAAAAGAATGTTGAAAAGGTTTTATCCAAGTTAATAATGAAAGAACACTTACTGTTTCTGCATACACAATCTGAAATTATTTTCCCGTGTACAAGACATGCATGCAGGAAAAGAAATTTAAAAAAATGAAAGAAAGCAGGGACTCTGGCACTACAGCTAGTGGTTTGCATACTATCCTACACAAAGGTGGAAAAATTTAAATAGCCTGAATATCATCCTTTCATTTTCTTGTCTTGCAAATAGGAGATTGAAAGTTAAGCAATACTATTTTCAAAATTAAAGAGTAACCATGAACCTACTAAATATTTCAATTTAACTAAATTCTTTAACTATGATGATGAAGATGATGATGACGGAAACGTAAGTCCATATGTCCTTAAAATGACAATTATTTTCATGCAAACAACCAAGAAATGTCCAGCCAGAGACATTTCCAGATTAGAGTCTGAAGATCACATAAATAAAGCCAAGGATTCTACACATGAAGATGCCCATCCTGACAAAACTAGAAGAAAATTAGTGCAAAATAGCTCTGTTTAAAAAAACCCCAAACAACAACCAAACAAAACAAAAAACCCACATTAAAACCACACTTTGAGCAAGCTATCACCCTGTGCTTCACCCCCTGAAAAACAAATTATGGAAATATAAATTAGTCCTACACTGTTCCATCCCAAATGTACACAAATTGCATAGTCATTACCTTTTCTAATACCCAGAGTACTGGCACAAAAGGAATTAGATTGCTAATCTACAAAATCTACTTTAAGGAGAGCATGCTTGATAACTTGAATCTTTTATATCTTGCTCTGCATCCCTTTTACAAAGTGGAGGAAAACCCCCACCACAAACCAGGAAAATAGTAAAGACACAGGGTCTAATACTGTTTCCTTTCAAAAATGGCTGTCAACTGAAACAGCAATAAAAACTAAGTTCACCATAATGCATTTTTGAAGACACCTGGAGTACCCAAAAAAACCTGTCCTCTGTACCTGTACCAATTACATTGTTAAACAAATAAAACCAGGAAGTGCTACTAAAGAAGCAACAGGACAGATACAAAATTTTACAGAACTGGCAAGACAAATCTGTTATCAAATTGTGCATATGCTATTCACTATTCCAAGCCTGGATATAAAACCATTAATATGGCTGATATCACCACATTTGAGAAACCACACAAAGTTGGTCCTTCCAAATGGAATTATTTTCACAACAGATATATGGAAGCATTTACTGACTTTGCCAGAAAATCATCTCTGAATTTGATAGACTCTACTGCCTCCCTCATCTGTTAAATACTTTTATCAGTTTAGAAGAACAGAGTACACACCTATGTATATGTTGGTCAAGAATTGCCCAGCACAGTGCTCAGGAGGAGCAGTTCAAAGAGTGCTTGACATCACTGGCACTTCACTTCCTGCAATTCCCATGATGACCTTCCTTCAGATCAAGTTTGGCTTCATAAGCATATTAGAAAACACGCCACAAAAAGCCACTTCTGGTCTCTGGCCTTTGGGCTGGGGTTGTCTTGTGCAAATGACTCTGCAGCAAATCTCTTTCTGAACTGCAGGATCACACCTAAGCCAAGAATTTTGACTAATCTACATTTCAAAACAGGAATTTCTAAGATTATACCAGTCCTTTCTATTACTATTTTGGTCTTGGGCTATTTTCATTACAAGAATTCAAGAGTGTCACCATGCTGTGTTGTCTCTGCCACACACTTGAGGAATAAGAAGGGACACAGTTCAGAATTAACATCTGTTTTACAGCAGCTACAAAGTCCATATACAAATACAGTGTTCCTGTTAGCTCTGTTCCTACTGTCAATATTGCATTAGGGTGATCTAAATAGTACTATAGGCTCCCCGTTTTTCCACTTTTAGAACATGTGTTATTTGACAACTATAGAAAGAGAAAGACTAGAATTTAAGACAGGCATATTCCAACCTCCCTCAGAAAAGTGAACTGCTGAAGCGATCAAAGATTCTTGATTACACCAGCAAATTTCATGCAGCACATTTTACAGTATTTATACAAAGTAACCAGCTTAAACATCCTCATCCAGACTCAGATTTTCCATTGATTTTCTCTGAATTTGGTTTGTCATTTAAATTAAACAGGAACCTAAATGTTACATTTCTGTGTAGAATCACTTTTAGTCATGCATTTTAAATGTTACACCTAAAATACAAGGCAAATGCAATCCCATAGAATGTTCTCTTCCTATTTTCTCCATTATTATGACTACTGTTTTGTGACAGAGGTGCAAAATTACACCCAGAAGCCAATCTTCTATGGACTGTCTCCAACTGATCACCATATGAAATAAAAAAAAAATTAAAATGTTTGCAATACAGAGTCTCGGAAGATGTCCTGAAAGAGCATATCCTGTTTTGAATGACTGTCAAAAGATTTGACCAAAGTCTCAAAAATGTTTAAAGAAATCAAGGAAGTTAAGTTACATAATGTAACAAATATATTTGTTTCATGCTTTCTAGTGTTCATAGTATGGCACAGGTTCTGATAACAGAAAATGTATATAAAAAAATAAATGTTACAGCAAGGTTGAAGACTAAAGTTTACAGTTACCAGCTATTGTGTGGCTTTTCAAAAAAAACCAAATACTGAGTAATGATAACGAAGCATGTAACATAATAAAAGTAGAAAAGCTGTTTAAAAACCTTTCAAGTCTATCACTGTGAAAAGATAAAAGTCAAGTTTGCTTCACTTTTTATTTATATCTATGTATTATTGAGTTCATATGCTTTTGGCTGTTACATCAGCCAGTAAACCATATTAAATCATGCCCATGACAAAAATAAGGGGAAAAAAGAAGAAGTTGACAGGATTTTTTAAAATACAACATGCAGAATACTTCATATTACACTCATAGATGTGTTCAGTCTTTATGCTTTAGCAATGGTATAACACCTTAACAGTTTTTGAGATACTGCCAGAACAATCTTTCAGAATGTCAAGTTGCCAGATATCACCCCAAACTAGCTGTAGCAATAATAAACAGAATACATACAGAATTAGGAAAGAGAGCACCACATCTAAAAAAGAAAAATTAAAATGTAAAGGAAATTCTTTACACAGCACCTTGCCAACTGTTGGGAAGAAGGAACAAGCCAGATCTGCTTTGCCAGTTTCTGAGGCCAACATATATATAAGTTGTTGCACAAAACAAAAGCACTGCTTAAATATAAAAAATGGCAATCAGCATACTTACCATTTCATCCACAGAAAGGACAGACTTAAGACAGAAGAAAAGAGTTCCATAATTAGAGAAACAGGCAATAGGAACTTCAAGAAAATGCAACAACATAAATTATTTAGTCCAAAAGGACTTCACCAACAGACTGTATATTTCATTAGATGGCATAAAGAACAAACACACTGCTACAATTCTATTTAGCAACAATTTTGGTATTTTGCAGTGAAATTTATTTAAAATCTTACTAAAAACTTTAGTGTAGTATTGAAAACAATACCTTCTCCTAAAACACCAAGAATCTCTATAAATAGCAAAATAATACAATATACATGAAAGAATCACAGAAAATCCACTCTTGTAATATAACATTATACAGGTAATAGATTTTTTCCTTTCAGAAAGAACAACATAATATGAGTTACAAGAGGGACATAAAGGACAGGCAGAAGTATTAGAAAAGACATCAAGTGCAAAAACACACAAAAAAATTCAACTAGACAACTTCATACTCTCACAAAGAGTTATTATGATTGCACTAAGAAGGTTGTCCACTCCTAAAAATGGACTTGGGCTAAACTACACAATTATCAATTGCTCAGCAATCTAAACATTTTAAAATGTCCTAGTTCACCACTGTGTACAGTTTTACAGATTACCAAGTATATATTTATGCCAAGAGTCTAAAGAGTTTACATACAAAATAAGAGTGTCTGTCCCTCAAGAAAGGAGGAAGTCAATTAACAGAGCTTTATTTCCCCATTGCACATTCTGTTGCCACAGTTCTTCTTTGCCCTCAGAGACCTTCTGACTGCCAGAAGGTCAGCACAACAGTTTCATTTACCCAAACATCAGAGGTCCCATTTTATTGTCGTTTAGGCAGCCTCAGTTTTGCTTGTTCTAGCTTTGCAAACTTTCATAGTTTTCTTTATCTAGAAGAGTTTAAAGTTGAGCTTCTGTCCATTAAAGCTATGAATTCCCTAAAGGCAAAGTAAAACACTAGTCTTTATATTTATAAAAAGGAAAAACTAAAGGAAATTAGGCAGAGAATATCAGTCTAAGCTGAAGTTCAATTAATAAAGTTTGAACACAGATAAAACTGAACCAGTGTATGTAAAATGTATTTATTGCCACCGGTGGGAAAAAGACTGCTGTCAATAGCATGGAAATTTAATATATCTTTAGGAATCATTTATAACAAGGTAACAAGAAACAAAAAGCTTTAAATTACTAGTCTGTGTATTAGTCAGAAGTTAAGTTGAACTAAGAAAATTTGGGGACCAAAACCACTCACAGTGATGCGTTAACTTAAAATTTTCTACATGTAAACCTGCAATCTAACACTTAAAAAATGCTTGTGATATTTAAATAATGCTTATTTAAAAGCCATGAGAATTATTTAGAGCTCTAAATAAACTTCACCATACTGTAGCCATAATTTAGTACAGAATAAATTATGTGTGGACAATCCAGAAAATGTTGCTTTTATGCTCCATATACAACTATGTAGCCCAAGGATGACAGCTCTAATCAATTACAGCTTTTGAATCTGAAACACAAAGAATTTGGCTTATTCCTGTTGTTCAGTGATTACCCTAGACATCCTTTAAAATTTATCGTCTACTACTATGTTTTATTGTAGATTAATTAACAGGACAAAATAGCAAAAGAGACTAATCTAATGTTCCACATCTGTTGGGAGTAAGTATTTGCAACCAAACTGTGAAGCAATTTTAGATAGTCAGAGACAGACTTTGATTCATACCAACAGTTAGAAACCACATGTATACAACACTACTCTACTGTATTTTTTAATTTACAGAGTCATTAGAACCTGAATTTGTGGAGTGGCTAAAAACAAGGCAGTCTATGCCTAGGCTATCAGTCAATGCCAACTAACTGCACAGATTAATTGCTGTTAACTTTTGGTGGGCTTTGTAAAGGTCTGAGTTTTAAAAAAACATGCAGTCTACTGAGTGCTTCTATTATAGCCTTCTACTATTATCTTTTGCAACTTCAGTCTTCAGAAAAGCTTTATAAATCACAAAAACATTTTCTTTTTTTTACTTTCAGAAACCACTAAAAATTGTTTATTTACAAAAAACTTCTTAAATCCTTACTCTTTATTCTGACATTATTCATCTTATTTTTAATGGTTGCTAACAACCAACTATAAATGTTATTAAAAGCAAAAAAACTAATATTTTTAAATGAGAATTTGTAATCAGCTTATTCACACCTTCCAAGGAAAAACTTCAGCCAAGAGAGGAAGAAGAGTAATATATAATCTCACATTCAAGTTACCATACTCACCAGTTTTGCCTTAATAGCCCCAGAGTCAACATTCTGACCAGTCTTGGCATGCAGCTGAAGCTGAACAGCGTGGAGCTGCAAAAGCTGATCATGCACTTCCTTTTCCAATACTGCTTTCTCTGCCTGCGTTTCTGTCAGTTCAGACTTCAGATCAACCAACTGTGCCTGTGAAGATACAATCCATCATAGTAATGAGAGCAAGGATTAAATGGGGTCACCAGAACTGTGACACATAACAGCATTTGCTGGTACATGGATGCTGTACCTGGTGGAATACAGGTTAAGAATACCTGCTATCACACATTCCTCTGCAGCCCAGCTTTAACGCTGGATCATTTGCAGGATTTTCTCCCCAACTTGCCACAAAATTCATGCAGCCACAGAGCCAGCATCAAATGGCCATATTGCCAAGAGTAACAACAGCTGAGCTTTCCTTCATGCAGACAATAGCATGTGATGCTGATGTTCACTCCAAAACAAGGCAATCGCATTGAACCTATGTAGGATTTATAGTCGTAGCAATGTAAACACAATTTTAAATTGTAAAATTATTAAATCTTACTGAAAAAAATTGCTCAAAGTAAAATTACAGTTATTTATCTAATGCTGAAGTCAAATAATCCTATTTACAGCTGGTCTACTCTCAACAGTTTAACTGAAATAGCAAATTAGGTGGGTAAACTAGAAGTTATGAAATGCCCCTAAAATGCATGTGTAGAAAACAAGGAATAGTTACTAACTCTTGAAAAAAAGTGGTTTTGAAACATTTTAAAAACAGTTTTCATGTAGGTTTTATGTTACAAAGCAGAAATCTGTAAGGAAAGAACAAATACTAACATGTTTACAAAGTTACTTATTATCAAAGTTCAAGTAGCATTTTACAAGATAAGCTACATTTAGATAAGCTTTAAAGCTATTTGCCAAAAAAAATCACAGACTATGATTTCAGGGGATTTTTAGGTAAATTCCCAGAGTATGTTTTTGCATCCAAAAGATCTGGAACTAAAGAGCTAAATGAAAAAGTGACTCATTCTTAAAAAATGCCCTCTCATATTAAAGCAGGGTATTTTAGGTATTTTAACAACATTATACTAACATTCAAATTAACAGTGAAACTCAAGTTGCAAGGCAGCTTGGTATAAAATGTCTGTATCTGTTAATGAAAAAAATTAGGAAGGATTGACTATCAGTGGGGAGGATTTACTGGGTCTAACTTCAGGTACATAGTTTAGATGGACAGCCTCCTCAAGCTTCCAGAGTAATTCAGAGATAAGGAGGCACTTCCAGAGGCGATTCAGAGCACCCAGAGTGCAACTGATGAGATGGATCAAGCCAACCTCCAGTGTGTGGCTGCCAAGAACACTCTCCCTTCCTCTTGGCTATGCCCTTTAGTCCCACATCTCTGGGACTGAACAGAGCAGAACTACCTCCCCCTGTCCCTTGAGGCAGAGCCTCAGCAGATCAAGCCAGCACTTACTTATTGCCAAAAAAAATGGAGCTGCATGCATTCTCACCTTCCAACTGCCAGAATAGCAAAAATAACTTGAAAAATTTGCAAACCCTTGCAAGAACTCTAAAGCAGAAATTGCCTTTTACAGTAAGATGATACTTAAAATACTACAAAGCCAAATAATTTCAGAGAAATGAGTTACTTACAAAGCTGCATTGCTGTCCCCAGTGACCAGCCACAGTTGAAAGTCTCTCTGCTGTGGTTTACCCACCTTCTAACAAAAGCAGACACACACCTGAACTAACACAGCAAATGAAAATATCACCAGCATAAAAGCTGATGATACAGTACAGAGCAGATAACAAAGACCTTAATAATGAAGGCACAGTTTGACCCAGTCACAATTTCACATAATAACAATATTTTGTTATTATTACATACTGCATATATTAAGCTTACTTTAAAAAAAATAAGACCACTACTGTCTTACTCCATTCTAACAGCTAACATGCTGACTTTTATTGCTTTTTTATACACAGACACATTCTCTCTCCTCTACTCTAATTCAAAAGACCTGTAGAATGGCAAGGTGGCAGAACAGCGAAATTAGATCAATTTAATATTGTCCAACCTCACCTAACAGAGAATGGCAATTGAAGTTCTGGTGGGAAAAAAACCCAAATTTATTTCCCTGTGCAACTAACAAAGCAGCAAGAATGATGGCCACCAGCTTTGCAGGGTGAATTGAACTAACAACGTATAAAAAAAAGACTGTCAGATGCATAATAAAAATTAAAAATAGTACTCTGCATATAACCTGACATTTAAATTCATACCCTGCTGTTTTAATCATAGAATCATCGAACCACAGAATGGCCTGGGTTGAGAGGGACCTTAAAGACCTGGTTCTAATCCCCCTGCTATGGACAGGGACACCTTGCACTAGACCAGGTTGCTCAGAGCTCCATCCAGCCTGGCCTTGAACACTTCCAGGAATGGGGCATTTCAAACAACCTGTTCCAGTGCATCACCACCCTCACAATAAAGAATTTGTTCCTTTTATCTAATCTAAATGTACTCACAGTTTGAAACCACTCCCCCTCACTCTGTCACTACATGCTCTGGTAAAAGTCCCTCTCCCATCTTTCTTGTTGCCTCACTCCAGTTACCATAAGGCCTGAATAAATAAAGAGCACAAAATAAAAAAAAAGCAAAATGAGAAATGATAAGAGCATATATAATGGAATTAATCTGTTTACACATTATGAAAAGTCATAAATCTATCCCCAGGAACCGATGCAGGCACAAGAGTCATGTCAAAATGCAAACACAACAAGCTACTTTCATATCCAGTGATCTACTTCTATGAAGGCTGACAAATATTTACATTACTTCACAGAAGTCCTGCCATTCTCAGCTTGGCCAGCTCACTTAATTTTCCTTTATATTACTCTTACTAGCACCATTTTTTTATCCAAATTCCCTCAATAAGTTATAAAGAAAACATATGAAAAGACTGTTGGAAATTCAACCTCTCTATCTTCAATTTTGGAAGCTACTTAGTAAAAACCAGGGATGGGGCGGAGATAGCAGATGAAATCACGAGCACAAACAAGGACTATCAGTAAAGCCATTCCTTCCCAGAGCACCATTCACTGCATGAGGCAAGGGTTCTGCAGAAAAAGATGGTGCCAGATAATATTAAATTTCAATTTCTATAAAAATAATAGGATAAACACGAGGATAAACTAATGTTGCACAAGGAACTGTACTAATCCTTTAATTTGGATGCACTCTCCAACAAGACTGTCAAAGAGAGATGCCATGTATTTTGGTGGTCACCTGCAACTACCCTAGTATTTGCAGAGAAGTCAGCTGGGGGCAGAAGTTACAAACATCCAGCCACAAGAGACCATTGAGCTTCATTGTTAGGTGAGTTCAGGAAGAGCCACCAAACAACAAAAACAGAACAGAAACTTTGAACGGGGAACAATGAGGGGCAGAGGTTGAAAAGAAGGTAGTGTGTTCACTTTCATAACCTCCTCTTAACTGTAAGTTGCTGATTCAGCAAAAAAAAAGAACACTTCTGGGCAGAACATCAAATACCGCTCATCAGCAAGCACCCCACTGCAAGGTTACACCTTAGTTTCTTTCTGCTCCCTTCTTTGTGTCTCTGCTCCAGCCAATGCACAGCAAACAGCACCACCAGGCTGTGGTCATGGAAGTAGGATTTAATCATGAAAACCTACACCTACATGAATCAGGCAGACAGGACATGAATCTACTGCTTCAGATTATCACCACAGGCTATTTCTAAATTCTAAAAAAAAGTCTACAATTCAAGTAAACTGGAGATCTTGGTCAAATCCATCAAATAGCAAAACTCAGCATTTATCTTCCACACAATCTAACATCCAGATGATACCAGAAAAATAGTTTAAAAAGGCTAACTAAACATTTAGTCAATTTTGGGACATATTTTGCCATTTACTAGATGTTTTGTATTTCTCAAAAGTCTTACAGCTATGAAAATTAAATGCCAATTTCAACTGAAATAACTCAAGAATTTATAAACTACTCTTTTTATTCCCATAGGAGATAAAAGAAATCATGGCATTAAGCAATTAATATTTCTTCCACAGAACATGTCAAAAATTAAAAAAAAAAAAAAATCCCTAGGCAAAAGAGCTCATACAATGTCCTATTTTTAATCAACAGTTCTTATTTCCTGTTCAAGCAGTTAAAAATCATCAAAAAACTGAGTTTGTTACATTATCTTACACTGAATATGTATTTTAAGCTGGCAATAAAATAAATATCATCCTAAATGCTGGAGTTAATTGCATTTATAGTCATGGAGTTCTTTAAAGTCTTAACCAGTATTTTTCATCAGGAGTCTTAGAACAAAATATTAGCATTTAAGCCTCTTCCAATCAATTTATATAATATTTTTCATATGATGGTCTGAACTCTCATGTGTACATTTTCACAGAAAAGTGACCCTTAGATATTATAACAGAATAGTTAGAATAACTAACAAAAAATAATTTATTTCTATTAGATCTCAGAGACATACTCTAAGATCTTACACTAAGTTTATACATTGTAAAACACAAGAACATAGATTGTGCCCTGAACAGCTTACAATGTAAATACATCAAGGAAGGGATGAATAAATGTAACAGAGAAGTACAATTACAGTGGTATTTTTGTATAGAAGTGCACAACAGGAAGCAGATAGATGCTAAAACCACAAGTTACATATGACTGCTCAGAAGCATCACTGCTTGAATGAGGCACTAGAAGATGGCAATATTGCAACTCCTGAAGATCTAAAGCATGAGGAGGAACACACAGAAACTGAGAAAACTTCACAAAGTGCGATGATGGTGACTTACATACCAGGCTGACAGGAAACAACCTCCACTACTGATAGGGAAAGCAGTTGCAGGGGGGTGAGGGGCAAACTGAGAGATGGCATCATTAGATAAAGTAACGACAACGGGTTTAGCTTTGGGAAAAGCTTTTTCATTTTCTGAGCTATCATTGCAGTAACTTCTGCAATATGGACAAGAGTTGCATTTGAGCAAACAGATATAAAAGATATCTATGACTTACACATTGCCCAAAGTGGACCCAAGCTGAATTGGCAAGCTGGGTCATAGGCCTGCATACTACTAGGGCAAGACAGTGGCATTACTCATCACAGCAAATAAAAATAAGAGGAAGACCTGAATGAACTCAAACTGTAATGAATGCACGTCTTGGTATATGAATTTCTAGCTCAAAAAAAGTCTAGGCATCATTCAAACATAGTAGAAAACTCAGATTTTTCAGCGAAGAGAAGGTAGATACATACAAAAGGATCCATTAGCAGCCTTAAGTGACTAAAAGTCACAGGCGAAGCACACATCAAAGGCCTTTAGTTTCTGTTTAATTTCAGGCCTTTAGTGCACATCTTATTCATTCTTATGCCAAGCCTTCTAAACTCATAAAGGTCTGAAAACCGTCTTTCTAAAGATTTTTTTTCCACCATATAATCTCTGATTGCCAGAAGCTAGGAGTTTATTTCAGAATTTTTTAGTTACCTAAATAAGGCCATCTAGTGCCATCTTTTTATCTGTATGTCTACATTTCTCCCTATTTCACCCTCCTTCCCTGTTGATTTGAACTGAATTAATTTTCAAAATACAAATGAATCTATTAAAGGGGTAAAGGTGTGTATGATTTAAGTTCCTACAACATACAACTTTTACATTAAACAGCTGCTAGGAGGAAAGAGTAACAGATTAGTGCCCTTTCAGAGGGAGAAGTGGGAAGAGTCAGATCTTTAGCTAATTTGTTTAATCCACAGAGACAGAAGCCGACAGCCTGGTGTACAGGCAGCACACGTGCAGTTCTGAGCTAAAGACTGAGCTGCTGTCTCATGTCCAGCCAACTAACCAAAAAATGTAGGGATGAAAAGGCAAAGGAAAGGATGCTGTGATGTGGAAACTTCTAGATCATGCAAGAGAACAGGAACTGCCTGAATCAGAAGGCCTTAGTGACTTGAAAAAGTGCTCAACATTTCCATTCCCCACAAATCACGAGACTTCCAAGCTCCATTGATTCTGTTACCAATAAAACACCTCTGGTGTACATATATATACTTAATAGGTAATTTTAAAGGACAGGTCCTTATGTATCTTGCTATGGGATCAAACCAAAATTCACAGACAAATCAAGTTTATGAGGTGCTTTTATTTCCTCAGCACCATGTCCTTATGTAATTTATACTAGACTCCATGAAGTTTACCAACATATGCATTTATGTATTTCAACATTCACTCCTGATCAGGACTATTAACCTTCTGATTTAAAGGATGCAGCACCCAGGATCATGAAACACAACAGAGCACAGTACAATGCTGCAATTACTCTGTGGCTCCTGTGCCAGCATATGCACAAAAAAGCAGTATAAATATCAAGATATGACACTAGCATATGTGCTTATCACTTAATTCCGGCGGCATTTTTTTAAAGACAGAAGCATCATTTAAAGGCAAATGCAGGTAAAAAATAAAAATCTTTAATTATGCTTTATAAACAATGAAATAATTCCTCAGTGTTCCCATAACATTGCACAGGTGCAGGACAGAAAACAGTTTTTCAGAACATGACAGTTGCAGCTCCTACAGCCTGCAGATACACACTCAGACACCAGGTACACAACAACAGAGCCTGGCCTGCACAGCCCACACACTGCTACGTTTTCAAGGGGTCCCCTTGATGTGAAGTAGACAGAGCTCTTAATTATTACATTTCTCTAATTCCTTGAGGAAAGGATTGTCTCCATCATCTCACCAGTATCACTTCACCACTTTGCCTACAGCTCTCCAAAAGACAGGAACACTCTACTCTTCCTCAGCCTTGACTATTCAATTCTTCCTGCCTAGTAAGCAGCATTTGCTGCAATTTGTCACACAACCCTATTAAGTTTAATGGACTGCTTTCAATGAGAAACCATGGAACAGAGCAGAGCTCTGTTTAATCTCATGGTGCTCCCTGCAAAGCTAAACAATCTGACAGGACTGCACAAAATGAGTTCCTGAATAGATGATACACTTGGAAACCATATTTTTTATGATAACCCCCCCCAATTTCACCACAGCGCTTACCACTGTGGAGTGGTAAGAAAAAAATGTTTCAAGATATTATTGGAAAAGACTGTACTGACAGATTATTAGATTATATTAAAAGCCTTTATTTCATTATTATTGTGACCCCAAAAAGGACCTTTGTGACTTCAATTTTTAGCTAATGCTAAATTTAACAAAACAGTCTTTATCATGGCTAATAAGAACATGAACAACAAAATTTATGACTAATGACTCCCTAAATAAACAGTATTGTAGTGTAGCTATGTAAGTAGTCTTGGTAAAAATGGAGTGTATCATACTGAGGACACAAATTAATCATAAATTAATTTAATCCACTTTTATTATGTCCCATACAGAAGATAAAGGACATAAGACAAATGAGTTGCTCCATTTCTCAGGTTCTATTCTAGTCCTGACAAAACATTCAGGGTCAGCAAATTAAAGGATGCAAAGCAACACTCCTACTTTGTTATCTTCTCTGCTGAAGACCATTCTGGATATGTAATTATCTGCACACTTTTCCTCCCAACAATTAAAGGATAAATAATAATACCACACCTTAAATAAAGCATCTTAAAAATTTGGTTTCCATTTACATAAATAGATACAACCACCAACATTTTTACACCTGTGACTGATCTTTTTCACCTTTATCATTAAAATACCAGCTACTGTTTCTTGCTACTGTTTTACTTTGTGCTTGACTGTTTTATTCTGTTTACACCTACCTACAGAAGAACAAATCACTTTTTTTTAAAAATCACTTTGCTGACAGGGACAAATTTCTGACTGCCTCACAATGACTATTTTTGTCAGGGTGCTCATGCTTCTAGTTGCTTATCAGGAAGACACAAATCTGTTCTTAGAAGTTATATTGATAGTTTTATTATTTTCATAATTTTGAAATCCATACTACCTATGCAACGTAAATCAGTAAAAAACATAAGAAATATAAACTAATATACTGGTTTCCTCTCACTTTCTCTTTAGTAGCTCCCAACAAATGAGACAGAAAAGGAAAACACTTTACCACAAACAGACTGAAAATGAATTAGGCTAGTTAAACTTGTGTAGAAGTATATAGGCTTCTGATACAGGAAAATATTAATTAAGTATAGGCATAATTGTAATTAGAAAGGGCATAATGATTCTGATAGAAGTTACATGTATCACACTAATGACAACTTAGTATATAAGCTGACTGGAAAAATGCATGTAAATCTATATTTCCTGAATATGTGAAAAATGCTCAAATTTTAGGATATCAAATTAGCTGGACCAAATCTCACCCCACCGATATTTCAAAAAAACACACTCTATCTAGTACCAACAGATTTCTAATCCAAAAGAGAGAAAGTATTAAAAGTCCAATTAATAAAATAATACCTCAGTAACTACTGGGAATATTAATGTCATTTGAAAAAAATAAATAAGCTATTGCAACTATTCTATATGTATGTATATACATACCTCACATGGACAAAAAATATATCTTGGTCTTCAACAAGTGCATTTCTCATTACAAAATAAAGGAGAGAGGCAAAAAAAAAATCCAGACAGACCTTCCTAAGAAGGTATATGGTCCTACCTTGATTAAAGTAGTGCCAAACAACAGAGCAGGACTGTACCTCTGCAGTGTGCTCCATAAGATGGAGCTTGCATGCTTATGGAAAGTTGCCATACACATAAAGCCACCTACATTTAGCTTTTCCAGTTTGCAGTTGGGTTTTTTTATTTATACATCTTCATATTACCCACATCATTCTGTATGTGCTTTAACTGAATAGGTTACAAGTTACTTACAGAAGAATTCAGCTTATAGAAACATGTTCCTCTAAACATACTGATCCAACTTAATCATGGACATAAAACTACATTTAACTTCTTAGACATACACGGTTTCCTCAGCTTTAGCATATACAGAGGCTTAATACATCTGCCAAGATACAGGGTGTGCTCCACCAAACATTCCTTTCTAGCTTGTTCATTTAAAATTGCAGAATCAGATTGGCAGTCAAAGTGCCAGAGTTAAAGTCAAGCTCAGTTTTCACTGGCACATTGACCTACTTCTTTTATTTCTACAAAACTGCAGATACACAGAACCTTTATTTTTTGAAATGGACATTTAGACAATGTCATAGTCAAGTGACAGTCAAACAGGAAAAAAAAACCCTATGAACTCCTTCTCAGTTAGACATTTTCTAAAATCTCACACACTGACCACCAGCATGCATCTGCTGATTTGTACGGCTTTCCAACAGAGAATCACAAAAAATCTCCTTCAAAATGTCTGTGACCAGCTCTAAAAGACCCAGGTATCCTAATAACAAGATACACTTCTCCATTTGTTCACAATGAAATGAGACTGATCTCAGAAAAGACAGTGGCTTGTATTGCCAAACACCTTTTTTTCTCTCTTTGGCAATCTACTTAATTCAACTCTGTCCCACTGTTACCAGCAGGAAAATTATGAAAACAAATCCTCCCCCAACATATCATTAGTTTAATTTAAGACTAAAAATATTATTAGCACAGTAGTAGATTTATAAACTTTCACCATCCTAAGCACAAGTAAATTTATTTGCATACATCCCCTGTGCATCTGAAATACCTTCAGACTCCTTCTAAAAATAACCTGGCCCAGAACTGCCAACATATAGATGCCTCTTGGGAAACTACTGTCTTCCTGGAACGCTTCTTTCACTACCCAGAAACACCCTCCATATAATATTTTACCTAGGCTCCTCTCTCTAGCAATAGATATACAGCAAGATGGCAACAATTTTTTTGGGAAGTCCTACAGCAGGAGCTTCCATCCACCAGACCTCAAGCTGTGCCTCTTAAAAGCAACTGTACCAATCAGAGAATGCGTATTAAGCTGATAAAGAGGATAAATCAAAGTATGAACTGCATTTCTTTATTCTTGCCTGCAATGTTATAATAAGACTCAACAATTTTGGTCAAGGAAATGGTATCCACAAACAACAGAATTATATTCAAAACTTTTTGTTGTTTGCTTTTATGAAATAATATCACTTATTGAGTAAGACAAGCCCAGTCAAATGTAGCTGCAGGAGTAAGCTTAGACAAACTTAGATTCAGTCCAAGTATTATTTTAATCCAAATAATGGATTTATTTGTAATATTTTAGTATTTCTCAAGATGGATCTAATTTATTGGCTTGAACAAGTGTACCTAAGTAAACTATTACAGAGGACATTTTTGTGACTGCCACAAAAGCTTTGTATTAAAATGTACAAACAGTATAAAGTTACAACGGTGAGTTATTAAGAAATGCTTGCAATCTTAAAAGTTACATCAAGTACAGTAACTCACATTATAAAAAAGAAGTAAAACCACCAACCACATCCTAAATGTCAGTATTGATGTTAGTGATTTCTTTCAAAATATGTAATTGTACTCTTCATATTGGTCACTGGGCTTCTGACTAGAAATCTGTGCACGTAAGAAGACAAGACACTCATCTTCAACAGAGCAGCTCCATCTTTTGGAGATTTTAAATGGCAGCTTTCATTTCAAGTTTATGACTCCAATAAACATGAGGTCCTAAAATTAACAACCTTCAAGGCAATACTAAAGTCTTCTAAAAGTCTATTTGAAAGATAAAAAACTCCTTTATACATATGAGGCCTAATACTACTCACAGTAATAAAAATACTTTATAAAGTAACACTTTTTATTCACTTCCAAAGCAGTCACTCTAGATAATCAGTATAATTTTTATCAAACAATTACCTCAAGCATACACAAAAATAATGCTAATTATTAACAACTGCTAACTGGGCTCCTTTGCTCTTCAATTCCTAAGAGATTCAGGCACAGATCTTCAGTTTTTTAGGTGCTCCTGATGATTTTAATTAGATACAAAAAACCTTTCAGGATCTGAGTTATATCATTTCCTTTCAAAATATCTAAGCTTGAAACAACCTTTCAAAGAAATCCACTCTCTTAAAAAAACCTGAAAACTCACTTGGTTTACAGGCCTGCACACAACAACCCACCATGCCTGTGCAGTATGCAATAAATTCTGATTATCTACCGTAAACTCATAAATCTCATTTTACTATACCTATACATCATGAAGCCTATTGCATATGTGTGTGCATATATCTGTGATATATATATATGTATCTCGCCCCAATACTGAACATATAAGGCAGCATATCGACATAAACACATAGAGGAACATCAACATCACTACAGTCAGCATTCTGGTGGAAAAAAAAAATAGATTAAAAACATTCCCAGTTTAACGAGATATTTGTTCTACTCTGAAAAATCCTGCTCCTCTGTAGAATTCCATGGGTTCTTTTGCATAACAATGTCTTCCTACCAGGAAGAAACCTGATTAAAACCAAAGACAATCTACTTACTTCCTACTGAAAGACACACCTTCAGAAGAGCAGGTTACTGCTTGAAGACTCTAAAATTCTTTTATTATAGTAAGTGTAACACAAAGGACTGAAAGAAGGGAATTCTGTCTATTGAAGCTCTTACAAAGCCCATATTTTCATGATGTCTCAGAATTTCTCCTCTTACTGCTATACCCTTACAAGTTAAAAAAACAAGCAATAGAAGTCTAACAAGTATGGCCTACAAGACACAGTAAAGAAAATGGAAGGCTTTAGTCCAGGGAAAAGGTAACTGAGGAAGAAACATCAAAAGCCTTCTAATTATAATTAAAAGACAAGAGGGCAGGCTCACATTCACACCTGCTGAGGACACCACAAATAATACCTACTAAACCAAAGACACTCAGGTTGGATAGATACAAAATGACCACGAAGTTCCCCAGAATCTCCTTCCAGAGTACTCCAGTTCTTTCACAGGCCAAAGGACCTGCAGCCCTGCCTCTCACCAGCATGAGGACCAGATAATGTGGCTCTGGCTTCTTTTCTCCCAGCCTGACTGAAACTCTGTATCAGGCATGAAGAAACCTTCCAACAGGAAGGCCAGTTATTCTTCTCCTCACAGAATGTGCGACCCCTGCTATTATTCTCAGTTACTAAGCTTGGCAGAGAGCTATTTGATCTCCTTTGATGTGTGAAGGAACAAGAGGACCTGTCAAAGTCCATCCCCAATCCACTTTTCAGTTTCCTCTACTTGTAAGGAGGAACAATGTCCTCGTTTTGACTACTGACTCTAAGCTTTAAGCACCTCGATCTTGCCTTTGTCCTTTCTTTTACAAGTTTTTCCAAATTCACAGGATCTAGGAATAAATTAGGCTGGAAAAGAGCTCTGGGATCATCAAGCCCAACCTGTGACTAAACACCACCATGGTACCAGACCAAATCTTTCCTTAAACACCTCCAGGGACGGTGACTCCATCACCACCCTCGACAGCACATTTCAATGTCTAACCAGCCTTTCTGCGAAGAACTTCTTCCTAATGTCCAATCTAATCCTCCCCGGCGCAGCTTAAGACTCTGTCCTCTCGTCCTGACTTACTGCAGAGAAGACCAGTCAGCAGCATCTGTTGCCCAAGACTCCTGCTTTCAACATCACAGACAACTCCTTTGGCACGCACCGCTCCATGCCAGAACTGGAACTATCAGACCCAGAGGGAGGATGGCCGCGGCCAGGCCCGAATCCTAAAACGCGGGGCCTGGTGAACCTTCCTCAGCTGCTTCGGGCAGAGAACGAGCAGAAAGAAACCCGGGGGAGCTCCCGCTGTCCCCGGGGCAGGGCCCGGCCACCCCGGCATGTCCGGGGATGCGCCCCCGGCCCGGCCCCGCCCGGTGCCACGGCAGCCCCCTCACCTCCAGCTTGTGGTTGATCTGGGANCGCCGGCAGGGGACGCTGCGGGCCGGCACGAGCTGGGCGTGAGGGGAGGGGGGGCTCGTCCTGGCCGGGGCTATCGGGACTGTCCCGGTGTCCTCCCCGTGTCCCCATGTCCCTCCTGCGTACCCGTGTCCTTCCTGAGTCCCCGTCCTGGTCACTGGGAGCGTCCTCGGGCATATTATTGTAATTTTGGCCAGTTTTATGTTGACATATAGTCCATACAGCGCTATGCTCCGTTGGTACATAGTAAAGAATAAGAATATATACGTAGTAAAGAAAGAGAATGCGGACCTTGCCTTGAACAACGTAAGTTTACAACNATCTGGGACACGGTCTGAGCCTTGTGGCAGAGCTGGGCGAAGCACGAGCTCAGGCTCGTCATCTTCTGCCGCCCCTCGTACGTGATGTCGGCCTGGTCGGGGTCGATCTCGCCCAGAAGCAGGTCCACGTCCACGAACGCCTTGTCGAACTCCTTCTCCAGCACCTCCAGC